>OX457029.1:38485102-38953295 GCA_949752745.1 Protula sp. h YS-2021 | reverse complement strand
GATAAGTGCCCATGGTTAACGGTCGTTCCGTGTAAGTGACAGAGAAATCACGGGAAATCGCGGAAAGTACCGATGTCTGGAAATATGCGCATTCGTAAATTGTTTTGTGATCATTCTAATTTTCAACAAGTTTTACAGTGTACGATAGAAGCACTTTTGTTGAAGAGTGCGCAATTCAAAGTCTGCCTTCAGATTTTATAGTGATTTTCTAGGCTTTTCTAAATCAAAACTAAAGTTTTTTTTTTTTTACATTTTTTTTTTCAGCCGATGAAATCGTGGTTGACGTGGAAGGAGTAATCGAAGCAAATTCCCGCGGATTTCTTCCCGGCACTGGCGACGGGGTGGGACGTTCTCCTTTCGGTGGCTTCGGTGGTTCAGGTGAGAACTACTTTTATTTAGCCTACTTTCGAGAGGCTGAGAGCTCTCTTGCCTAAGTACCAGCCCACGCTTAAGGCGGCTTTAACTTCATTGTAGGTACAAACGCTCTAAGCCGTTACTAAAAGCGCGCGTCTGTAGCCGATGTTGAAATATGTGGAAAGTTGTAACATTTCAAAAAAAATACCTTTGATTTTGTGCTTTATTTTACTTTGTCGTAGAGTTATAAAAATAAAGTGCACACAGATTGCCTTTTACGTGTATTTCACTGTGCAGTTTTGAGTAGCCCGACTTCTTCACCGCACTCAGTATCGCAAACTACTCTATTTTCGCCCATACGAAGGGAGTCTATATCCGTCTTTTCAATACTCGTTTTATCCTCCCTCCCTCTCACCAGGTGGCTCTCATGGTGGTCTGGGAGGCAAGGGCAGCCACGCCACCTACTCCAACAGTGCCTATGGCAACGCTCTGGAGCCACAGGATTACGGAAGCGGAGGAGCGTTGATGGAGGACGGGCAGACGGATGGATCCGGCGGAGGCGCCATCAACTTGTTCGGGGCAACCAGCATCGTTATCGAAGGTGCGGGAGACATTATGCCTCTGTGTGTGCAATAGGTGGGATCATACCATGACCTAACCATGACCTCCAACCGGCGCCGTGGGAGGAATTTGATGGGGAAAGTGAAGCCGAAGGAATGTGTATGAAAATCTGACAAAAAAATAAATTTTGTTTCTGGTACCGACAATCCGGTGGAGGATGATTGGGATATATATAAAATTCCGAAAAATACAATATATAGGTTGCATGTTTTCTTTTATTTAATTGTGCGTTCTACTTTATTCAAGTTATCAAACGATCATTTGCAAAGTGAACCCCAATTATAATTTATATTATATATTAATTTATATAACGTGTTAATTTTTTTAAGGCACTGTAAGTGCAAATGGCGGTGATGGTGAGACGCCAGGCACAGGTGGCGGTGCTGGTGGGAGCGTAGTCCTCAGCGCGCCAGATATCACCGGTAGGCAGTTACACATTTTGTTATACGATCCACACAGTTATCCTCCATTCAAAGTGTTCTTGACTTAAAAATGAAAGAAACAAAGCGAGCAGAATAAACGACACTGGGTTTTATTATGATATAAATATATATTTGGGAGTCGTTTTTTTTCATATCATTTCACTAAAATTTATCTTGATTTACTTTTGTGTGTGAGGTGTAGACTCAAATAAAAAAAGTTCTGTATTTTCAACATCAATAAACTTGGTCTTTTACAACATGAAACCTTCTGTAAGTTAATGAAAAACAAATTAATAAATACATACTTGTCTCTTTTTTTTTTTAAATCAAAACTGCAGTATCATCGCAAGGCACGCTTGCTGCCATGGGAGGGAAAGGCGCATGCGTGCCCCATTGCGGAAGCTGCGAGGACACAACCCGGAAGTGCACCTCCTGCACGGATGGCTACTACTGGGTGGAATACAACTGCCTCGCCGACTGCCAGGACTCCAATAACAGAAGGTACATTTTTCTCTTTTTTCTTTTTCTTTATTTATTTATTTATTTATTTATTTATTTATTTATTTTTGCTTTCTCTTCAACATTTAGTAAATTCCCATACCGGTATATCGTAACCATAGCAATCATGTTTTACAAGTCTTACTTACATAAATGGTTCATTTCACACATAGTAGGTATCTAAATTGTTCTACACTTCTGTTTTTTTTCTGCCTTAACAATTATTTGCCTTTGTTTTCTAGATACACGGGATATACGGATGGCATCCCGAACGCGGAGGGACGAACTTGTACCGGGGAAACCTTGTCCCAGCATGGAAACCCTGCTATCGTGAGTCCGAACATTAGCTCTAACTCTGGCATATTTATGGGGTTGGAAAAAATTCCTTTGATAACAAACTTTTGAATTTTTCTGTCATTGCACGAATTCGCATTAAAACCTTGATTGCACAGATATATACTGTTATTGATGAAAGGTTATCCCGTTAAAATTCTTCAACAGTTGGGCAGCATGAGGAAAGCATCGGTAGGTACTCAATCGACTCCTATTCATTCAGTCAGTACTGTTTGGTTCAGAACTTGGTCACCGATACGGACGACGGGAATTTGACCTGTAGTTACGGATGTATTTTACAGGAAGCATCTGGCGGTGGTGGCGGTGGCCGTATCTCAGTCAAGGCCTCACAGTCTCTCGTTTTCAGCGGCTCATTCGGAACAGCAGGTGGAGTGGGTGCCAGTGAGCCCGGTGGCTCGGGGACCGCTTACATCGAACAACCAGGTGGGTATAACGACTGCGCAGATCCGCTATCTTCTTTCATGAACATCTCGTTGAAAAGGTGTTCATTATACATTCATCGAGCGCTACATGTGGTCTGCTAAATAGTGATTGATTTAGGTACTGGTAAATAAAAACGCCAGCACATACGGTAGAAATTTCAATAATTATGTACTCATGGTGAAAAAAGAACTTCCTCGATGCTACTTGGTCTGCGAAATGCGTTTTTACTCAAAAAATTCTCAGCATAAAATTAACGTTTCAGGATTGATTGATTGATTGTTTTTAAGATTTAAGCTGTAATGCATGTTTGATTTGACTCTCCACACAGACGCGTTAGAGAACACGACGGTCGTTAAGAGCCTGTATGTGGACAATGGCGGCAACACGCCGGAAGCGGAATTCGCATCGTCAAGCTCGCAGGACTCAGGGCGCACGTATGTCGTGGGCACCGAGGACTTGACAAGCTTTGAATTCGATTTCCTCTACGTGACCGGAGCTGGTGTGTACAGTGACAAAACCCACACAAGTGTGTGGACTGTCCCACTATACCTCCCCCCCCCTCCCCACTCCCCCCTCTCCCCCTGCTACACTCACTCCGACGATGCTGAAAGCACGAACCTGAAAGGCGAGTGCGAACAATTGTGAAGGCCGGGGGAGAGTTTTTGGAACAGACCACACGCAAGTGTCGGTTTAATTTTTATTTCATGATTTTATATATTTACAGGCTTATAATTTAGATGTGTTTGTACTCCTCTATTATCGCCTAACATGACATATACTATAGTGACGTGCGGGGCGTACATTTGTGTATCTCTGCTCTATTTTTAAACCGCATAAATACTACCAGTATATCAAGCAGGAAGTGTCGTCTTACCCCATACTCAGTAAAAGATTCTGTCTGACCGAAGAACAAACCGCTTCGATACGACATGTGTTTCAGGTCACTTGGCCTTCCTGTCCGGTACGGGAGAGGACGTACCAGTGACAATCCACAGTTACCATGGCGACCTGTCGGGTTTTGTCCACGTCATGGATGGCATGCACGTGACGATCGGCGACAGCGACAGCCCCTTCCCCAGTGCATTTGCACTCTACGATGGAGGCATCTTTACCCCTCCGCCATGTAAGCTGACTTTCTCTCAAAGCGAAAATATACAGGAAATAATCTCGTCTAATATTTATTTAGTGTATCTATTGACAAGTTGGAAAATGTCGCTTGTCTGTTTCGAGTACATTTTCCACATCCCAGTTTGATTATGGAACTGATTGGAGTTTATTGCCAATATTTCTCCGCGACCAGGAGCATAAGGATTTTATTGCGCGTGCGGGCGTGTGTGTGTCGGTGTTGATTTCTCTCTTGGCTTTTCTGCAGACATGTTCCTGCGCGGTCTGGAGTACGGTAACATCTATATCGACGGGACACTGGACGGCGTACAGGACATTGTGCTGGCTCAGGGTACCACCATGCATGTCAAGAAAAATGTAAGCACTTTGTCATTGATTGAATCGAAACTCATACGCTTCGGCTTTATACATGCGTGATTCGGTCATGTATTTCTTTCTTTTTTTCTTCTTTTTTTTATTGTACATTGGACAACTCACGTACGGATGGCTAAGAGACACCTGGAATTTTGATTTGCTAATATGCCTTAACTGTTAAGAAATACGGGCTATTAGCACGGGTAAGTTGTTGAAGCGGTGATAAAGCACTGAGCGTGTTTGAGTAGCAGCGTGTCACTGGCGTGTCTGTTTGTGTAGGGCCGATCGACAGGGGAGGATAATCGTGTTATCGCTGCCAACAGTCTGCAAATCTACGGCGGCGGCACACTGAAGGCTGAGTACGACGACGGAGAGACGTTCGACATTCCCGCGGTCACCATCAAAGCCGCTGTGAGCATGCGTGACCTATCACCTTCCTGAATCCCTCCCTCTCCCTCCTCCTCCACACGACTCCCCCCCCCCCCCCCGCCGCTAAAAAATCGATTAAATTTAACATTCTATTTTGTGAAGGCGGGAATGGTTTTATATTTTGTCTCTTTTTCTCCTTAAATTATTTACGTTGTGTTCTGAGTTTGGCGGTGTATTTTTTTTTATTGCTGAATTATTTGCTTGATGCTTATGAAATTGCCACTGCCCTGTGGTTTCTAGGATCACATCAGACTGTTCGCCGGTGGCATAGTAGAATCAGCCTACGCCAAGCTCAACGGTTCGAATTACGTACAAGTGGACGCCGCCGCCAAAGTGACCGCCACAGGACTGGCGCCAGACAATTCCGAGGTGCTTGATGGCGGAGTGGACGCTCCGTCTGGAGGTAAACAGTCGCGGTTTTTTTTTCTTTCATTCTTTTTTTTCTTCTTTTTTTTTATTTTTCTGGTATATTTTACATATGTTTCAAATCATTTTGCTGATTTAGTCATCTACCGGTTAATATGTTTTGACAGATCTTCTCAGATGCACAAAAATAAATGAGCATAAAATCAATACCAAATTGAACAGACATTTTCGATATGTTTATGCTATTATAAAAATAAAGAAAAGTGGCTTTTAACAAAGACCCACAGTTGATCTGTCCGTCCCAGCGCTTCCGGAATTCTTGCGCTGATCCGTAATGGCTGTAGGGAACATCTGAAGTCGAATGCAATCAACTACCCCCCCCCTCCCTCGCCGCTACCCCCTGCTGCCCCCCCCCCCCCCCTCGCAAAAAAAAAAGAATAATGAAAATAATAGAAAATGCACATAGTTGTGTGGGTCATTCGTTTTGGATCCGCTAGGTGGCAGTGGTGCTGGTCACGGTGCAAGTGGCGGCCAGGGAGTCAATCAAGAGACAGCGGGTGGAGCTTACGGCAACATCTACACACCGCAAAGCTTCGGCAATAGTGGGGGAAACGGCGGCCCTGATGGTTAGTTTTTTTGCGTGATGTATGTTAAGTGAAGTGATTTTACACTTTCTATAATAGAATACCTAGGAAAACCTTGGCTACCATATTTTCGTGGACCTTAATATTTGGAATCTCGCAAATGTAAACAATAGTTTTCAAACGATTGACAATAAAATGACGTAGCAGCATATGTATCGATATGAAATACAAACAGTATTCTGTTTCATATGGCATGGTTAAAGTGTGCCCCTTGACCTATGTTCTGTGATTACATGTCATTCATGATGTCACCACCCTGGAGCACTCTGGGTCGATTTCACAGCTTAAGTCTAGACCTGGTTTGGAGCAAACTCAGTCTAGACCGCGCTTAAAACTGGGTTTCAGACCATAGTGAATTTCACAGCCTCGGTCCAGACCACATTCATATGTGATTTTCTATGTCTGTGTAAACTGACAAAACCCTGTCTAGGCTGGGTTTGAAACCTGGGTTCAGACCAGGTCTAGACTTAAGTTGTGAAATCGACCCTCTGTGCTAAGCCGGCATAAAAATGCAATATTAAATGGTTGTTTTTCGAATTCGATCACTTTAAAAATTGTCCTGTAAAAGTAACAACAAATGGATCCCCCAATATGCGTGATAGTAGAGAGGAATGAGGTATTTATAAGATGGGGGCGTGGCAGGTTCAGATGATGGCTGTTACCCGTACGGAGGCTCCGCCCACACGGGTGGCGCCGGTGGCGGTATCATCCATATCCATGGCGGCAATACTGTAGAAATCGATGGCGAAGTGGTCAGCAAGGGCGAAGATTCCGAAGGTAATTTAAAAACCAAAACAAACAACTATTGAAACAGAACATGAACAGCATGTCTTTGTATAGTAAAACTCAATATTAAATAAGACTTGCATTTAGGAAAAAAATAACGTCTTAATTAATTGTGTCAGAATAGAAAATCCAGATCTATATTATGTCGTAGATTGAGAGTAATCTGAAAGTGCAACATGTCGCAAAGTATTATCATATTTGACTAAGAGATGTGACGCAAGCATTGGGATGACGTATGATGCTGTTGCTAGGATCCCGGGCAGGCGGCGGCTCCGGCGGCAGTATACTGATTGAGACCGGCCACTTCCTCGGCTTAGGCACAATCAGTGCCGACGGCGGGTCGTCGGTGGGTGCCGATACCAACTGCGCTGGTGGCGGTGGCGGCGGCGGTCGAATTTCAATTGTGCAATCAACCAATACGTATACCGGTACGTGATTTGCATGTACCTGAAATGGTGTTCAACTCTATTTTTAGCAACGAAATTTAATATGAAAATAAAGCCGTAAAAAAAGAAGCACCCCCACGTCCGGCATAGAAAAATGTATATTTTATTTTTCTCTGATAAAGTATCATCATTTCGGTCCCGATCCGGAAATTTCAGCAGCTTTGCAGCATGACTGCAGAGATAATGTAATATAATATAATATAATAATAATAATAAATTATTTTTTTTTTATTATTATTATTATTATTATTATTATTATTATTATTATTATTGTTATTATTATTATTATTATTATTATTATTATTATTATTATTATTATTATTATTATTATTATTATTATTATTATTATTATTAATATTATTATTATTATTATTATTGGTGTTAGTATTGTTCTTATTATTAAAGCATGCTTATGCCAGTGTACAGAAGTATATGCATTACTGGCCTCACTCGTTACCTAAGTACAGTAGCTGCTACCCACGTGTTTTTTTTTTCAGGTATTGTAACCGCATACGGCGGTACCGGTCACGAATGCGGTGGCGCCGGTACGATACTGTACCGGGATGACCCTGGCGGCGAGGCTGCTTATCAAAACCGCCTTATTGTTGATAATGACAATAGGTGTGAACCACTCAACTCGCGAATCAGCTATGCCGAGCTGACGGATTTGAACCGCGGGCTCGACAGTTTCCGAACCTATATCCTGGATGTAGATGACAGCCATAACCACAATTTTGCAGAGGTTTGTGAACCGTACGACCTTTGAAATATATCCTGTGAAAGTACCGGGTTAAAGAACTGATTTCGTGTGAGAGACAGAGGGAGAGAGAGAGAGAGAGAGAGAGAGAGAGAGAGAGAAATGGCATGGATTTCTATATCATGAAATTCCAACAATAATGTATCGTTTCTTCATAAAAAATATATGTATTTAAAGCTGCAAGTGGTTCATTGAAGGGTGAAGTAAAACTCTTTTTTATTTGTTTTACATGGCGTTTGCTTATAATCGTAATGGTTTGTAGGTGGAGCTGAGTGGCAAAGCAATGCTGGCCTTGTTCAGAACCAACACGGATGAATTCGAACAGAATGTGCTTGTGGAGAAAACTTCAGGAGATAAGAGCGGTGTCTTCCACGTCGGCCCCTCCCAGGTCACATGGCTGTTGCTATTTCTTAGAGTCGAATCTTGCTGATATATTCCCCTTTCCCGCCCCCCTCCTCCCCCCACCCCCTCCCACTAAGGTTGAAGAAGAGAGTGAAGGAAAAACGCATGGGTCTTCCTGCTAGCGGGTTGTATAATCCTTGGGGAATTATTCATTCTAATTCTTGGTTATGAAACTAGCGATTATCGAGTATGTGTTTAGATGAACTGTATCATTTAATTAGAAGTGACGCAAATAGAATAAATCGATAATTGAATGTAAAAAGAAAACAGAACATGAACACACCGATATTAAAGCGAAGATAAGGTTGATTTATTTGTGGATAACCCGCCACTGCTTTGCGCCCCTACCTCACACAGGAAGTACAAATCGACATGCCAGACGACAGCCCGGAGTTAATGTTCGGCCTGAATGTCTACAACGGCGCCACGATTAGCATGAGCGCCACCTTCTATGTCAACAACATCATCCTTGACCTTGCCGGGCAGCTGAGCGGTGTAGAGCACTTGATCATTGGTAACGGCGGAGAGGCGACGCTGAGGTGAGTTCAGGTCTCAAATACTTGCCGATTTCCTTCGTATTGCTAATGAAACACTACGCAGTTTCAAGTATGCATTCTCAAAAACCGAATTTTTGAGGATGCCACTGGAAGATAAATAAAAAAAAAAAGAACTACTACACACTACAACATTAAAAATATACTTTGGTGTGTAAAAACATCTTATATTTTTTTTAAGTGATATTTTACACACCATAATGAAGTTGAAAAAAGAAGTTCGTGTTTATTGTAGACAAGAGCAAGGCCAGGATTCCTACACGGTGACTTTCACAAGCGTCGAGGTGCAGAGCGGCGGCAAGCTCATTATCGAAAGTAACAACGAGGACGGCTTGACCTTGATCGGCACCAGCGTACACGTACACGCCGGTGGCGTCATAGAAGCGGACCGTGTGCAGATTGAAATGGAAACGCTGACGATTGACCAAGCCGGTGTCATCACTGCTAGCGAGAAGGTGTGTGCTTTATGTGGTGTGCCGTGTGCAGATGTTGAGAGCCGTGTGAAATCATGTTTCTGGGTGGTTCTGTGTGCCTGCAAACTTGTCTTCTCTTAATTCATTTCATTGACTGATGGCTTGTTTTAAGCATATTTAATTTAATCTTAAGCCCAATGAATAAATTTGACCTTGAAATACTTTTGTCTTAATCAGCGTTTGTGTATTTGAAAGTACAGTCGAAGCCGGTTAATCGTATAGTCAAATTTCCAAGGGCAAGCTTCCTAATATTATCCCGAGAGCCTCTATAACCTCTTAAAACTTTTTAAAGGCGAGCCTCTTTTTTCACGAAAATGACCTTTGTGACCTCTTCATCCTCTTGTTTCAGAATTCAGCCCTACTGTTTTATTTAGTGTCTACATTTGTATATTCAGTTCGTTTTGTGATATTTTCACTATTTTCTTTCTTATAATGAGCGTTGGTCTGGCACGAGTGTTTGAAACTACATATTTCAGTATCTTTGGTATTTGTTATTCATTTATGTAATATTTTATTGAGATTTTTTTGTTGAATTAATGAGCCCCCTATTGTAAAAATTCGTTAAAAAGCAACGACCTCTAATGATCTGCAATATCCCGGTTGAAATTACGTTGGATAGCATAGGAAGTAGTTTGAGATTTGAGATTTTTATGCCATTAGTCGATGATTAACACGTTGAACTGATAGATAATTTTGTCTGTTTCTCATAAAATATATATTCGATATTATTGCTATTGTTTCATGTTTTTGCCGCCATCAGTCTTACGTCATTGAGGACGGTAACACCGGATATGGTGACGGAGGTCAGGGCGCCGGTCACGGAGGCATGGGAGGTTCGATTGATGCCTCATCCGCAGGAGGTCAGATCCTACAGAGTGTATCTTAATTCTTGTCACGGAAATTAGGACTTAGTATGAAAGTTATATAGGGATGTATGCTTTATATTTTTCCGCACCGCACAGAAAATAGCCCACAGTGTTTTTTGGCTGTCAGGCGCCTATCCATAATCCCATGGACGGGTCCTGAAGGGGAGAACAAGGGGGAAGGCTTGTGGGAACCGTGAGAAGAATGAAAGATATAAAACAATGTAGCCATGGCAACATAACGCGACGATAGAAGAGAATCGCGGACATGAATCAGATTTAAGTTTTGTATGATTTTATGGAAGAAAAAGTTCATGAAAATATTTAATAAATGTACTAAAATGTACCGTCGTATTTATTTGATCTGCACATATTTTGCTAATGTGAAACCATATGATTTTGTATGTGAGCTTACTCTTGGTCATGGACGTCTGTTTCTCCATATGCATCTGACATGTAGCCACACGTTTGCTTATGTGTGTTCACGCATGTGTGTCGCTTGCTGACAGGCATGTTTCACGGTAACGTGCGAGAACCGGAAGACTGGGGGAGCCGTGCTCACAGGGAAGGGCAATACGCAGAGGGTGGCGGCGTCATCAAACTCACGTGCTCGGGCACTGCCACGGTCGATGGTAAGTCGCTCCCTTCTTGCCATTATTGAAAGTGACTGGCAATCAAATTGGTTAAATAACTAAAATACTAGCTAGTTTTATTACGTTAAATTTGAAAGTAAGTCGTGTATTTTACTTATTCTCCGGTCTGGGTGTTACGTCACAGAACTTCTGATGCCAAGTTTTTCAAAGTTTTGGAGTCTAATTTATTTTGATATTTGTATAGTTCGTTTGTTTGAACTGTGGTTTTGTCAGGAATTGTTCTGTGTGTTCTTTTGGGATGAGCCTTTTGGATTTAAATATTGATTAGAACTAGCAGGAACTATTTTTATGTGTATTTTGTAGGGACAATATCGAGTAATGGCGGCGACGGTGTGGCGTCTGAGAGCGGTATGACAGGTGGCGCCTCGGGTGGAAGTATATGGCTGAGCGCCGAGGTGCTAGGCGGTGGCGGAGTGATTGAGGCCAATGGCGGTGACTCATCCGGCGACGGTGAGTAATTGGTTTTAATAATGTTACCATTGGACTCAAAAGATTGTTATTTACGTTAAAGAAATGAGTTCAGGGAATGGAGTCCATAATGGCATTCGTTATTTGAACCGGTTTATCACAACATGTTTTATGTATCAATGATCTTTTTACTACGGAGCATATTTAATAATTCTTCACTCGCCACCTATTTATCCACCAGGTGGCGGTGGTGGCGGCGGAAGAATCGCGGTCTACTTCACCGAGACGGAATGGACCGGCTCCACGACGGCATACGGCGGGCGCGCAACCGGTCCGCGCGTGGGCGGTGCCGGGACTATTTACCTGGAGCAGGATCTGGATACACGCACGGAGAAGACGCTCATTGTGGATAACAAGGAGGCACATGCATTATGGGACAGGGATGATCCCGATGATCCAGCAGATGTGGAGGTAACTTAAGGGCCAAGTACTCTCAGCGCGGTCGACTATCGTTGGTGGGCTTATACTCATCACCTGTGGAGTATCAATCGCCCTTTATGTGTGTACGTGTGTGTAGGGGGGAGGGGGGTGTTTTTCAAAATGCTACTCTTCCTACATTTCTGGTCCGATTGGTTTGAAATTTGGCAGGAATGTTCCCTGAATAATTCTCCATACAGCTTGTATTTTTTGGCGATCTGCCCAAATTTAACTAAGCACAAAATATGCTGATCTTTCCACAAGTCCCGTCAAGTTGCTGCGTCATTTTCCCCCGTCGTGGACTTTGCAGGCCATATTTATACTTTATGCTTTATAACAGCGTGGTTATAGATATATTTCATTGCATTATAGGTGTAATAAAATGAAAGTTATGTGGGCTTGATGTCCTCTCAATTAAAAGCAAAATCATCACAAACTTGGTAAAAAAAATCTATGTATATTTGTTGTCGTTTTTATCAAGTGAACACTCAAATTATTTTTTTTTCATGCTGACAAAACAGGAAATTAAAAAAAAAACGTAACAAACTGCAAGGATTGAGACTTTAAAAAACTGATAGTGAATTGAATATGTTATTGCAGAATGATTGGATTAAGAGCTTCACAAATATCCAGAACTTTGACGCCAGCAGAACCTGGATCACATTCCCAGATGGCGTGGCCAGTTACCAGTTTGAGAACGTCTATCTCTACAATGGTGCCCATGTTTCCCTGGAGCCGGTGACTTCCGCTTCCGCCACACACACGGTGAACGCCATTAAGCTGCTGGGCAGTAGTGTGAAGGAGGCCGACCTGATGGCCACGGTGCATGTCGGTCCGAATCACCAATTCTACGTGGTTAGCTCCGACCTCTACCTGCCCATTCATTTCCATATCTACGAGGAGGGCTTAATGACATTCCCGGACGATACTCTCCTCTACAACACCATCAATTATGTAGAGGGATTAATCGGAGGCTTCGATACAAAACTCACCGTTTCGTACGCCGAACTTCATCTTTTAAGCACCGGTCAGTCGGACACGTCTGAGACGCCAGGTACTTACGGTTTTTCCGATATCGATGTCATGACCAATGGTAAGATCTTTGCTGAAGGGGACGTGGAATACGACATAACTGTAAACGACATGAACATACAGACATTCGGCTATTTCAACGCGAGGCATCTCAAACTGACTAGCAGCGGCGATATCGAGTTGTTTGAGGGCTCCTTCCTTACAGCGGATGCCGTAGGCGAGGCTCAGAGCGGAACCGGATATTACAACGATCGCGTCGGAGCAGGACACGGCGGAGAGGGTGGAAGAGGTAAACAACATATTAAAGCATATTATTAATTATTATTATTTATTTAGTTAGTTATTTTTATTTTATTTTTATTTTTTTTATTATTGTTATTAATGCGGTATTATTTTGATGTTAAGTCATCATCTACGAGGGTGCATCATGAACTCAGGATTTAAGGGTACCCAGAGATCCAATGGACAGAGGCATGGTTTGGAAGGAGGGAGGGGGGAATGAGAAAGTGTCCATAATCAAATGAACAAAAGACTACGAGAAACAACCAGCCGCTAAGATGTGCCAACTGTCCTTTCAAACAGACGCTTCGTATTTTTGCTGCAAGTAGTATGTAATTCTTAGAAGAAGTTCTTCGCGACTATAAGTTATTTTTGCAACCTTGACACAGGTAACGATGGCAACAACCCTCGTGGTTCACCTTATGATGAGTTCACTTTGCCCACGGAGTTTGGCTCTGGTGGTTATGCCACTAAGGGCGGCGGCTACATCAAAATTACAAGCTCGGGCACTATAACGGTAGATGGCACCATCAGCGCCAAGTAAGTAGCTACTTACCTTACGTCATAGCTGTTGTTGCATTTCTAAACAAAAAAAACTGCCTTCTGGTTGATTGACAGGTATTCGACAAATCTGGTTGGTGTGTACGGTGATTCATAAACTATTACATGTTTTGGTGCACTTGTAAATTTTCTGATACCAAATTTAGTCTGAAGTGGCATGTTAGGTCAATAAATGGTTTAGGAAAATGTGAGTTGGAATGTGACAGTCACTTCTGGAACATTCCACCCCTCGGGTGAACAAACCGACATGTCACCTTCCGACATATATCGCAATTTCACTAAATGTGAAAGGTATAATGTATAATGACCCACTCAGTTCGCATCACGCTTGTAAGGGTTAATAGTGAGAAGATTGCCTGGGCGATGGGGGTGTCCTTTTTATCATCAGTTTGGGTCGCAAAAAATGCAAATGCGTGCATGCTAGGTTATTGCTCTTGTATAAGATGACGTTCACCTCCATAGCGATCGAGGCGCATATTTCATATTTCAGTTAAATAATGCATGTCAGTTATTGACTGTTGTAATGGTTGCATTAGATAAGGCTATTGATAACGTGAGAATGCATTTCCAGGTATACGTCGAAGTATACAAATCTTGAGTTAAAAATAAAATAATTGTCATCTATATTTATAACAGCAATATATATAGATATATGTGAAGCGGATGAAAGCTCTCCTTTGTATTTATTAAATGACTGTTTCTGTTCGACCCAGTGGCGAGAGCGCAAGTGACACAAACTCAGGCGGTGCATCCGGCGGATCCATCATCCTTGACGGCCAGACAGTTTCCGTTTCCGGTACGATAACAACCAATGGCGGCAGCGGCACTGGCGGGTTCGGCGGTGGCGGCGCTGGTGGCGTGATCGCCATCTATTACGGCGTTGACCAGATTGGCGGAACGATTACGTCATTCGGTGGCTCTGGCGTGGAACCGGGCGGGTGTGGACCAATTTACAAGGATAATTCCAATGAAATCACTCCACTAACGGAGGTAGCTGTTTTTTTAGTTTTATTGTGTGTGTTTTCAGACATAACAAGCCTGGGGATGTCGTGAGTGACACATTACAACGTAAAATCCCAGCACAAAGTCGTCACTTTCGAGTCATAATGACGCGTAGCATATCTTAATTGAAGCAAAGACGTAAAACATGTCGTCATTGTCTTTATTGATTTTGAGATATCTTCCGTGCCCCCTTTTCCGAAAAAAAATTCCGGCATGAAGTTGAGCGGGGCGGAACAAGGTCATTTCAAGGGACGTGATGGGACGGGGCACATTAGGTTTTCATTTCAATTACATTCCGAATAGTTTTGTATCAGTTTTCGGAAATGTTCTGTTTGTATGTGATATTCAATAGTTGATACGCCATTAGTGTCCTTGACCTCCTAACACCAGCCCATTTCTTCGTGTTGTGTATGTAATGCTTGTTGGTCTTGTTTAACTCATTACGTTGCTGTTTTTACATTACAAGCTCTGTCATGGAGTTGTATTCTGCTCTGTCCTTATATTTTTTAAGGACGTCCTTATTCTTGAGATTAGATGGTTCATCCTTAATTTTTCTCCTTATTTTTAAAAGACTTTGTTAAGTTGGAGCATAGAGCAGAAAAGCTTTTTTATCCTTATTTTTAAAAATAAGGACATCCTTAAAAATAAGGACAGAGCAGAATACTACTCCTATGTCTGCCTCGGTCATCAGGCTGCCCACCAACGAGAGGGGCCTTGTTTGCGCGAAAAGCAAAAATATAACCAATTAAATTGATTGGCTTAAATATAAAAATTAAAAAGTAAGAAAGAAAAAATCTCTGGTAAGGTAAAAGAGTTGGAATTTTCCATCCTGTGGTCCAAATTACTGGTATTTATAATGGAAAGTCAGAGAAAAATCAGAGAAAGAAAATGTATGCGGCCAGTGACTGAACTAGAATGAAAATCGATATGTCAAAACTTAACAATAACTGTGAGTGACAAATTACGACCTCAGGTTCGGGTGTTCGGTTGCAATGATTGTCGGTTTGAGTTCTGTGGAATTTTCAAAATTCTACAGACTTTTACTCTGCATTTTCAAATGAGTGAAACTTGAGTCATATAAACTTCCGCTTCCTTAGCTGTTTCCCTTTGTCGTTCACATTTTCCTGCACGTCTGTGACTGTATTGTAGGTTATTTTTGACAACAACGCCCAGTCATCATCAGCCAAATGCATTCTGACTGTCGGTGATGATAATTATTTGGTTCAACTAAGCAGCGTCGTGGTGAGAGACAACTCAAAAATCAGCTTGGCAGAACGAAGTGATAGCGACGCCAGAGTGACAGCACGAACGACAGCCTTGACGGCATTTCACGAAGACGCCATTTTGTATGTCGGAAACAGGGTACGTAAATACGAGCGCTTAGATTTAATTCTTGAGTACACGCGAGAAAGTCTTTACGCATCGATTTAAAATAATTAAGAGAAAGGGGTGGCAATTAGTTCGATCCACCACGGCTAGAACATTTTGTGTCTGCAGTGCAACGTTGTTTATATAGGCACTATTTTTCCTTCTACATTTTCTGTTTATGCTCAACAAGAACGTAAACATTTGAGGTTTGATAGCCTTATTTTATGATAGCTTCAGTCTAGTTCCTCGGAAATTACGCTCCTGTTGGTTGTCAAACAATTATATGTTAAGAAAGTTAAGCAGCAAACATTCCAGGTGTTGAATTGTGAGAGCCTTGAGGTGAAATTGTATTTAAGTGTCGTATGTGTACAGGTTGTGTTCGGCTTTGCCATATCATTGGCAGTAGGAAAACTACCCATCAATGTGTATGTGTACGAAGGAGGCGAGCTTAAACTCCCGCAGGAAACCATCATTGAGAAAGGTATGCTTTTCCACACAAGTTATTTAATATGAATCAAATTTCAGACTAATGAGTCCAATTCGATCTATTTTTGTATCCCATCGTGATCTTAAATTTATCTCAAATACGGAAAACCAAGACTCATTCTTGAAGTGACATCGCAATTAAATATCCCATATTGGCATCGAATTAATTTTCCCAAATTGGCATCGAATTGAAAAAGCTGAAATTGGCATCGAATTAGAGGTGTTATATTGTAAAAACCTCGAGCTGTAATGGCTCTTTTCTATGGCTAAATACGTTGCACCCCCTTTTGCCCTAAATTGTAAAGCTTGTGGATTTTCTTGATTTTTTTCTTAATTTTTTATTTATATATTTTTGAGGGGTATATGTTTATGTGTTTTGAAATATTCAGGTGCCTCTTTACAATAACGTTTAGCTCCAAATCAGTTAAAGGAATCTTTTTTATGCAAAATCTTCAAAAAAAACTTAACTCGGCGGGCAGTATTGTATTTTTGCAAAGTAAGCATACAAGGCCGGTGTAACAGGATATCTTGCCCCCTCCCCCAGATATTTTGGCCCCCCGGACAAGATATCCTAGGATATCTTTGCCCCCTTTGGGATATCTTGGCCCCCCTTTGGAAACCAAGTTATCCTAGTATATCCTGGCCCCCAGATAATAGAAAAATAAAAAGAATGCCTATTTATATATTTTATTTCTCATTACACTAAACTTTACACTAAATGTGACAACCATCGTACCGTACCAAAAAAACATATAGGAGAGTGGAAGATGGAGGCTCCAAAACAGAGGCATGAATCAATAGAGAGAATAATCCCACACAGGAGAGCGAAACTATTCACATGGTGTATCTATTTGACAGAATTGTAATCAAGACAAACGCTGTTTAGATTGGATGTGGATTTAAGGATCAGGTCAAATGCAATTAAAAGCGCTATTCATCCTTGAAAGACTATTGCTTGATTGACCATACATACATAAATCAACATGAAACAGTAATTCACATTTCTTTCAACTATTGACATGGTGTATGTCATCGACAGAATTGCAATCAAGATGAACACTGTTTAGATTGGATGTGGATTCGAAGTTGAGGTCAAATGCAATAAAAAAGCCACCCATTCTTAAAAGACTATTGATTGATTGATCACACATACATCAATCAAACATGAAAAACTGATGTTTTTGTTTCAAGTGAAGTTTTCATGTGAAATTATTAAAGAGAGGCCAAGATATCCTAGTATATCTTGACCGCTCTAGGGGGCCAAGATATCCCAAAGGCGGCCAAGATATCCTAGGATATCTTGTCCGGGGACCAAGATATACGGGGACCAAGATATTCTAGGACACCGGGTTGTATCTTTTTGTGATGTAACTTTCCAAGCCGGGGATAAATGTGTCCCTGACCCTATTAGATTGCACTAATATTTGAACAACACAAACAGTTTTCAGTACTTTGCTAACTCTGAATTCTCAACTCTAAATTTCATTTCAAACAATCAGTATCGTGAATGCAGGGTTTTGACAAATTGCCCACAAGTTGACACCACTTTTTTTAGACAAGTCGGTACCACGCTTTCAAAGTCGGCACCAAACATCAAATATTTCTACACACCAATTTAATTGTGTAAAAAATTCTTCAAGTTCCTAGCACGAATTTTTAAAATCTCGGCATTACAAATCCCAGGTTTTAATACAATCAAGCAACTCTTGCTTATGACAATAACAGAATTATTCAGACGGCTTTTATGAAAAAAATTATAATTTCCGTATGTGCTGTGGTTTTACGATGAAAGATGTTTTGTTTATAACGATGACAGAGTTCTTTTGATACCTTTTATGCGTGAATGATTATGTGCCTTGTGATTGTGAGATTGGTTTGGTTGCAAATCAAGGCCCAAGTGCTACCTTTGATTGAAATGGGATTGAATAGCAATTATTGTCTTGAACAATGAATTGCAATTAAAACATAACATCGGTGGGTGAGTAAAATCAGTTGCAGTTCCCTCATTAAATCTGGCTGAGAGTCTTATTTGAATCAACTGCAATCCGTACCAGGGTACGCGAACATGTGCACAACATTATTTTCATTGCGCATTTGTGCCCCTGGTGTTTAAGAGTCGAAACATTTTTAAGAACCAAGTGTGAAGAGTGTTAAAGTTCCATTTTTGGTGTGTAAAATGACCCGTTCTCATCGTCAATTATGATGATGTAAACTGTGTATGTGAAAAGATATCAAATACCTTAAGTGCATGGCGAATAATACAGTCCATATTCGATAACTCGAACCTCGAGGTATCCAGGGAAAGAGTTCGAGTCATCGAATGTTCGAGTTATCGAATATCATAACGTACCCAGCAAAATTTATTGCAACAATTCATTCGTCCATTTCAACCATTTTTTATTAATGAAACTCATAAAATAATAAAAAATAACTATCTAGTACAACTAATAAAAAACTATTACAACTGGGAATACTGTATATTTTCAAACGCGTCTCGAGGCCATGACCTCGGAAGGTGGGTGAAAAGAATCAGTCCTGCATTTCTGCGGTTTGGCTCAAAATTTGAATTAAAATATCCGTCTTTAATTGACTCTTTGTTTTTAATCCATGTAGAGAGAGTGTTCAATGGAACACCAATTTTGTGGCAACAATTGATATTGTTCACCACTTTCAACTACCAGCACGGCTGTGTATTTTACTTCAATTTCATGTGTTACTAACTTCCTTCAAACTGGTCTTGGAGAAGCCATCTCTCAAAACATAGTTATTGCATGTTCTGAATATGAACTGATGGTATAGCGCAAGTTTTGGACATTTTATAATAGAAACTGTTGCAAAGAAAGGACATGTTAAGACGCACTTCTTTACACAAGGGATTAGGAATTAAGATAAGGGCTCTAGTGCACCACTTGAAAACAATGCATGCTTGCAATGATGCGTCTAGATGGGAGTCCAGGTGTCAGCAATAGTGGGGTTGTTTAAACAAAGTAGCGTGTGTCAGTTTTATTTACAAACACACAGATTCAAGCCCCCCCCCCCCCCAAAAAAAAAAAAAAAAAAAGGTTCGAGTTACAGAAAGTTCGAGTTATCGAATATGCTATAAGACTTGCAGTGAAGAAAAGAACGGGCCCGAGCAAAAGTGTTCGAGTTACCGAATAGTCCGAGTTATTGAATATGGACTCTATTTGTATCCGCACCATAAACCGTAAAATAGTTTGTTACATGAATATTGTAATATTTGATGTTTGTGAGATTCAGACCTCTTTCAATAAATTGGTTGCAGTCTGACTAAAATTACTTCAATGACTAAAAGTACTTCAATGAAACTTCATTGTTACAACAAAAGAGTGCCTCAGAATAAAATATTCTGCTTTTAAATTTTTGATGCCGAGTTTTAAAAATTGTTGCCGACTCTACTGCCGCCGATTTTGTTTGGTGCCCCACCTGTCCGAAGTCCGTGGGTGCTACTTAAATAACACCGACAACCAGCATAATGTGCACTGTAATTGAAAAAGCCTAATTTATATCTAATTTGTAAGTAATTTATGTTTACAAATAATAACTAATTTGCACCTAATTTATAATCACCATTTATACCCAATGTTTGGACCAGCCTCGGTGGCTTAGTGGTTAGAGTGTCCGCCTCGTGACTGGAAGATCGTGGGTTCAAACCCCGGTCGGGTCATACCTAAGACTTTAAAATTGGGACTCCTCCTTGCTACCCTGTGAGGCACTCCGCATGTAAGGGTTAGAAGGAGGGCTGGAATGCCCCATTTCAGTATAATGTGGCAGGGGGATCCCGACATGACCATAGCAGTTGAAAGGGGTCTAAAGAACAATACAATACAATACAATACCCAATGTCTGTTTAGGCGCTTGTACTCAATTTACATTTACAAAATAGATGTATGTAAATAAGTTGAATAATTTGAAATAAGTTGTATGTAAATAAGTTGAATCAGGTCAGATTTGTTGCAGTTCAGCTCTTAAATAATGTCCTGTTTTAGTGATCTTTAAACTGAACCAAACTAGCATAAAAGGCCATAGTTTAGGGGTGTGAGGATAACACATTGAAAGATAAATTTAGAAGGCTGTATTCGTGTCGTGCGAGGTTTAAAACTAAGGAAACGAGGTTCAGTTGGAGCACTAGTCGAAATATACCAAATCAGTTCCACCTCTCACGGAAACGAGAAAAGATGGGGCTGCAAGGGTTGTTTGCAGCTCTGTTTTAAATTTATTTTAAGATCAGTGTTACCTAATTTATAATCGCAGCTATTTTAATTTCCAACCAATTTACACCTTTGACGTTTACTTTTTAATTTGAAACCAGTTTATACTAGAACGCCATGCTTGTGTCTAGTGTGTACACAATTTGTAGTCAATATCCACAGCGGTTCAAGTGTGTCTTCTTTTCTAAGTTACACTGAATTTATTCGTTCAACATGCAACAAGACAATTGTAAATTAGGTACAAGTATATTCTGAATTGGGTATAAATCAAATTCAAGTCCTACTAGATGCGAGCTAGTGTGCACGAAATTTGGCAGCGTTGAGCCTGGGCAAGTACCTAAATGGGGTAACCGCCGTCCATATAGACTTAAATTAAATGACTCTTTTTGTCACTATTCAGAGAGAAATAAACTTATTATTATTATTATTACTTATTCTCAGTATTTCGTCATTATTTTCGATGTTGCGAGTTCAAGGTTAATTTGAGATGACAGTATTGTATCAGTCTTGAATTGTGAAATATTTTATATTCATGAGTCAACTATGAGAATCTTAAATCAACGGCAAATTGAAATAGAATTAAGAGGATTTGTACTGGGGATTTTTAAAACTGTCCAATACAAGATCGATTCTTCATCTTCATTTAATCACACAGGAGACCCTTGAATAATGTGTTCAGATTACTTTCCCAATGTGAAGAAGTGCTCATTAATTAGTTCAAGGATAAGATGTTTTATTGCCTGACATGACACTTGCCCTGTTTTCTATTTTGAGACTTTTTTCGCTGCCAACATTCACTCCATGGTATTATTTGAACCATTTTGGTCAGTCTCAAGTTTATGGGAATTAATTTGGACGAATTAAATTTAGGACTTTATTTGAATTCATTTATTGCTGCTTCCTTGCCTGAGATAATGTACTGTAAATCTTGTTTGAGCTGCTACGAAAAATTAGTCTTTAGATATATATTCAAATTTTAAGTTGGATGAAAAATGTTAAAATTGATTGATTGATTGGTGGTAGCTAATGCCCATCGGTCTGCCTTTGGTAAATTAGTGCCTTCTCAATATCTCTTATAATGTCAAAAATGACAACTAGCCAAACACTCTGTAAATTATAAGCACATAAATATATAAACCACGAGTAAAACAATGGTAGGCCTAATTTAGGCCGAAATATAAATGCGTTTTACCTTCACCTATGGAAATTAATTTTACACTATATTTCTTTATCTTAGGATGGACATTGGAAACTTGCGGCAAGATCAGCAACGTTGACGACATCGTGATACGTTCGGACGGCACCCTAAAGGGAGCATACCCGTCCCAAACGAGTGATGCCGATAACTATGAAGGCAACTGGGACATCAACAGCATATCTGTCGATTACGGTGGCACAATGACTGGTGAGTTGGTCAGTCATACAAACAAGTGTCGCATTTTGTAGGACGTCTGTTCGTTTTCAATTTTTTTTAAATATAGTACATTCCAAATTCTGTAAAGTGAACACTTAAGGTACCGACAAAAATGTGTGACATGAAGAAAGGTGAAGTAAGTTTTTTGTGGTGTCCGTCTCTTAGATGTCCATATATCAGAGGTGCTCACAAGCGGTGGTTTGCTTGTGCGGTAGTAAAACATTGAATTTAAACTAACGTCCCAAATTCAAATTAGTCCGTACTGAGCCCGGTCACAAGTACTCAGCGAGAAATGAGAATAATCTGTAGACCTTTTTGTTGTTTTTGTTGTTGTTAATGGTTATAATCAAAACAACATTGTTGTTATGCAGGCACAAGTTGTGCTGGCCAGTCACGTACCTACATTAACCTCCAACTGGAGCATTTCTACCGTATATCCGGGGTTAATCTGGATTCGAACTACTGGTCACTCCAAAACGCCAATTCAGTCACTGAGACGCTTAGTCCAGCTGGAAGTGCACTTTCTGAGACGAACTGCAACGAAACGGCGCCATATTTGCACATTTCCAACGGACAGACATGTCGTCTGCTGCCACAAGACTACACGTATGAGTACATCACAATCGAGTCCGGAGGGGAGATTACACTGCGAGGAGATTCGGACGGAGCCGATAAGACTGTGCTTCACGTGGAGAGGCTTCACATCCGGCCCGGCGGGGCATTCGACGGTGTGGGAACAGGTAAGTCCTCATCAGCTGGGAAAATACCAAATATATTCTTCACATATATTTATAAAGAGAGAGAGAGACAGAGACAGAGACGAAGAATATGTGTATACTCGTTATTTTTTCAAGGACCGTCAGATCTGGTTTTTGCCTTGCTCAAATCATGATTTGCTTTTGGTGTCCATGAGAATACCAATCTTTTGTGTATTGCATAGGCTACCAGTCCGGCGGTCCTGGAGGAGCTTCCGGTTCTGGTCAGGGCGGAAGTTACGGCGGTCTGGGCGTGAGCGTAACAGACAACTCGATGCTGTATGGGGACGTAGCGACGCCCGATCATTACGGCAGTGAAGGTCACGGGGCAACCAGCTCGGCAAATCGTGGTGGAGGTTATATCAAGGTCGTTGCTTCGGAAGTGGTGCAAATCGGTGAGTGGATTCTAATGGAGGTTTGTGGACATTGCGTCGTCAATTCTGTTACAGAACGTTTTTATGTTTCAGCTACATTTACGCACACAAAAAAATATCTAATGAAAGATTAGTATAAAGCCCGTGTCAACACCTTTAAATTACGTAGATAATGCAGAAACTTAAGCAAGCTTTAAAACTCGCTGCACTAGTACCAACCCATCGTACCACCACTCCGCATTTCGTCTTTTTTTTTTTGCCAGACGGAAAATAATTTTTATTGATGTACTACTTTTCCACCAAAATCACTCCAGCTTTTTTTTTTTTCGTCAGATGGTGAACTCGACATGAGCGGAAGTGGCCTGGGTAGCGGGGGTACAGTCCTCATCAGCTCTCCCTCCTTCATCGGCTCCGGTGACGTCAAGTGTGACGGCGGAAGTAGCGGCGGATCCGGTGGTCGAATTGCAATCAAAGACCTCAACGAGGAATTTGCTTTTGACGGAAGTATTTCCGTAGCTGGAGGAACTACATCGGCTGGCGCAGGTATACAGTTACATGACACCAAAATATCAATAACTTCGCATAGGGTCAGAATGCTGAATTGCTTTTTATGTAGATGTTAAAACTCAAATGTTCTGAAGGAACTATAAATGTAATCCAATCGTCGAAAGGGTAAAGACTGGAAGATGATAAAATGGGGAACAGGGTTTGTTGCAGATTGTTAAACTGACTGGAATTGTCTGTCTTTAGAATTACAAGCTTGCACTCCAACGAAAAGTCAGTTGAATTCTTTTGTAGTATTATTTTAATATCATGTGATTTTCGTCATGCATGTTCCTTTTGAACAAAAGAAACAAACCCTTGGATAGAAATTCATGTCTTTGCACTATATGTGCTTATTCATTCAGGTACCAAGTACATTGAAGACAGAGTAGATGGAGCCACGAGAGGTACAGTATACCTGACCGGAAGTGGCAGCACTGCGTCACCAATGACGTCATCGGTCACGTGGCCGTCGCCCATACAACGCCTTCTTCTCACTGACAACGTCATAGTAGAGATTCACACGGATATCACTGTCACTAACCTGGGAGGTGACGGATCAGGTACTGGCCCAGCTACTTTATGATCCACCTTCCGACTAATTCTAGGGTGAATTTCTCAACTTGGGTCTAGGCTTGCAGAGGCAGTCTTATAGATACCAGTTCTAACCTCTAACTTCACCCGTAAAATTTTCTCTTCTGGTACTGTTAAAACAGTATTTGTGTTTTGGATGTTCCCAAAATAGCATAAACTTTGAGTTTTGTGCTTTTACAATATAAGCAGTTTCAGTAGAAAACTGACATGTCTCGGAGTTTGCTAATTTGTTCAAAAATAACAATTCCTATTAACTTTGTTCAGTTATTCCTCTCCAATTATAGCCAAGTGTCTCTGATGCAAATTTGCAGCATGCGAATAAGAAAAAAAGGATTCGATTGCGCATTAACCCGACAGCAAAAGCTAAATTAAACCAATACGTAACCGAAATCAAGCTGTTCGTAAAACATTGCATTTCTTGAATCAGAATTTGGATTTCTGAGCCCTCTTTGTTTCTCAACACCGTTATTGTTTCTAAAATAAGATAATTAGGCTTAAATTAGTAGGTCGTGAAAGCTACATTTGGTCTTTTACATTTAATCCGATAATTTGCATAGCCTTTTTGTGTATTAAAACTTATAATGTCACAATCACTGATAATAACTTTAAAATAAACTGGAATTATAACTGAACGGCATTTACTTGCTTTTTCGCATTATTTTTAATTTAAGATTTTTATGATATAAACAGGTCGGTTGTCTGTGGAATCGGACACTCTCACCGTCACTGGTCTGGACTCCGAGGTGGATGGCAGCGGGTGCGAAGTCACGATTCAAGATGGCGCTACACTGGACACGACAGGGGTGGATAACTTCAAATTAACGTCCAACTCGGCGTCGACAACGCTGGATGTTTATGGAACGTTGAATGCAGCCAAAGTCACCATGGAAGCATCTGGTTAGTTAAAATTTATATTGTTTATTTTTTTGTGTGACAGAAACAGCATGAATGAGGAAAACAATACAAGTAGTTGTGTGTACGAAAGCGGTAACAGTGGGATCGCGTATGAATGTTCCCTAGATGGTTCTGTCTTGACAAAAATGCTTTCGTTGGTGATTCGCCGGAAATTGACCAAAAGCGGCCATTTTGAAATGTTTTGTTGGCCAGTTTTCAAAATGCTTCTTCTC
This sequence comes from Protula sp. h YS-2021, assembly GCA_949752745.1. Lineage (NCBI taxonomy): Eukaryota > Metazoa > Annelida > Polychaeta > Sabellida > Serpulidae > Protula > Protula sp. h YS-2021. The sequence continues at coordinate 38,928,122 of OX457029.1, read as the reverse complement.
CCACAATTTCGATCGGATTTCTTTCAAATTTTGTGCTCCGGGATTTTTCAAAATAGCTCTCTTTCGTGAAATAAATTTGGTTCGATTGTTTTCAATATTTTAGGTAAAGTCCAAGGTTAGGATTCCTTGAAATATGTTTTTTTTTATTCGTCAGAGCTTAGGCTAATTACGAGCTTTGAAAAAAAAAATTAGCACTTTTAAACTTCTACTACCACTTTTTGGCGACACCACAAGCCTTTTCATCGTGGATTCACTAGATCTCGATTGGTCACAATGTCCCTGGACATTCTTATTTAAATTAATGTTTTCTAGTTGACAAAATGCCGTTAATATTACAAGGGTGCATATTTCATTTATTTTTGCTGTTTCTTAACTTGAAAAATTCACTGAAATTTTGCATGAACTTGAATTTCGTTTCTTGAACGATGAATCGGAAACGGTTACTTTTTTAAAAAAAAAAAGGGTTAAAGTTAATTGCTTGAGACAATCACACCCAAAAAAAAAAATAAATAAATAAAATGCAAATGAAAACATGTTTTCTTTAGGCCAGATCACTGTGTTTTCGACCGGTAATTTGGGTGCCAGTGACGTACAATTGCGCCAGTCGGTAACCATGACAGTTGCCGAAGGCTCAACAGTTGGCACCGGTGGGAGCGGATTCAACGTTGACGCCCTGTCATTGGGCCCGGATAGCAGCTTATATTTCGCACAAGACGCCATAGACATGACCGCGGCTACCATGGAAATGCTGTACCAGTCCAGTCTCCAGAGCCAGTCGGACCAGAAACAGTTCACTATAAATAGTGACACGCTCACTATTTTTGATCTAGCGTCAGTAGATGTATCAGAGGGTGGAAACACTGACGGTGATGGCACAGGTGGTGCAGCCGCGGGCGCGACCTACGGTGGCCAGGGTGGACAGAGTGCTATTGATCCATTCGGATCCGTGACAGATCCGGACGATTTTGGCAGCGGATGTGGATCGAACCGGGGTGGCGGCAAGTTAACCTTCAACGTTGCTGGTGACTTTTTCCTGTATGGCACTGTTGCTGCAAATGGTGCAACGGGTGCAGCCGGATATGGTGGCGCCAGTGGCGGTAGTATCGTCATAAATGCCGAGCGACTGGCAGGTCATGGCGATATTCAGGCGTTTGGCGGGGATGGCGACGATGTGGGTGGCGGCGGTGGCGGTCGTGTCGCCATCTATGCTCCTGAGTACGAATTCATTGGTGCTGTCACAGTTAAGGGCGGCGATTCAACTGATTCGGAAAAAACAGGAGCTTCGGGAACCGAATATCGATCGTTCAGTGTCGTCGGGACGGCTCGTGAGCAAATCCGAGCTGATAACGAGGGCATTGTAGCAACAGCTTTCACTGGAATCACAGACGGGCTTGAGGGCAATCAAGTAAAACTCGAAATCACCGGAAATGCCGTTATAAAGTTGCTATCAGCCACCCAGACCGACTTTACACTGCAGAACATCATCGGAGACTTCACGGGGCTGCTTTATGTCCTCGACGGCCAGACGGCAGAATTAGCCATGACTTCCGGTATTCAGTCACCTTACGCGCTACCCACTAAGGTCCACATAGAGGAGGGAGCTACCTGTGGCTTTTCGCCAAAGCTCATGCTCAAAGATCCGGTTGCCGATTCGGACCGATCCGTGCCGAATCTATATGTGGCCGGCTTGATGCAGAACGTGAGGGACTTGTACGTAGGCGAGCTGGGACAAGTGACGTTCACGGAAACGGCATACACGGAGTCTTCCGGCATCCAGAGTTCCCCGGGAACCATCAAGTTTACGACACTGAATGTCATCAACAGCGGCGAGCTGAGCGTCGGACTTAATGCAACCGAGCTCTTCACAATAGACGCTATTACGGAAATAAAGGTAAGAGCTTGCACCTTGTTCTTTGTTCTTTCTAAGAACTTGCACCCTGTTCATTTCATCTCCTGTTTATGAAGGAACACCCAACGTTGCGTCCCAAAGTTGAAAATCGTCACATCCCTAAACGCCGAGTCCGCTGTGTGTCACAGATCGAAGACAAAGAAAATAATACTGTGTTAAAATGTCAAGGGGTCAAGGTTGAAACATTTCTCAAAGCTGGAGAAAACACTTTGCCTCGAGGCCCTTGGGCCTTCTTTGCTTGTAGCTCTGAACAGTTCTGTCTGCTAATAGCCCCTGTAAGTTTTGTGGTCTAGTTAGTGGAATGTCCAGCTGTCCCTGGATTAATAGAAAAGATTAATATTAACGCTCAAGCGTCTTCTTTGATTTAACTGTGATGTGAATGTTGATAGGACCTAATTAAAAATCACCTATTTCGAAACCTTAAGTCAAAGCTTTCCATGATCGTGACTGGGGATAACGTGAAAGAGTGAGCTCAACAGTCGTGTGCTATGTCCCTGGACAACCTTGTTTCGTCTACTCCTCAGGTTCACTTCGGAGGAACTATTTACGGCTTGAACCTTGCGATCGTGGCGCCGGAAGTGAGCATTTCATACCAGGGCCTCGTCACGGCAAATGAGATGGGTCACGCCCCAGCAACAGGGGATGCTGCCGGCGTGAGCGGCGACATAGGTTTGTCATGTTTATTTTATTTCACTAGCATATCCAACACTGGTATCTATTTTGGAAAACGAATCGATCGCACGAATCGATTGGTTACCATCAAACCACTTTAACTATGGAATGGGGGAAGAGAGGGGGATGGCGGCAAAGTTCCGATTCCAATTAATGCATCCACCACGGAGACTTCTTTTGTACCGTGCTACTGTTCAGCTTAATGAGCTGTATTTCTGTGTTGTTACCAATGCACAGTCAAATTAATCTCTGTAGATATCACTGTCCAGTTTATTAAGATATTAATACCCTCTGTAGTCAGACTACTGATCAGTTTAATAAGCTGTGATGTGTTTACAACCTTTTTCAGGCGGCGGTGGAAGTTACGGCGGCTCAGGGGGTGGCGACACGAGCGGGCTTTATGCTGGATCGCTACATGAAGCAAACCAGTTTGGCTCTGGTGGCGGCAGTGGCGCTGATCACGATGGCGGTCGTGGCGGAGGAAAGATTGCCATTACAGTAACAGACACGCTGACTTTGGATGGGACAGTCCGGGCAAATGGTGGCCATGGAAACACGACAGGTGGCGGTGGCGCAGGAGGTGCTATTGATATCCAGACCGCCACTCTGATTGGTGCAGGTAGCATTCAGGTGTGTGCCGCACTGACGTATCTCTGGGGTCCGTGGTTCGATGTTCGTATATACGTGGGGTGTAGGGGGTAGCGGAGTTGTAAGGCTCTGCCCAGCCCCTGGGTGACTTTACACACACTTTTATGTGAATATGTGTCTGTTTTTTTTTTTCATCTCTGCTCTCCATTTCGGGTGGCATTTCGGGTCGATTTTTGATTTAAGTATTTCCTTAAAAGCACATAGCGTTTGGGATTTCAGGTGAAAGGTGGCGGTGCCCAGGCTGGCGGTGCTGGCGGTGGCGGCCGCATTGTTCTAGACGTCACTGACACATTCAGCTTCAGCGGCTCCTATGACGTCAGCGGTGGCGTCAGCGACGCAGACCTCTGCGGCGGAGGTGGTACTGCCAAGCAGACGACTTACGTGAATGGCATTGCCGTCACCAAATTCTACACGGACAACTCCGACATGCCGGACAGCTGCAGTGACGCACTGACGTATTTCGCGGAAGGGGACAACACCGAGCAAGACTTTACACAGTTTTACGTTGGAGTGTACAGTAACTTGCTCATCTACGGCACTGACGTCACTGTGACGACATCTGACCTGGACTGCCACAGCGCAACGGCAAATATTAAGCTACCCGACTATACGATATTTGTGGCCAACGCTGGAGAGGAAGTGTCCACAATAGCCTGCAGTTTCCAAATTGAAACCGAAGGCCAACTGCGCATGCCCAGAGAGGTCACACTGATCGGAAGTAACAACGAATTTGGAGGTACGTGATGTTCTGATGTCTGAGTTTCTTAGATTCATAATGATCAACATTTAGAGAAATGTGACCTAAAGTTTTTTAAATTAAGTAAATTAAGTCTTCTGTTGAACGGAAGGGAGGTTTAGGTGTGATTCATTCAGTGTTGCCTTTGTGACTACTTTGACATAACATTTTTCTATGGTAAGTCAGGCCAACTCAATATCTCTCCCCCCCCCTTTACCCCACCTACGCCGCTCTCTCTCTCTCTCTCTCTCTCTCTCTCTCTCTCTCTCTCTCTCTCTCTCTCTCTCTCTCTCTCTCTCTCTCTCTCTCTCTCTCTCTCACCCCTTCACTCTCAATCTCTATCTTTTTCCTTCACTCTCTCTCCTCTTGCCTAGGACTGCTGGTGGGCGTGAGCACTATGGTGATAGCCCCGTATCAGAACGCCGGCTTTAGCGCTGCTACACGTACCGCACAGCTAAACGCCGACGGCGACCTCATCCAAGTGTCCGATCCGGGCGCGTACACGTTCACACGTTTCATCGTCAAGGACAGCGCGACGTGCACGTTTGAAGGCTCCGGTGAGAGCCTGAATATCGGCGAATTGGAGCTACAGTTTGCCTCAACTCTGTACGGCGAACAGCGTGTTCGAATTGTCAGCAATGAGATCACCATCAACGAAGGAGCAGTGTTCAATCTGACCGGCGGTGGCCACGCAGCTATGACCGGACCTGGAGCGGGACAAGACGGTATCTACTTATTGTTAGCCTCCTAAAATATTTCGGACTCTTAATAGCCCTCTTCTCAAAGATAATTGTGTTAAAACCAGTTTTTAGACGTTTTGAGTCACTCATATTTTATTTACTTTTTCTTCTAAAAGTCAAAGTTTTTGATCGAATGTTTGAAGTAAAAAAAGTGACTCAAGAAATTTCGAAAAATAAGAGCTTCTGTGTTCCGAGGATATTATTTTTTTTATGCAATTGTTCCCACGTACACAACAAAAGAAAGAAAACGTTGAGTTGTATATTGAGAGATATAATAGTGGTGATCTAATCGTCCTGTATGTCAGTATTCCAGTATCAAAGATAGCCCATGCCAATCACATTAAGTACCTATCTCTGACTTGACCTTGGCGCGTTGTAGGCGTGGCGGAAGGCGCTCCACCAAGTGGCGCGGGCTATGGCGGTCCTGGCGGGGAATACATCACTGATCATAACATCGCCGGGGAATGGTATGGGCTGACGCGTGTACCGGTCGATATGGGCAGTGGCGGTGGTGGCACTGATGGCGGTAGCGGAGGCTCATACCTCGAGCTCAAAGTGTACGAGACTCTCAAACTGGAAGGTACTATATGATTGTAAAATAAAGGAGCAAGAAAAGTAGACAAATGTTTTTGGTTCTGAATCCATACAAATAACAGGAACTGGTGAGGATTGATATAGTGAAATCTCCACGCCTCTCAAAATAGAAATTGCATGGGGATTAGGAACTGTGTGATAATGTGAGAGAGCAGCGATTCGAACGTACAGTATTTGTTGAATTTCATTCAAATAAACATCACAAAAATGAGAAGTGCGACATTAGTTGCTATGCACATCATAATGCTTTGGCTATTTTCTATTGGATGTGGTTCACACCATATTTTCGGTTTATCTTTGAAAAGGAACAATCCAAGTGGATGGTGCCGCTGGCCAAGGTGCCGAATCAGGTGGCGGCTCAGGTGGCGGTGTATTCATCGAAGCCCGCGCGCTCACGGGTCATGGAACTCTTTCATCTAGCGGAGGCGCAGGAACTGGCAACGCCGGTGGTGGCGCTGGTGGAAGAATACGCATTGAACTGGATGAGCCGTAAGTAGCCTCTAATGTCATTTAAACGCCCTGTTTATGGTTGAGATAGACAGTTTTTGTATTGGTTGTTTTTGTTACACGAAGCCGTGTCTGATGTAACGCTTAGATATTTACTCTGCCTGCAGCTTTTCATCTCACGTACTGAAAATTTCCAGTGAACAGTTATTGATTTTATTTGTCTGTTTAGCGACAACGTTCACTTATGACGTCACAATAACGTCACAGGTGTACGTGCGGAATGCACCACTGTGTACTCGCGTATACTTTGACTTGGGTGTCAAGTGAATGACGTGCAATTTGCCGCTCTGAGAAGCAAATGAAAAAATGATAAAAACCAGTTACAATTACAAAACTCCAAGCAATTCACAAAAGTCCAAATTTGGATATTTTGATCTCTTTCTTTCCTAACTCAGTGACCCCGATAACTTACCTCTTTTTAATATAGGATATTCTGTGTATAATAGATTTCGTTTTTCTTTTCTTTTTTTTTTAAAGTCTTTTCTTACGCGTAAAGTCATAAATTTGCATACATTTGCATGACGTCATTTTGCATGGTAGTTTCGACTTCGACGGTGAGATTATCGCGTACGGCGGCTCGAACGACAACCCACTGAACTCGATCAAGGGAGCGCCGGGCACTGTCTACATACGTCACGATATCGAGGAGGAGGAGGAGTCGGCACCCAAGAAGCTGATGGTACATGGCGACACCGAGGACACCATCCAGGAGCAGAGCTCCACCATGATCAGCGGCATCGTCGCCGACGATTTTATCTATGACGTTGTCTCACTAGAAGGTTAAATCCTTTTTTTTATTTATTATATTTTTTAAAAATACTTTTTGTGTATTTCCTATTATTGTTATTTGTTTATCGTAATGTAATTACGCATCATTGTTGTTGTTGCTGCTGCTAGTGTTGCTGTAGTTTATTCCCCACAGGGGGGATGTATGCGATCGACCGTGTGTCGGTCTGTCGGTCGGTCTGTCATCAACAGCTTGTTAACACGATAACTTAAAAACTGCAGCAAGGATTTTAATGAAACTTGGTATGTAACTTCTATGGGAACAAACACAGATCGGTATTATAAATGGGCCCGGTTCGTCCAAGGAAAATGCACCAACTGAACTTAGAAAATTTCAGCTGTTGATTGACTATTGATGGTCGTTTTTAACTGATGGGGGGCCTGTGGGGAATATGTGGGATATGCACACTGCTCTAGTTTTTTATTATAATTATGATTGTTATTTTTTATTTTTATTAGGCCTCAGCTTCTCTCTCTTCAACGGATCAGACACTGTGTTTGAGATAGCGGACGTTGAAGGCGATAAGACCGCTTGGATGAAGCTAGAAGATGATCAGATTCTGAAGGCGGAGTTTGTCGAGAGTCAAGTTACAAGTACGAGAACTGAGTTCAACATAGACGTCGGCATTGATGCCATACTGCACGTACCGGAAACTATTGTTGTCGACGGCACGACGCTGCTGGTCGCTGGGCGCGTGACGTTTAGGCACCTGACAGCAGAAAACGGTGGCGTCATCTCTATGCTGACTACGTCACGCACATGTGTCTATGCACAGGTATTTAATGAATTATGAAATAATTCTTTACAAACTTCGGGGAAGATGGAAAGCTTGTTTTTCCTTGTCCTATCTGTTTTTGACCAGATATAGTGTGTCTCTAGCCTTCTGCCATTGCAAGTGATTGCTAGTGCGCTACCGCGTACCGAAATTTGGTCTCGCTAGACTTGTTTTAAACCAAATACTACACTGATACTGGTAACCATGGTGATGAGTGTCTGTTGCTATAACAGGGTAGTTACGGTTCTGAGAGCGACCCGGGCACGATGCGCTTGAGTACAATCGTCATGAAGGAAGGGGCTTACTTCCTGCCCGAGCGCTTCCTGTCTCTCAGCGTCGGTACCATGACCATGAAGCGATTCGTCAAGTCTGAGGCAGACTATATCAGCATCTTTGCCAGTGAGTTTGGCTACTGGTCTATTGTTTTGAAGGGTATGGGTGCTGAGCTTAAAGTTGAACATTGTCAGGTTCTTGGGTCATTATTTAATAAAGTACAGGTTGAATGTATGGGTCTAATCTCTCGAAATATAAATGGATACGAAATCAACTGTAACTAGTACAGTTTCCACAAAAATTGATCCCCCACCTAAGGTCCTCCACTTAAATGGGAAAACTGTGAAAAGTATCTTCAAAAATAACCAGAAAATGGTTGATGTTGTGCTTCTGTCAGACTACTGTCAGCCAACATATAGAAAAACGTAACTATTTGTACGTTTTCAGTGTATTTTTCGACTTTTATTTTAATGAATATGCCGGATGCATCTTAGATATTTTCATTTGTGAACTTGAGGTATCTTCAGAAAGAGAAATATGACACTAGCAAGGTACTTGATTCTGTTTTAATGGTGTGAAATGCGGGACAAATCTGCAACAAATATCTGCCAAAACTGCATGCTCTGCTTTTATTTTCAGCCACATTGATCATGGAGAGGGGTGCTGAGCTGAGTGTGGAAGGCCGGCACGCAACAAATGACACGTGGGCGGGAACGGGAAGTGCCTACGACGGCGGGGCTCACTCGGCCGCGGGCGGCGTCGGTGACGGTCGGACGATCAACGATGCTTCTGTCCCTTACGGCTCAATCTACGCCCCGGAAACAAAAGGCTCGTCGGGTGGCAGCGGCGGCGCCGGGGGATCGACCATTCGTATAGACGCGGTGAACTTTGAATTTGACGGCATCTTGAACGCTAAAGGCGCTGATTCCGACACTGGCGGCGGCGGAAGTGGCGGCAGTGTGTACGTCACTGCCACTAACTTCGAAGGTCTGGGAACCATAACGGCCGATGGCGGAATAGTAACGAACGCTAATGCAGGTATGTTAAAAACCTGTGAATCGTTGTGGTTTTTGTTGTACAAAACTGGTCCTGTAGTGCCGATACCGATGTAAAAATTATATATTTTAACGATTCAAATATAGTACAATTTAAGTTTAAGTGATTTTCATGATTGCAGTAATTTTCGGAAAAAACAATGGCAGAGAAACAGAGATGTTTAATATCACTATTAAAACATTTCTTACAAATAGCAACGCCAAGTTTGCAGAATTGTTTTACCGTTGATTTTACAGTAATATAGAACTCGCTTGAGGGTCATTGAAAGGATTTACCGTATTTATTTATTTACTATCCACTCCAGGTGGTGGCAGCGGTGGTCGTATTGGAGTGTACGCGGTCAACAACGACTTCGTTGGGACCTATAGTGCACAGGGTGGCACCGGAACGTCGGAGTTCGGAACGGGCGGCCCGGGTTCTGTTTATGTGGAGAGCGGGGAAGAAGTGGACAACACGCTGTTCATCACGTTTACCATTGACAACGCCAACGGTCAGCAACACAACTACCTGACGCTGGATGAGGAAGAACGAGACATCATCTTCTCCAATCTCTACATTTCAAACTACGCCAAATTCCAGATAATAGAAGATGGACAGGATCGCACGCTGCGGGTGGATAAGGTTTGGGGCGACGGAACAGGACTGATCAAACTAGCCGCCCACCAGATAGGCACTTTGGAGAGGATCACTTCCGGCAATAATACAGCCTCAAAGTTGCAAGTCAATCTTGAACTAGCCTCAGGCGGTGAGTTCGTCATGTCTGAAACGACCACCATCCTCGGCTTGTTCCCCACGGCCCTAGATCTCAACGGTATACTAAGAGGTGCTATGAATCTGATCGTGGCCGAGGGGAGGCGGATTCGTATCGGAGCCGACGCTAGGATCGTGCCGTTCTATGAGACCGTGGCTAGTCGCGCTGTTGACGTCAGCTTCGGATTGTTCCAGCTCGATCCTGGCAGCTTTTGCGAGTTCGACCCGGACTCCGGTGGCTTAATGAATATTGGGCAATTCAATGTGAAGTTCAATTCGGAAATCAAGGCTGATTATTACACGATTACGGCGTCAAATATCGACATTGAACAAGGCGCTGTCTTTTCGGCCGCTGGAGGACATCGCCGCGAATCAGAAACCATCGACGTGCGCACGGGGGCCGGAAGTAGTAGTGACAACCTGCACTACGGCGGTGCGGCACACGGAGGCGAGAGCGGCGAGCAGTACGGCTATCGCGATACGGTAGGCACCGCCTACGACTCGCTGTACGAGCCGACGCTGCCAGGAAGCAGGTCGGCGGACCACACGGGCCGTGGCGGTGGCAAGATCTACATCCAAGTGGGCAGCTCCATTATCATGGATGGTCTGATGACGGCTGATGGCGACTGGTCGGAATATGGAGGTTTGTTTCTGCACTTAGTCCATGTATAAACCATACTTCATCTCTAACGACCAGTCCCTCTTAAGATCCGCCCCCCCCCCCCTAGAAATGATGTCTTTGTGAAGAGGCTTTCTTTCTCAATGCTGATTTACTAAGATGGAGTGATGTGGTATTTTAAGGCCGCTATGTTGTCCCCAAGACGCAGTCATTAAAAAAATATATATGGCAGAAACGTCTCTCATTTCAACTGAAAAAAATGCTTTCTTTAAAAACTTGTCACAGTATTTTACGCTCGTTCATGTTTTTAACCTAGCGGAGTTTAATTTTTTTCCCAGCATCAGCTTCTAATAATGTACGGATCACAACTTTTTAAATGACTTCGAGCTTCCTCGTTCATGATATTCCGCTGTAGTGTATCATTGGGTTGCAGCGGAATGAACTCTATTGTGATATAGGGCATGGGATAAGAAATGCAGGGTTAGGGGAGACTCCTGGTTTTGTTTTAAAAAAGAACCAAAGAAAACAGGGACTTGAATTGAAAGATACTATAGTGTACATGTTACAGTCAATCTGTCAAATGAGTGACTTTACGAAGTCACAGAAATTTTTCAGTGAATCTGGTTTGACAGATATATATTGTTTAATCCACTCACCAGGTGGCTCAGGTGGCTCCATCTACATCGCAGCCCGTCAGATGGACGGCATAGGCGAATTCTCAGCCAATGGTGGCTATGGCAACGGCACGAGCGGTGGTGGCTCGGCCGGGCGTATTGCCATAATCACGGACACGATCAATGAGTTCACGGACGAAGGCGTCTTCTCCAATGCCGGTGGTGGCGGCGATACAACTTATCAAGCCGGGGGTGGCGGAACTGTCTATCTTGAGGTAAAACATATCATTTCTTTCTTAAAGTGATGTTTCAGAAGTAGGCGATGACGTTTGAGATGTTTCCTCACAAATGAGATCAATAAACGTATAAATAAACAGCGGTCAGCCTGCACATTTCGATTCATTCATGACATTTACCGGTCAAGTACTTCCATTTCCGCTGGTTTTCCGCGGAATCCTCAATTTCTGTGGTCTAGCAGTGACTATTTTCAATTGGTTAATTCGTATCATTGCTAACGACCTTTTTGCTAACAACCAATTAAAATCAAACTCTGGCTTTTCTGACAAAAAAACTTTACTGTTTACTGTTAACAAGTTGTAAAGTAAGTTATGTTATTTTTCTTGACTTTTCTTATATTTGCATTTACACATTTATAGTACATATTTATGTCAGGGTAACTTCATTTATTAAGCAAATTTACTGGGTATAGTAATTTTATAAAGTTAAATAACCTTTGAAATATCTGGATTTTTAACGATTGTGTTGCAGGAGATACGCAACAGCGCCACTTATAGACGCCTTATCTTAGATAACAACGACAGACCGCAAGATCGCTATGCCACTATCAATGAAGACGGCTTTGCGGTGTATTCGTTTGATGAGGTGCATCTGATGCGGAAAGCGGCAGTGCATATAGCCGAGGAGCAGACAGGCGTTCGTATGGAGATCACAGAGCTGTTCGGCGACGGTACAGGCTTGATCCACACCCACGCCGACCAGACCTTCATCATTGAGTTCACAGAGGGTGCTTCCAACTCATTCGTTTCCGGCGTCAATCTCAAAATGGACGAAGACTCGGAGATTATCTTCCCGTCGACGGTCTACGTGTATGGCGATGGTGTGCAGCTGAGAGATGCGACAGAGGTGCGAGCGCTCGATTTGAACGGCCGTCTGACCGGTGTCAGCAATATGATCGTGGCCCGAGGAAAGACCCTCTTCTTAGACCTCAGCTTCCATACAGCTACAATTACCAGCTTCAACGGTGGAGAGAACATTGATTACAACGTCATTCAAAACAATGGCGAGTTCAGCTTAGCCGTACTTGATGTCAAAAGCGCTTCAATACTGAGAACTGGGGCCGATGCCGTTTTGAAAGGTGCAGTTGGGTCCATGGATATGCGATTCGAGGCGGTCCTGTCAGCGGAAACTATCGAGCTTTCTGCCAACACCCTTAACGTTGAGAAAGGGGCCCGGGTGACGACTTCCGTTGCCGATCGCGCTTACGACACGATGGACCACGCGGCTGGGCAGGGTGAAGACGGGTCGTATTTCTCCGGGGGCGGCCATGCCAGTCGCGGTGGCTTTGACTACAATGACGCGGGAACGAGCGTAGAGGCGGCGGGTGGTGCGTATTATGGTGACTTGTTTGAGCCGACCATTCGTGGCTCCCGCGGCGGTACAGGCACAGGCGGCTGTGATCCCGGCGCTGGTGCTGGAGTGATCAAAATCAACGTCCAAAATCAGCTATTCCTTGACGGCAAGATCGAAGCAAATGGTGGCCATGCGACAGGCTACTGCGGCGGCGGCAGCGGAGGCTCCATACTGATCAACACCGGTGAACTGGACGGCCATGGCGAATTTGAAGTGATGGGAGGTACTGGCTATTTCGGTGGGTCCGGCGGTCGAGTGGCAGTGCATGTGAATTCTGAGCACACATTTGACGGTACTTTCGTGACGTATGGCGGTAGTGGTGCGGCAACCACTTACCTCTCCGCAGGCGGTCCGGGTACTGCTTACATCGAAGATATCCGCTTCACGCGCCAGTATCTGGTACTGCAAATTGACAACAATGGCGAGCACTGGGATCAGTATTACACACTGGAAGGAGCAAACGAGTTCACTTTTAACGAGCTCCATTTGTACAATGATGCTTCACTACAGATGAGCAACGACGGGGCCCAACGCAATCTCACCGTTCAGCAGATGTTTGGGGATCGCACCGGACGCCTGCATGCATGGGCCAATCAAATCATCGAGCTGGAACGCGGAACTACACAGTCGACTACGATGAAGAGTCCTATTAATATCTTCCTTGACGACGGCGCACAGGCGTACTTAGCAACCACGACATATATCGTAGGAACTGGTGAAGTGGCTTTCCATTTCAATGGTGAGATTATCGGTGTACGGAGGCTACGCATCATGCCCTCTCGTCAGGTCACTGTAGGTACTATGGCAACAACAAGCTTTGATGACGCAGACGGATTCGTACAAGGACAGCCTGGCGAATTTGAATTCACAGAATTTGAGCTTGGCTCCCAATGCACAATTGACTTCCCTGAACCAATGGGTGTCATCTTCACAATATCAGAATTTGTAAGTGTACTATTTTCACTTCGGTTGTTCTCACAGATCTTCAACAATTATTATGTGCTAAAAAGGCTAATAGATCTTTGCTTCAGTGCATATCCGGCCATATTTAAACGACTTGTCGGTCTGATTGTTGTACGTTCTTCTCTGTTTCGTTGTGACTGGAATCTGATCTTATCACTTCCGCGAACCTTCTTTTTTTCTGCACAGTATTTAGTCAGAAATTACAACGGAATAGGAAGGATTGAAAGAAGAATATTCCTCCTTTTCTGTCGTTACATGGCGAAGCGTGAACCCACGAATCCGTTACTATGCTCCACAAGGCACTCCACCACCCATCACTAGCCTCGCAACCACCCAGTGACCCACCACAAGCCTCACAACTCGTCCCACCATCCACCACAAGCCTCACAACCACCCCATGACCCACCACAACCTCACAACTCATCCCACCATCCATCACAAGCCTCACAACCACCCCATGACCCACCACAACCTCACAACTCGTCCCACCATCCATCACAAGCCTCACAACCACCCCATGACCCACCACAACCTCACAACTCGTCCCACCATCCACCACAAGCCTCACAACCACCCCATGACCCATCACAAGCCTCGCAGTGCATCACCCCACCTCATCCACCCACAAACCTCAGAGCAACCCCGCAACCCAATACAAACCTCAGAGCCCATCCCACTACACACCACAAGGTTCACAACGCACCCGACCACCAACCACAAGCCTCACAACCACTCCACCACACGCCATAAGCATCACAGCATACCCACATCCCACCATAAGCCTCACAACCCACCACCTAACCCACCACAAGCCTCACAACCCACCACCTAACCGACCACCCGCCATAAGCCTCACAACCAACCCACCACAAGCCATAAGCCTCACAACCCACCACCTAACCCACCACAAGCCTCACAACCCACCACCTAACCCACCACCCGCCACAAGCCTCACAACCCACCACCCAACCCACCACCCGCCATAAGCCTCACAACCCACCACCCAACCAACCACCCGCCATAAGCCTCACAACTCACCACCCAACCCACCACCCGCCATAAGCCTCAAAACCCACCACCCGCCATAAGCCTCACAACATACCCACCACCCACCCCAATACCCCATGCGTATCTTCTCGTTTCATCGCTTGACTACGGACGTCGTACTCTTAAGACGTGCTGCTTTTATGTCAGGACATGAAGTTTTATTCTGGAATCACTGCGGAATACCATCAAGTGTTAGCCACCAATTTCATCATGGAGCCAAACACGTACCTGGATTGCTCAGCTCGTGGGGATGACGTCACATCCGCCAATCAAGCTTCCGGTGGTGGCTACGGATCATCGGGCGGCAGCGGTACGTTAGTCCCCGTTTATAAATGTTATGCTAGAGAAAAAGCAGTCGGAATCCTTATTGGATTTCGGACTGATAAAGCTGCATGCCGGTGAGGTTCCATATGATAGGTCGTGATCCCGATACTATGCCGAAATTCGCCATCGCGATTCCTATCGACATCCTATTTGTTTTTTGTTTGTTTGTTTGTTTGTTTGTTTGTTTGTTTTTGCTGAAAAATTGCGCTAGTTGAAAACAAAATGATAAAACCACAGGAGCCAGTGGACTGATCGCCAAAACCCTGCAGTCCTGAAAGGCGAATGCGCCTTCAAGTGTCGGCTTCATTTTCATTTGATGATTTTCTGTACAAATTACTCTCTTATAAATCAGGTATTGTGGCACTCCTGAAATATATTTTCAGCTGCTTCGATACTGGAGATAAGAGCCAAGAGGACGGTTGTGTGTACCTACTCGTCATGCGTATTAAAAAAATACCGTTTCCTCTCTCTTTGCTAATTTTGTGAAGCTGTTAAAACAAAATTATGTTCGTGTTGAGAAGAACAATCTGTACCAAGCGAACGTTTGATTTTTTTTTTTTTTTACAAACTTCCATTTCGAAAAAAAGTAAGAAAGGTGAGGTTTTGGTGAATATTTGAAAAGTTTTCGATAGAGGCGGCTTTTTATGACGACATATTTGGTGTCTGACATGATTAAGTGGATGAAAATGAAACTAAAAGGAGTAGGAAATGACGTCACAATGCTGTGAGTCGTTATACGCAATGCCAGTTCTTGCATTCTCACTGTTTACACGAAGCAAGCATTGTTTGAGAAATGGCCTCCCCAAATCTGTTTATTAACAGGCAGTGGAGGCGATGGAAGTGAAGCAAGAGGCTCGCTGTTCGAACCCGATATGACCGGCGCACAGGGCGGAGCGTATGGCGGTCACGCGGGTGGCAAGGGCGGAAGCACGATTAAGATCACCGTCGGTGACGTGTTCTACATGGATGGCACTCTCAATACAGATGGTGGCGACGGTGCCAACCACGCGGGCGGCGGATCCGGTGGCTCGATCTGGATCATTGCCGGTGCGTTCGCTAACATTCTTTGAGATACTCATTGTCTACTATCTGCTGCGGTTGCTGGTCTTCACGGAACAGTTTCTTTTACCTGCTTGGTTGCTAGCTCTCACAGAGTCATTTTCCAGTGGCTGATACATGTTCAAAACATTGCAGGAAATGTTTTGTGTAATCTGCGGACATTAGACTATTTTATTTAATCATACAGTATTAGTTCATACTGAAGGAATGGACTCCACGAAGCAATCATATTTTTAAATAGTATGTCATACATTTCTTTTATATCACACATTACACTTGATCTGTGCAATTGGCTTAGATATGTCCCGTGTGATTGGTAAGATGTCACGTGTCGCTGGTAAAGATGACGTGACGTGACGTGTTTTATTGTTGTTTGCACCTTCTAGACGACATGCGGGGCCACGGAGAAATGCGCGCCATCGGAGGGCGCGGGTATGAGGCTGCCGGAGGAGGCTCGGGTGGCAGAATCGCTCTCTATACCAGCACAGCTAATGAGTACCGCGGCGCGCTAACGGTATGCACCCTCCTACTGCAAAATTTATTTATTCACCTATGAACAGTTCTAAACAAGTAAGGTATATTCTGTGGTTAATTAAAAACAAGTAACACAATAAGTGACCATTTTTCTTCCTCACTGTTGCCATGGTCAGAATAAATTCAGGAAAGTCACAACAAATATTTAGTCAGGAAAAAATTTGGAAATTGAATCGGGAATTTTTTAATTTTTCAATTTTTTAATATTTCTGTCATTCTGTTCCATGTCTTCTAGTTTATTTCACTAGATTTGCACTCCCAATGCTGACTGCCTCAAAATATTTAGTACTTTAACTGCCGTTTCTCAGATGAATGATCAGTGAAAAAATCAGGACAATTCCATGGCAACCTGACTTCCTCTCATTTTATAATCTGTGCAACATATTTTGCTATAGTTAACAGTGCAGTCGCTTTCAAGTTGTTCCGAAATCTATTTCTCTTGCGGTTTGGGAGAGTAAAAATAACAACATATTATTTTCCACCCGGGGTACACTCACTGGTTACCTTCAGTTTTAAAACGATCCCCCCCCCCGCCCCTCCTTTTTTTAAAGAAATTGGCACTCCGCGCGGAGCACGTCTGACTTTAAAAATTAACCTCCCCCCTTTGCTCCACGTCTTTTTTTACACGCATGGTGATACGTCATACCAAGTGCTGCCCGTTCCCGCCTCCGCCCCCCCCCCCCACCCCGCTTCCCGGGGGTGTGTAAGAAGATTGTCTGTCGGTTAATATGTTACCTATTTCTGTTCTCGATTCATATTGACCGCAGGCTTATGGACAAGGAGGCACCAACACTGGAGATGTCGGAGGTCCCGGAACCGTCTACGTGGAAGATCAGTTGGTTCAGGATCTCGAATGGAGTCGCAGGTCATTTGTTTATTTGTGTTTTTTTTTTCTATTATTTTTGTGTTATTTGTTACTTCTACATTTGTTATAGGTCACCTTGTGGACGTTAAAATTTTGATCAGACGTTCAGAATCAGTCAGAAATTCTGAGAGCAGTTTTGTGCCAGCGCCATGTAAACTGTAATATGCGAGGGTCTTATTGAGGGGAGAGGAACATGGTGGGGTGGAGTTAAGGTGGGGAGGTAAGGGGGGGGGGGTTGGTGGTGGTGGGGGTGAGGATGTCGTTCAAATATTTTTTAAATATATGTGCCGTTGCGATTGAGAGATGGTGAAAAATAGTAACTCGAGTCGAGTAGTTCAAATTTTGACAGATATTGCGTCTTGAAGCGTAAATGCAACAAGCGAGCTGAAAGATGGGATAAGAGAAAGCCTTAGTTCTTGTTGATGGACTACTTGCTACTCCTACCCCTGCTCCTCCAGCTCCCGCTCCCCTCACCCCTCCCTCCCGCCCCCGCCCCCTCCTACTGGCTTGTGTGTCGCCGCGAAAACAACATCTGTATTTATTGAGTTATGACACTCTGTGTTTTCTTTTTAGACTGTACCTTGACGGGAGGGACTTATATCCGCCCAAACCGGTGATGATTGACTTGGAAAACACAGGTGCTTCCTCAGCCGAGGATATACCCAATGATGCCGACGTTAATTTCGATGAACTCCTCCTTGAGAACCAGGTACATTTTCTTTTCTTCGTAACAACAAACAAACCCCGTGTCCATGTTATCCCACGTGTAGTTTTCTAAGAAATGTCGGACTCCTTGAAGATATAATTTTGGTTTTGTGACATTGTGCAGGCCAAGCTCGAGATATCATTGCAAAGCATCAACATCGGAGAAGTACTGGGAGACGCAACTGGTTTTATCGAAGTGGCAGCCGATCAAGACTTCTTTATAGAATTCAGACAATTTGAAAGTGTCAGGTAAATATGTTAAGTGTGGTAGATGTTAAGAGCCTATCCGAAGCAAAATAACCGTTAATGTGCCGCGCGACCATAGTGGTCCCAACTGATATTACGCTGGCCCTGGAACAATATTCCAATGACCCAATTACTCCTCCCACCCTGCCCGCTCACCGTGTCCAAAGATGCAAAGTGGTTTGAGTCAAAATTAGCGGAAGCCTGACGCATCCCTGGGAAGAGGAACGCGGTAAATACTTTCTTTGAGGCTAACAGCCGGTAACATCAATTACATATAGACATATAGAAGAAATAACAATCGTAGACTCTGGACAAGAATTATGCTGGTTGTGAGCATTTTGCTATTGTGCATGTCATTCTACATTTCTCTTATGCTGAATTATCGGGGAATAAGATCGTTTTGCTTATATTGCATAATATCTTTACATAAAGGTCATCGCCACCGGCGAATTTCATCGTCCAAGATGGCGGCACGGCGTGGGTATGTCAAGACTTCCGCATCATAGGACAACATGACCCCGCGTTTGACCTTAGGGGCAATTTAAAAGGACCGTTTAATCTGACATTAGACGATCGAACTCATTTAACCATTGAGGAAACGGCAACAAATGCGGTGTTGAGAGATGGTGACTACCACACCTCCCCGGCAGGTGCAGTATATTTCGAATTATTAAGCATAAATATATTTTTTTTCCCTATGTTTGATTGGGTCTTATTAGTTGTTATTGAGCCGGTTTGGACTTGATCTGTTTCATAAAAGCCAAATAGATTTATTAGATTTATACATATATGCACTTACCTGTGGTACCGAAAATTAAGTGATACTATTTATAATTATCCCCCGTGAAACGGAGGGATATAGGTTTGAGATTGTCCGTCCGTCCGTCCGTCTGTCCGTCCCCTCTTCAAGCTAAGGACTTTGTGGACACCACTTCTATATCAACGAAGCATAATTCAGCTTTCATATTTCATACAGGCAAAATATAGGGTATAAAGATGTGCAACGTCAAGGTTTCAGTTTGATCGAAGCAAAATTGACAAATTGACAGGCTTTTGAAAATCGTCGAAAATAGACATATGTGCACATGTATAGGACTTTGTGGACACCACTTCTATATCAACGAAGCATAATTCAGCTTTCATATTTCATACAGGCAAAATATAGGGTATAAAGATGTGCAACGTCAAGGTTTCAGTTTGATCGAAGCAAAATTGACAAATTGACAGGCTTTTGAAAGTCGTCGAAAATAGACATATGTGCACATGTATAGGACTTTGTGGACACCACTTGTATATCAACGAAGCATAATTCAGCTTTCATATTTCATACAGGCAAAATATAGGGTATAAAGATGTGCAACGTCAAGGTTTCAGTTTGATCGAAGCAAAAGTGACAAATTGACAGGCTTTTGAAAATCGTCGAAAATAGACATATGTGCACATGTATAGGACTTTGTGGACACCACTTGTATATCAACGAAGCATAATTCAGCTTTCATATTTCATACAGGCAAAATATAGGGTATAAAGATGTGCAACGTCAAGGTTTCAGTTTGATCGAAGCAAAAGTGACAAATTGACAGGCTTTTGAAAATCGTCGAAAATAGACATATGTGCACATGTATAGGACTTTGTGGACACCACTTGTATATCAACGAAGCATAATTCAGCTTTCATATTTCATACAGGCAAAATATAGGGTATAAAGATGTGCAACGTCAAGGTTTCAGTTTGATCGAAGCAAAATTGACAAATTGACAGGCTTTTGAAAATCGTCGAAAATAGACATATGTGCACATGTATAGGACTTTGTGGACACCACTTCTATATCAACGAAGCATAATTCAGCTTTCATATTTCATACAGGCAAAATATAGGGTATAAAGATGTGCAACGTCAAGGTTTCAGTTTGATCGAAGCAAAATTGACAAATTGACAGGCTTTTGAAAATCGTCGAAAATAGACATATGTGCACATGTATAGGACTTTGTGGACACCACTTCTATATCAACGAAGCATAATTCAGCTTTCATATTTCATACAGGCAAAATATAGGGTATAAAGATGTGCAACGTCAAGGTTTCAGTTTGATCGAAGCAAAATTGACAAATTGACAGGCTTTTGAAAATCGTCGAAAATAGACATATGTGCACATGTATAGGACTTTGTGGACACCACTTCTATATCAACGAAGCATAATTCAGCTTTCATATTTCATACAGGCAAAATATAGGGTATAAAGATGTGCAACGTCAAGGTTTCAGTTTGATCGAAGCAAAAGTGACAAATTGACAGGCTTTTGAAAATCGTCGAAAATAGACATATGTGCACATGTATAGGACTTTGTGGACACCACTTCTATATCAACGAAGCATAATTCAGCTTTCATATTTCATATAGGCAAAATATAGGGTATAAAGATGTGCAACGTTAAGGTTTCAGTTTGATCGAAGCAAAATTGACAAATTGACAGGCTTTTGAAAATCGTTGAAAATAGACATATGTGCACATGTATAGGACTTTGTGGACACCACTTCTATATCAACGAAGCATAATTCAGCTTTCATATTTCATATAGGCAACATATAGGGTATAAAGATGTGCAACGTCAAGGTTTCAGTTTGATCGAAGCAAAATTGATAAAATGACAGGCTTTTAAAAATCGTCATAAATCGACATATATGCAAACGGAGTGGACTTCAAGGAAGGGTGTCCAGCTTAGATATTGCATAGGGGTAATATTTAGGGTTTCACGGGGGATATTGCTGCTCTCTGACAGCATCTAGTTACTATAAATGTTTCACGAAAATTTATTTATTGTTTAATTGGCACGAATGGGTTTCCACATGATCCTTTCTTCGCAGTGTTTCCTTTTTTTACGAAATAACCTTATTTGGCTCAATGCAATAAATTCATAGCATATAAATAACTGAATACCGCATAGCACTCATATCAATCTGCAGATGGTTGCATTTAATTACAATGCACAGACGATAACTCGAACTTTTATGTTCGAATCATGCTATGACTCAAACCGTTATCCTACAGTTGATGTTTCTGTGAATTTTCGTGGTCGAAAGGTCGGATATTCGATAACTGTAAGATTTAGTGTGGGTCTGTCAATGTTCGAGTGATCTGCCATCTATTGTAGTCTATATCAGTGTGTTATAGTTTCGTTATCCATTTGATTTCGATCGCCAGGCACCATGACGTGGAGTCACTTGTCTCTACAAGCCAATGCCCTTTACACGTACACCACGGATTTGCAACTGACCGCTTCTGACATCATGATGAGATACGCGTCTGAAATTGAGGCAGAGACCATCGACATCACGGTACACGACTTCCACCTGGAGGGTGGCGCAACTATCGACGTGGCCGCCAGGGGGCCAAGTGCCCAGCAAGGTGATATTGCCATGCCGCCTTTTTCGTATTTAGTGCTACCTTTCCACATAAGAACCCCTGGTATCAATGTTAGTATCTTATTGCCGGATGCAGTCTAATTTCTCCTAACGAGCCCACTTAGACTGATTCGGGTACAAAGATGAGATGCAGATAATATTGTTAGACCCATGAACGATAAACTCACAGGGGTACGCCACACGGAGAAATACAAGCGAATGATACGTGCTTCGCAATGTTCCAGCGTAGTTATTTTACGGTAAACTAATACTGAAATGTTACGATTGGGGAAAAACGTTCAAAAACGATCCTCATTGTAAAACTTTTTTGAAAGGGACTGGTCGTAGAGAATTTCATGGCGTTAAATGATGGTTATGTGACACAAATAAAGGAGAGGCCAGCCACGTTCTCACTGCAGTTAAGTTTTCAGTGGAGCTCAGTTTTTAACTTTCGAAACGTGAAAGAATTTCAGTGAGGCTCAGTGATATCACCGCGTTATCTTTATTGACTGTTTTGATTATGACGCTGTTTAGTTGAGTATATGACCCAATGTGGCGTTCTAGGTGAGTGCCCCGGAAGCACTGATGCCAATGGTTACGGCCAGGGCGGTTGCCATGGAGGGTACGGCGGGCAGGCGGTCACTGAGGGAGACTACGACTATACAGGCACTCCCTACGGCTCTTACATCAGCTCGGTACATCCGGGTAGTGGCGGCGGTGGTAGCAATGGTGGAAGCGGAGGAAATACCATCAAACTCACGGTAAGCCCCAGTCATTTCTGGAAGAAAATTTTGAATGGAAATTTCCGTCAAATCTTCGCTTCAAAGAAATATTGTATTTGTGTCAAATTTTACGTATATCTTAAAACGAAGAAAATAGTCAAACCGTAATGCACTTGCAAAAGCAGCCAGGTTAACCAAAACAAGATGTAGGACTTTACCGTATCTTAATTAGTTTCTTTTTCTTTAACCTTCATATGTTGTTTTGCGTGTTTTAATGAACATTTAAGTACATGTGCACTTTCCGCGTGTGGTTGACAGGTGGAAAATATGCTCCACGCAGATGGTTTCATTGACGCACGGGGAGGCGGAGCATCCGCTGCTAACTCGGGTGGCGGTTCAGGCGGCTCCATCAAAATCGACACCCTGCATTTCTCGGGGCACGGCCACCTCAGCACAGAAGGTGGTAGCGGCGCCGGGTACGGCTATGGTGGCTCCGGCGGTAGGATTTCAGTGAATTGTGACTGGACACGTGAATTCTCCGGGGACTACAGCGCATACGGCGGCTTCTCAGGTGACAATCACGGCACTCAAGATGGGAACGGCGCGGCTGGTACTGTGTACATCATAGATAACCCACGTGGGCCCGCATTCGCCCGCTATGAGAATAATACCGACGGCCAACCAGTTAAGATCAACGAATACGAGCTGCTGTATCTGGATAATGATAACCGAGAGCTCCAGCTTCCCACTGTCATCATGAGTGAGTCCGATGAGTATTTCGAGATGAAAGAAGTGGACGCTCGAAACCATGTCGTACTTCAGATGCATGGCGACCAGGACGAAATGGTAGCGCATAAGTTCAGCGGTGACAAGACCGGCCAGTTCCATCTACGCGAAGAACAGAGACTCTATGTGGAGTGGATAGACGGTAGCGCCACCTACAGCATAGCACCCATCAGCTACTTGACGGAGAACGGCTCGGAGCTTGTCATGCCCACAGAAGTAGAATTCTTGGGTACCAGGACTGTGATCCATGGAAAACTGATTGGCATCCAGAATTTCACACTAGCCTCTGGAGGACAGGTAGGGTGAAAAAGAGCCTTCAAAACTTCCTTTTAAAAAACTAAATGCTGGCAGAAAGAACAGATGGGCATCGTTGTTTACTTCCGTGATGGGTGATCTAACCCACCGCATCCAAACCAGAATCTGCTTCGGTACATGGGGATTAATCAGAGCTACCCGTCAGCCCTGACACGACCTAAAAAACAACAACGTTTGCAAAGACAACATAAATCCCTAATTATGTAGTTTAAACAATTGAACTTTTATTTCACAGAAATTAAGCAAGATGATATTCTAATCTCAAAAAATAAATTAAAGTAAATATTAGCATAAGACTGTTCTTCGTCTTCAGCTAGAAAGATGGTTTAATATTTTCGTGGTACTATTTTCATTATTATTTTAAATTTAAATTGAATTTATTTTTTCCAGGTTGACTTCTTCCCAACTGCACAAACCGCGCAATTGCAAAACAATACCCTGTTATTGGAAACTGAACCGGGAAATGTCAGTTTTGCTGAAATGATAATTCAACGGGACAGTGTGTTAGATCTGACCAATATTCAGGGTATGAGATAACTATTTTGATGTATTTCTTATGTGTGAAGATGCTGTGTATGGTTTTCCTTGGGGAGAACGTGCCTTATTTGTGGAATAGTAAATACTTGACTATAACTTTACAACCAAAACATAGAGAAGTAAAAAATACCAATAAGAATAACAAATTGATTCAATTTCGTGATTTGTGCATGTTTTTGTCTTGCTGTCCTGTATTTATTAATAAATAACACAAAGAAAGTGCAACAGTTTTTATGCGTGTCTATGTCTTTCCCTGTTCTAGATGCGTTAATCATCAATGTGGACTTGTTCCGCATAAAATACGACGGCTTAGTGGACATGAACGAGGGCCATATTATATCAAATGATGGTATCATCGAAGCTCTGGGCGTGCTTAACCTTGCGCATCGCGGATTCCCGGCGGAGGACGGACCCGGCGCCGGGCACTCATACAGCTCCCGTGGCTACGGAGGCTCGCACGGCGGTGACGGCGGCGTCGATATCGACAATGTGCTGTCGCCCACGCGGACGTATAACTCGCTGTACAGGCCCACCCACCGCGGCAGTGGCGGTGGGAACGGCGACGGCGTGGGTGGCAATGGCGGCAGCTATCTGCAGTGGTACAACCAGGCTAATTTACGAATCGATGGTATAATCCAGCTGCAAGGTCAGGCGGGACAAGGCGGAAATGCTGGAGGCGGTAGCGGCGGGGCGCTCATAATCGAAACGTTGCACTTCAATGGATTCGGCTTCATACACTGCGAGGGAGGCAATGGCGCAGGGTCATATGGTGGTGGCGGTGGCGGTGGTAGAATCGCCATCTGGATCGACTGGACCAAGTCCTGGAACGGCTACATGTATACACAAGGTGGTGAAGGCACCACTTATACCCCAGGAGGCGCTGCTGGCACCCGATACATCGAAGAATCGAACCGCGGTCCCCAGTATGCCGACATCAAATATGGCGCCGATGGTGAAGAAATAAGAACAGCACAGCACAAGAGAATAGAAATCGACAACCACGACTTGGATGCTGATCTGTATGTAGACCACACGGAGCCGTGGATTTACACGTCACTGTACGAAGATGGCCATGATTCTTACGAATTCGACGAGGCCTTGATGCATCGTCACGCCAACGTACGCATAGACTACCCCAACGAAGATGACGGTATCCCTGTAAACGTCACCATTCATCTGTTCGAAGGCGATCGCACCGGATTGCTGCATTTGCGACAGAACCAGAAGCTCTGGGTGGAAGTAGTTGAGTCGCAAACCAATGAAACCACAGCGCCGTGCAGTTACCGCATTGACGACGGTGCTGAGATCTTCTTGCCAACGGAAACGAATCTCCTAGGAACGAGGACACTTCTTGCCGGGCAGATTACAGGCGTGCAGACGATGATAGTCACGGGCGGGGCTGACGTTGTCTTCCAAGGCACAGCCACTACCGCACTGATGGAAAATAATGCCTATTCCATGGTGACGACGCCCGGAAATTTCACCTTCGTCGATTTCATTGTGGAGCGCTATTCAGTGTGTGAGTTCGAGAACATAGAGGGGGAGCTTACCCTCACAGTGCAGTACCTGAACACCAAATACGAGGGTGAGTTGTTCTTCAATGATGCGAAGATTCTGTCAGTCACTGGTATTGTGGAAAGCGGCGGTGTCCTGCATCTAGATGGCACTGGCTTTGGCTCAGGCGAAGGTAACGGCGCCGGTCAGACGGTAAGTAGAGCAGGTACCGGTGGCGGCCATGGCGGTTATGGTGGCGCATCCGATCCTGAAACGTATGGCGGTATCACGTACGATTCCGTGTACAACCCGCGTATGCATGGAAGTGGTGGCGGTGCGGATGGCTATGGAAATCTAGGTGGCGCTGGCGGTGGCTTGCTTGACTGGCGTGTGTCGAATTTGATGGAGATTGACGGCACGATCGGTCTGAAGGGCAAAGATGCGCCGGGTGGACATGCGGGAGGTGGCAGCGGTGGCGCCCTTTACGTAGAGGCGACGACCGTCACTGGCCATGGTGTAGTCAGCGTTCACGGTGGCAAAGGAAGCAATCAGGGTGGCGGTGGTGGCGGTGGCCGTGTCGCCATCAAATGCACCATGGGCTTCTTCTTCGGCGGCAAATTCGATAATTACGGAGGTCTGGGCGGAAGTGGATACGAGTCAGCCCGAGCAGGGGCTTCCGGTACGACGTATCTAACGGAAAGCTTCCGACCGCTCGAGTACCGCTTCAAGAAGTTCGACCCGTATTTGAACTATACACTCATTCTTGCCGACCACACTTACGTGCACACTGACAACGACGGAGCAGAATCCCCGGCCTATACTGTCATCGAAGAAGAAATTCCTAGCTCGTTGACTGAGAACATAGACGGCGAAACAGTCGAGACTATTGTACCCGAATACGAATTCGACGAAATGGATTTAACGGACACGGCCTTACTGAGGTTTGTTCACCATGGCGGATTGCACATTCGCGCCACGATCCATAAGTTCATCGGCGACCGCACGGGCAAGCTACACATCTACGAGAATCAGACCCTGTTTGTGGAGGTCAACAACACAGAGACGAACAGGACTGAGGCACCGTGTAGCTACATCATTGACGAAGACGGCACGATCGTCTTCCCGCAAGAGGTACACCTGCACGGCACCAACACGCAGTTTGCAGGCCTCATGATCGGTGCCGAAAATCTCTTCATCGAAGCGGAAGCCGAAGTAGACTTTTACTCCTCTGGTAAGCTGTTTTCTATTTACTGAGGTCACCGATATTTTTAGTGTAGATTCAGGTGTGTAGGGAGTGGGAACTCGCCATTCCCACACCCGAAAATTTTGTATAAATCGTAGCCTCCTCCACCCCCCCCCCCCCCTCCACCCTTCCCCACAACCTACCTCTTCCTCCGAACTGCATCTATCTGTAATGTAAAAACGAAAAATCTGAATCCATATGTGTACTTGTTTTTTAGTTTTTTTCAGCAACTCCTAAAATTCTCATTTTTTTTATTAAAAATAATGCCGAGGAGAAAGGTTATGATAAATTGTGTCCAGGCTGTTTGAAAGCCAAAGCTCTTTTTGGGCAGAGAACTAGAGTGGGTAAATACGATACCATAAACCACCCCGTTGGTTGGAGAATATAACTTATAAAGTTTGCTCATCTCTCTCAACCTTTGCCTCTGCCAGTTCCTGATTCTTTCCATTCGCAGACAGAAAAATGTACTGTATTCTCGCAAAATATGCCTCGCGGTGTTTCGACTGTGCAGAAACCATGGTTTCCCGTTACAAAGGCACACAGTTGTGTACCCATGCTAACACATAATCAGTCAAGTTACTTCTGTTTTAATTGATGATGCGTTATATAGTGAACAAAAAGTAAATGAAAAATTTAAGTTACAGCTAAAGAAACTTTCACGGAATGACGTCATGAAATATAAGGTTGTTCATTCGAAATTCAAATGTAGGTCACACTGGATTACTCATAGACAACGAGTTTGTAGACATCACGAACGAGGGCAATTACTCGTGGTCGAGCCTGCACGTGAAGAGAAATGGTCTCTGTCAGTTCCAGCAAATCACTGAGGAGCTCTTCATTCACACCGCAGAGTTCAAGGTCAGATGTGAAGCCGTATTGTCTGGTGTTACTTTTAACAAATATACGAAAGTACAACGGATCTAAAAGTGAACAAACAAATATAAATGTGGATTCGCTTTTTAAAAATGTTTTAAATATCAGCAAAGGTCTTTTTTGCGGATTCGTGTAATGTAGTGTGTGTGTTTATTAATGTGGTTATATATTGTGGTGTGTGTGTGTTTATTGCTGTGGTTATATATTGTGGTGTGTGTGTTTATTGCTGTGGTTATATACTGTGGTGTGTGTTGTGTACACAGGTGAAGTACGAGGGAGAGCTGTACATGAACGACGCCGTCATATCGTCTGGTGCCGCCTGGGTGGAGAGCGAAGGAAGCTTCTATCTGGACGCCCGCGGGGAGGGTCCGGAGTCCGGGGAGGGCGCCGGCATCACTTCCGGTGGCATCGGTTACGGCGCTTCCCACGGCGGGTAAGTGGCTACTGCCTACACATTCCACTGTGAATTGCGCATATATTGGGTTAAGATTCGATTTGATCACAATTATCCTGGCTATGCTTTGCTTCTGGGGATCTACCGGTGAATATTTTCAACGAAACACTTTGTCAGAAAAAGGAAAGCTGCAAGGACAAAAGCCATTATCATTTTATAAATGTTCTTGTTAAATGGAAACAGCAAAAGCAGAAACGGGTAGAGGAAAGTATGACAGAACTATATAATAACACAAATAGTAAAACCAGGGCTAGGTGTTTTAGTATTAGATACATTTATTATTTAAACTTTGGAGCCGGTCCAAAATTGTGGCCGATATTTGCTAGCAGTGAAGTGCTTGGGCGCTCATTAATTACGCGTTGTTGTGTATTGGCAGCTACGGTGGCGGTGGTGACGTGGCCACGGCCGAGACGATCCTACCGTACGACAACGTGGAGAAGCCTCTCAAGAAGGGCAGCGGTGGCGGAAATGGTGGCGGCACTGGCGGAAGCGGTGGTGGACTGCTACACTGGAAGGTGGGGACCAATATCGAGATTGACGGTCTGCTCTCGCTCCAAGGAGGTGATGGATCTGGTGGGCATTCAGCCGGAGGCTCTGGCGGCAGCGTCTACATCGAGACCTTCACCATGACAGGTACATTGATTTTGTCACGTTTTGAAAAGACTGCGTCCTGCAAAATAAAGATTACTTGCCGTTTTTGTCTAAGAAATAAAATTGGGGTTATGGAGTGTTCGTATAAATTGAACATGAAGGTAGCAAGTAATAAGATGCATGCAGCAAGTTGCTACTGTATATTTTATATAAACTGAGCCATACCAATACTCCAGGTCACGGAGAGATCAACGTGCGTGGTGGCGATGGCGTGAATCAAGGTGGAGGCGGAGCTGGCGGCCGCATAGCCATTGCATGTGAATTCAGGTGTGACATGCTGTTTTGTCCAGCCGTTTATTGCTACAATAACTGTAACCCCACCCACGAAGAAATGGGTTCCGTTTGCCCCTCTCTCCCCTCCCCGTTTCCCCTCTCCGGTGGATAGTCAGGTCAGTGCAGATACCGAGAGCGTGTCAGGATTAAAAATTTGTCGTGGAAAAGCCGAATTTATCACTTGCAGACAAATACCCTTCTTGTATAGACAACGTGTTTTTTTTTTTTTTGTTAGAAACAAGCATTTCGTAATCTTGTTATATTTCTTTCTTAGGTATTGGTATGGCGGCGATTTCATCAACCGTGGCGGTGGTGGCGCCGGTGGCTATGACCTCACACGAGGTGGCGCTGCTGGTACTGCCTATGTAGCCAATCAGAACAGACCACTGAGCTACAGGGAACTGAAATACATCGATGGAACCAATCAAACTTACTTCCAGGTACGTAAATTGGGCTTCACGCAATACTCATTTATAGAAAGAAAATACGCTATAAACCGTTGGGCAGTGAAACCAGCATCCCACCAATCAAATAATGCCGTGAGACGCGGGCCGATTAACTGTTGTATGGTATGCGAACTATATGCGAGCTCCTGGGTATTCTAAACAAATCATATAAACCAGACCAATGATCATTTACCCAGAGTTTTGACAGAGAAGGGCCAGAGAATGGCTCTCAGGCTGCACCCATCTCCCCCTCCCCTCCCCCCAACCCCCCCCCCACCCCACCCACCACCGGGTCGATCTAAAATATCAGTTGTTTCGCTCCATTTTTGGTTGACGCTTATGTAGCGCGTGTTGCTTACGTTGGCAGGTTGACCACCGTTACATCCACATCGACAACGAAGGGCGTGACGTAGAAGTTGCCTCTATGGTGATGCAAGATGAGGAGGTCTTCTTCGAGTTCGACGAGATGGAGCTGACCGGCTATGCTCGCCTCGTCTTCTACCATCCGGAAAATGCCGAGTTGGTGACCGTTATCGTGCATCGCTTTATCGGCGACAAGACGGGCAAAGCGCACCTGCAGTCGGATCAAGAGATTTTCGTCGAGTTTGTGGAGTCTGAGAGTAACGTCACTGAGGCGCCATGCTCGTATCAGATCGACGCCGGCGCTGAGATCATCCTGCCGACGGAGGTACGCTTCCACGGGGTGGACACCTACCTGTACGGACAAATCACCAATGTGCACCATTTGTACGTAGAAGCGGGTGCCTATGTGGAAATAGCCGACACCACGCAAACTGCTGCAATGGAGAATGGAACCGTGGCTGACGTTTCAGAACCAGGGAATCTTTCCTTCCCGTCAATAAATATCCGAAATGAGGCTACGTTCGCCCTTCGACGTGTGGAAGAAGACATCTTCATTGACGCTCCCATTTTTGAAGTCAAATATGGAGGTGCAGTTGAAATGAACCACGGAACTATAATCTCCTCCTACTTCGATGTGGAATACAGTGCAACCGTTGATCTGATTGGACGAGGAGAGTCAGCTGGTCAGGGCCCAGGCGCCTCCTCAAGTAAGCATATCAAGACTTGGTTTTCCTCGGTCGCAAAGTGAACCAACAGCGGTTCAGTTATTCTTGCAGTGAGATTTACTCTACACCGATTTGCAATGCTCATGTATTAGAATTTGGTCGTCAGCTTAAGATGTCTGATTTTAATAAAAAAAATATTTCAAATATAGGATTATTGTATTTAACTCCTGCATTCAATTTAGATCTACTGAATATAGTGCAAAACTTTGTGAAGTGAAGTATTTATCAATTTATCAATTTCAATGTTGAGTTATACTGATAAAATAACGTGTGTTATTATCACACAAATTCCCTACAACACCCCTGTGTGTGGAGACTCACTCCTAATAATACACTTGCTGACGTCATTCGCTCCAGACTATGCAGGCGGAAGTTACGGCGGATACGGAGGCATGAGCGGAAGTACGAATCCCGGCGAGCCTTATGGGTCGCTCTTCACGCCTACATCCCTCGGAAGCGGCGGTAGCCACGGCGCTGGAGGCGGTCACATCACGCTTAAGGTACCGCTGTCTTCTTTTTTTTCCACCTCATAAGTTTTTCTGAAGAAATTTTCCTGTTCTGACATGCTTATGCTTGGTCTATGTCGAGCGAAAACAGTAATTCATCTGAGTCACGTGATAAGTGATGTCAGATTAATCCAATCAAACTCATATGACTGTGCGTGCGTATGTGTGTGCGCATAGCCCTTGTTTCTATTCGTTCGCAGTCCAGTCAATATTGTTGTGAATTAGGTTGGCACGTCGTTCCACGTGGACGGCACGGTCACCACGGCAGGACAAGACGTCACTTCCGGTACAGGAGGTGGGGGTTCCGGCGGAAGTATCCTCATCGAAGCGTACAACATGTCTGGTAAGAGATAGAGAAAGTGAGAGAGAGAGGCAGAGACAGAGAGTTTGTATGCATACAAAATGTGCTTGTTTACAAACTGCTTTAAATTCTGCACAAGAAACTTTTTTCTAAACTTCTTTGTGAGTCAAGGCGGTTTTGTGGTAACGTCATGGTGTTCTTATGATACTGCTTGCGACATCGCATGTCGTTATGACAGGGCTTACGTGAGTACGCCACGTGATCACACATCCCTATGCGACTGCTTGCGTGTGTGGGTCACGTGATGGCACGTCCCCATGGTACTGCTTGCGTGTGTAGGCCACGTGATCGCACATCCTTATGGTACTGCATGCATGCGTAGGTCACGTGATCGCACATCCTCATGGTACTGCTTGCGTGTGTAGGTCACGGTGTGCTTGACGTCTCCGGCGGCGATGGCGCCTCAACAAATGGCGGCGGTGGTGGTGGAGGCCGCATGGGCATACTAATCACCTTCCGCAACAAATATGGCGGCAGTTATCTGACCAATGGCGGCTCAGCAGGCTCGTCTAGCCAGGAATCCACACACGCGGGCGGCTCGGGGACCGTCTACAAGTATGAAACCTCCCGAGGGCCACAGTACAGGGAACTCAAGTACAACCCACGCCTGAACACCACTGATGTGGAGCCCGAACACACGATGTTGATCATCGATAACCTGGAGTTAGACACACAGCAGCCTTGTATGGTGATGGAGGATAACAGCGAATTCTACGAGTTTAACGAGGTTCGCTTTGACTTTTTTTACCCTTGTGGAAAAAACACACAGATTTATTTCGAATCTCTCAATTTCGGGCTGATAGCAGATAAAAATTAAATTAATAAATGAAAATTAATTCAACAAGTCCATCTAAGTTACAACAAATTTACCGTGCGATCTCTGTGACCAGGCTTATCACAATACTACTCAATCGTTTGAATTGATGTTGAAAAAAATAATACATTGATATATTTATTTGACGAGTAAATTAATGATTGACAATGCGCAATGGTAATTTTGTTCCCAGCGAGAGCACTTGCAGAGCTCCAGGCCAGTGCAAGAGCTTAGCCCTATGTATTCAATCCTAAAGAAATCCACCTATCGTTGATGACTTTATGTAGTGATAGATGTGCACCTTAAATAGTGACGGGGATTTAGCTGTATTTGATTTGTGACAGGTACAAATAGAGGGCTACAGCACGGTCTGGTTCTATCACCCAGACAATAGCGAAGAAGTCGTCGTCGAAATACACGAGCTTAAAGGTGCGCACTTGGTTTTCTTACACTTTGCTGTAAGCGCAGGCGAACGCTGGTTTTTGTTCTTGTACTTTGTTTCAGTTTTGAATGAATGATTGATTTGTTTATTTATTTGCTGAATAGGTATTACATGTCACTAAAAGGATTTACATGTCCATGAAGTAACTTCCTGTGTCTGTCTAGTTTACAAGAAGATTTGTTGTTGTCAAAACTGATGCAAAAATGTTCGCGTATTCTCCAGTTATTAAGCCCTGTATGCCCAACTGCAAAATGCTTCGAATGTTTATTTGATTTTTGAAAAAGGGTAAAGAAAGGTGTCGCCTATTCTTGATTTGATTAAGTAAGTGTAATTAGACAGGGATATCTGCATCTTCCATTTGTTTTCAACATAAAAACACAACCAGTGTATGTGTATCTAACTGGTTTCCAAGGCAACGAAAAAGGCAATATATGTGGCTATCGTTCAATTGGTAGGTAACGAAAAAAAATGGTCATATACGTACGTGTGTTTTGTGTGGTTATCTAGGCAACAAGAAAGGCAACATTCACATGCGCGAGCGACAGCAAATCATCGTGAACTTCGTGGAGTCGACGCACACTTACTTGGATGCCCCTTGTGGCTTTACAATAGACGCCGGTACGTATTTTCTGACGTCACAGGGAGAGGGGGGCGAGAGGCTGTGCCTCTTGAGAGAAAAACTGATTTCATTGAATGTACGGTATATCCCAGCAACAGTTCATATTTTACGGCAAATCATTTTGCCAAAAAAAAAATCGCATGAGCAGACTGGATTTTGGAGGGAGGAGATAATGATTGTAAAAGTTTGAATATCATTTAAATAACATTGAATTTCTCGAAAATCAGTAAGTCAGCTTTTGCCACAGTTTTAAACACAATACACACAAACAATTTAGACTCTTTGGGCCGATTTCACAACTTAAGTCTAGACCTGGTCTCAAACCAGGTTTCAAACCCAGTCTAGACAGGGTTTTGTCATTTCATACATGCATAGAAGATCACATATGAAGGTGGTCTGGACCGAGGCTGTGAAATTCACTATGGTCTGAAACCCAGTCTTAACCGCCGTCTAACTGCGTTTGCTCCAAATCAGGTCTAGACTTAAGTTGTGAAATCGGCCCTTTGTCTTTCATATCTTGTCGCATGTTTCCGCATCAGTTAGGATATGTATTGTGATGTCACACCGTCCACTTTTCAGGCGCGGAGATCGTGTTGCCCACGGAAGTAATCGTGCAGGCGGAGTCCTTTGTACTGATGGGAGTGATGACAGGCGTCGAGTACTTGTACATTGATGAGGGAGGCAGCTTCACCATCTCCGTGGACGCGCAGACGGGTGTGTTATCCAGGGCCGGATGGGGCTTTTCCTTGAAACACAAAGATGGAGGCGGAAGGAGGGGGGGAGAGTAGAGGGGGGAGGGGGTAGAGGGCTGTAGGAACACTCTGGGCAATATTGAGATATATCGTTATGAAATTGGAAAAGACATTGGGACAGGAAAAAGCGGAACACATCCTTAACATATATTGTTATTAGGATATTTATCAAAAAAAGAAAGTACTTCAAAACAACATTTTTAGTTTTAATTACGTCATAGGTTTTCATGCTTTAATTTCTGCGTTATTTCGAATGCGGTAACTTGTGGGTTGCACACTACCAGCAGTTCTCGCGATTGTCACGAGCTTTGACGTCAGCAACGAAAAACCACTATAAACCGCGAAAAAAAGACATAAAATAAAACATAAAAGTGGATTTAATGATGATTCACATCATGTAATTGTAGGTGAGATACCGGCAGATATAGAATGGTACCACTACGAAAACACAGTTGATACAACACCGGGGCATCTGCGCATCCCCTACTTAATCGTCAACAATGGTGGCACCTTCACTGCGGACATGGACCCTCGCGAACCGCTTTTCGATGTTCCCGAATTGACTGTGAAAAATGGCGGCGAATACCATTGCCTAACGCTCACTTGTCTCTTCGAAGGCCGTGACCTTAATGTCGAAAAAGGCGGTCTATTCAGCGGGGAAGGCGGTGGCTACAGCTACGGAGAAGGCGACGAACAACCAAGTGGAAATGGCAACGAAGGTGCGTAGTTTTCCTAAAATTTTTAATTCGATTATTGTTGTTGATCTTCTTCTTCTTCTTCTTCTTCTTCTTCTTCTTCTTCTTCTTCTTCTTCTTCTTCTTCTTATTATTATTATTATTATTATTATTATTATTATTATTATTATTATTATTCTTGTTCTTGTTGTGGTAGTTTGACCTAGAGAAAAGCCAAGATTAAGTTGTTAAGTTATTTTGGTGTGTTTTTTTTTAATTTTTAATAAGAAAAACGAGGTAACATGAATGCGAATACATGCAAAGGGACACATTAAAAGTTAAAAAAAAAATAAAGTGGTAGCCATTAAAACAAGGACTTGGAAATGAGTTTATGTTTATTGGCAGTCTTAGTTTCTGTATATCTGTCACTTGACAGGTGCCGGCGGTGGACATGGTGGCCAAGGTGGTAACTCACGCAACAACTACGGAACTGGCGGTGGTTACTATGGTGATTTCCTGGAACCAGTCACCCCCGGAAGCGCTGGATATGGATCGAACAGTGGAAGCGGCGGCGCTGCTTTGAAGCTGGACTATTTAATTGTCAGTCTATATTCCATTATACATTTCCTTTTATTAAAAAAAAAGTTCAATATGGCAAGTGGCTTTTTTTTAAGTATTTGCGTATGCACCTTGAAAGAATGACGGTTGCATCTGATGAGTATTTAGTCAGTACTTTGGGATGGGTTGGGTATCGAGTCTGTCGCAACATAAGTATCACATAATTATGTGGCTCTCTATGTAGTCTGTCTACGTGGACGGCGAGCTGTCGTCAAACGGCGAGGACGGCGCGGCTACGTCACAATCTGGCGCGGGTGCCGGTGGCTCCATCCTGCTGACGACACCCAAGCTCCGCGGCCACGGCACGATCGCCGCAGACGGTGGCACAGGCTACTACTACTACAACCATGCCCATTACGGTGAGCCTCCTGCCCACTTTGATCGAAGAAAAATACTTTTATCAAGAAAAATTCTTTTTAAAAATGACTTTTTGCGTATACAGTCGGGCCCAAGCTTGTGCATAAACTAATATTTGTTCATTATTCAAAGTGTTTTGTATTCAAAATATATTAGAATGAAACGGATCAACGCATATCCTATTTTATTGCGCAAAATTACGAAAGAATCGAATTGCTAAATTGCTTATGCATATGCTCACACACTGTTGCATCCGTGGCTACCTATATAACAAGATATCCATAAATGCGATGCCATTGACTGAAAAGCTACAGAAAAAAACGCATCCCGACATTAGAATGCTTAAGTATCTTATATCACCTCAGCATATGCAAAAACCTACTCCTGTATTTATTATAGCCGTAATATTTAAAAGACTTACCTGTAAGGCTTGTGTGTTTGTATCTCGGGTATGTATTGAATTACTCTGCGTTGTCTACTCCGACCGCTGTCATTTAAGTGCCTCAAAATTGTGCACCAGTTATGACAGCTATCGTTTTCCTGTCTCCAGTTCTCCCGTAGTGGGTATTTTTACTTTGTAGACAGTGCAGCCCTTTTACAATAGGTATTTCCACTATATATTTTGAAGTGTAGTCCTTTTGTAGTGGGTATTTCCTCTTGTGGACATTCTGAAGTCCTTTTGAAGTGCCGGACTGAGTCTCGAAGTAATTACAGCTATTAACAGATGGACTGAAGCTGTAAGTAATTACAGCTGTCAGCAGTTGCACTCGGTGCCATTTGAGACGCTTGTTTTTGTGTGTTGTAAAGGCAACGGTGGTGGTGGCGGCGGACGTGTGGCTGTCCGGCTGGTGAACGAGGACTACGCCTTCAATGGAGAGATACAGGCTATGGGCGGTGCTGGAACAGCTGGGGCAAGTGGCCTTACACGCCATGGACATCCAGGTCTGTGCAGACATCACAATGCGCTGTTAGCTTCACGTTAAAATCACCACCCGCCCCCCCCCCCTCCCCCTCCTCCCCACCTTCCAACACACACTCATTCATAGGCAGATTTCTTCCAGAGCTGCCTGTAGTGTTTAAATTTCTGAAACTTGTTAAAAAAACTTATAAGTAAAATACAAAAATAATAAATAAGTGAAGAAACGGATAAAAAGAAAAAAGGGAAAAAAACTGCCGCTGAATGCTATGTGGTTCATTTGTTCCGAATGTCTTGCATATAGGTACTGTGCTCATTCGAAGCAGCAACGGTGATGACCTCCATTACGAGTTACGTTTGGATAACCAGGACCGGGGAACAGAAAACTCCTGCGACTATCCCACGTATCTGGACCAGGACGGCAACAGTTACCACCTGGATGTCTTGGTTTTGAATAACTATGCTTGCATTCGATTGGCAGCTAACACCGCAGTGAGTGGTTTTTTCGTCTTTGTTTTATTTCATTATATTTTTCTCTCTCTTTTATTTAATAGACTTTTTAAAATATGGCTTCATCACTTGTAATGTATCAACACCAAATGAGATCTACATGGGTTTATGCTGGGTCTTTCTTACGCTCTCTGTTTTGGCGGTCATTTCAGGGAAGCATTTCAGTAGAGTGGATCAAAGGAGACAGAACGGGTCTGATATCGACATACTCCGATCACACCTGGATCTTGGCGGAACTTGACGAGCGCTCGCACCTGTACGCGCACATGGATCTGGCAGATGGTGCCATACTTCAAACGTCACCACTTCTGTACCTGTACGAGAGCATTAACGTGCGCGGGGCTTTCTACGGGGTCACCCATGTAAGTGATATCCGTTGAGTAACTATCAAGTTCTTCTCGAAAGTTCTTCTTTTGAGTAATAATTTTTATGGTCAAGTTACAATTTAGAGCGAATACTCATTGTTCAATGCGCAACAAAATAAGTGCATATTTTTCCGAACAGCATTGGATTTATGTAAAACTTAAAAGTACTATGCCATGTTGTGACATATAAAACAAGCATTACAACCACTGTTCGAATCCTAAAATAGCCCTATAAACAAAACAGGGATCTGTAAGTTCTGTGTCAAATGATCTTGGCCACATGCATTTAATGGGCTTGTTTGTGAGAGTTTGAAGACTGAAGCTTTTATTGAATGAACACTGTCCAAAGGACTAACGTTGTTTTCGCCCACGTCTTGCAGCAGATTCCTGCTCAAGTGTGGCACCTTTTCTTTGATGTTTTATTGCTTAAATTGTATCACTTTTCTGATGGAATTTCCCCGCTGCAGGTGTACCACCGCGGAAGCATGAATGTGTACCCCACTGGTCTGACACACTGCGAAGGCTGCTCCAGCAGTCAGTTCGCGTTCGATAAATTCGAAATGATGAGCGGTTCGTCGATATCGATCGAGGATTCAGACGCGCGGCAACTCAGCGACGGAGTGACGTTCCGTATCCGGGAATTCGTCATGGAAGATTCGACAACGCTTACCGTCAAGGGCACACTGAGTGTGTTCGGATCGATCATCGATATCCAGGACCAGGCCACTGTCACAGGTATCGTGCAATATCTCGTCGCGTCCGAGACTTGACGTGAACAAAAAAAAACACTTCGGTTACCATGGAAACACATATCGTAAACAAGTATAGAATGAACGAGGTAACATCATCTGCGGTTGTTTTGTGGAGTAAAAGTATATAAGAATTTAAAGCATCTATAACATAAATGAGTACACTGTATTAAAATATGATAAGTACTTCAGTAAATGATTAAATAAAATAAATAACAGGTAGTAAATAATAATAATAATGAAAACAATTGCAGGTGACCAATATGGGTGGCCTTCACAAACTGGTACTGGCGCTGGGCAGCAATGCAACTATGGCGGCCAGGGTGGCGGCAGTGGAGCCGGACATGGCGGTGATGGCGGCATTGGCGGCTTATCAGGCAATGGCGGCGGCAACTCATACACATGTAGCGGCGGGTCAGAGTACGACGACATATGTGCACCACGCATAGTCGGCTCCGGTGGTGGCACGTGCTCCAACGGACAGTCCGGCGGGGCTGGAGGCGCAGCTGTACTTTTCATTGCTGGTAATTTCTTTTTCTATATTTAATGATTCATTATTATTATTATTATTATTGTTGTTGTTATTATTGTTATTAATTAGTATTAATTATTATTATTTAATCATTATTATTATTATTTGTTATTATTATATCTTTATAGGAAATTTTACTTAACTCCTTTCGTGTTTAGTGTTTGTAAACTTCTTGTTTATTTTTTCATATTTTAAACTTTTCAAAGTTGTGCTTATGCCAACAAACTGCTTTGAAAGCAATGTCTTTAACTCAGTGCTTTGAACTGAACCATTTAGGGAACTTAATGATCTTCGATGGCACAATCACCATGGACGCCGCTGGCGGAGGCTCCGGGGCAGGTGGCGGTAGTGGCGGATCGATCTGGATCGATGGCGACTTCATGGAAGGATGGGGACAGACCAGTGTCAGTTACTTACTTGTTTAAACTTGAAATTGTAAACAAAACATATAGATATAGCAAAGTCTTTAAGAAAAAATTAATGGAAGTAATAAATCTGTTACTTTTTACAGGGGCTTTAATAATAAATGTTTCTTAATAAAAGCTCACGGAGCAGAGTAGACAAAAAGACATGTTCCACTTCCAGATTGCGTTCCTCAAGGACAGGACCACCCGCCTTGCATCTGTCATAAAAGACACATTTTCGCTCCAGTCTGAATAAACATGGAAACTTGTATCTAGACACAACGCATGCGCCAAAATGGTTTCACGGGTTTAAAAAAGGCATATTTTCTGTGTTTTATTATAATCAAGCTTACACACAAAATGTTTAGTAATAACGTGGGGCCTTGTAGGTGCTTGGTGGTAATTCCGGCGGAAGTCCGTGCCTGAGGAACTGTCAAAACTGCTGCTGGTACACTTACTGTTGTGAATATGCAAGATCCGGCGCAGGATCCGGCGGAAGAATCCGCTCCTATCCGTACACATACGGAAATAAGGTAAATCCGGTCATTTATCTCTGCATATAATTTTAGATTTCGAGAATTTATGGTGGATACTTTGCTTTCAAGAGGTTGCTATTAATAGCACCGTTGCTGATTGGCTGTTGCTGGCCACTCCTTTAGTACAGTACTGCTGAGTCGCTAAATATCTTTCAAGAGGTTACAAAAGAGCATTAATAATATGTGGAAAATTTGCAAAGATATGAGACTGTGAACCCCGATTTCGTATACAAATTACTGCTCGGACACGATCATTAGATTCTGAATTGATCGGCAAATCCAAGCCCTCCGTCCACCCCTCCTCCATCGCCGGGAGCTCTTTTACAATCAGCCGTTATTTACCGGAATAAGCACCGTGCATGATTTTGGAAGAAGTGGGCGGTCACTTACGCTTCTAATATGAATGACTGACAGGTGATGTTGTACAATCGTGACGTCAGCGCGGGCTCGTCCGGAGAGACAGCCGAGGATGGAACCCTGTGCACCTCGGGCGGGGATTTCTGCAGCGGTAACGGGCAGTACAACGCGACCACGATGTTGTGTGAGTGCGAGCCGGGCTACTCAGGCGACGACTGTCAATACGAGTGCGAAGACGCTGTGGTGAGTTTTGGCCAAAGAACAAAAACAAAACAAAACAAAAAAGTGTGCAAAAAATGGTTCTGATTGTCATGATGTTGCGTCCTGATCTCGAAAGAGTTTATACCATCAACGTACCAAAATCCATTGAAATAATGTTTTGCGAGTTTAAAGCACAGCTTCCTTTTCATTTTTATTTTAATTTGTCTTATTGAGTCTTTGTGTTGAGGTTGCTAGCTATGCTTAGCGCGAGGCATCAGTCGCTATTCTAGTTAATTACTTTCTCATTTCTTTTTTAGACGTGTAACGGCAATGGTGTGTGTAACCAGTGGGGCGGATGCACGTGCGATGCTGGCTGGGTGGGCTATTACTGCAACCACGAGTGTAGCGCCGACACGACCTGCAGTGGCAACGGCGTCTGTAACAATGTGGGCCAGTGCATCTGTCACAACTGTTTCCATGGCGACAACTGTGCGGCGGAGTGCAACTCCCGGGGCACGTGCGTGGGTGGCGAGTGTGTCTGCGACAATTGTACGCTTGGAGATTTCTGTGAGACCGAGTGCAACAATCACGGAACGTAAGCCTCCTTATTTTCACATTTAAGGTTATTTCCATGCGTGCAATTTTCGGCTGAACGCAACACTGACATTTCGATACCTAAGTATCTGCATATATTCAAACGTGTTAGCAACATGTTGCAACACTCGCTCTAACATTTAGTACTAATGTTGGAATAAAATGCACACTACCATAATCTAGATGTGCCTAATAACGTTCAAATTCAAAGTTAGTTTTTTAACTGGTTAAGTAGTCTCTACAAATACAGCAATACGGCTGTCCTGTAGTTTAAGCATTATGTTTTGTTTCACGGTTAACTTTGTTTTTGATAGCTGCTTGAGTGACGTGTGTGAATGTGACGATTATTGGCGCGGGGACAAGTGTACCATCGCCGGCTGCCCAGGTGAACCCGAGGACTGTACGGGCAAGGGTATCTGCAACGCCGCCACGCAAACGTGCTACTGCGACCCTGGATGGGAAGGTAGGTATGCGGTTAAAAACAGCGACCATGGATGAAAAAGTACGTGAACGATTTAAAACAGTGAACCTGGATCGAAATGCGTCTGTTCTGTTAAAAACAGCATGCTGGATGGGAAGGTAGGTGTTCAGGCAATGAAACAGCGACACTAGATCGAACAACAGGTGTGGCGTTAAAAAATATATCATTCGAAAAAGTTAGTGAAATCATGTCATTCAATGAATATTTCATATATGTATGTATTCTGTACCCTAGGCATTGACTGCGACACAGCCGACTGCCCGGGAGACCCCAATTGTAACGAGCGGGGCGAGTGTGACATCGCGTACAACCCACCGCTGTGCATGAACTGCCACGTGGGCTGGTGGGGACCCGCCTGTGACGATGTTTGCTTCATGGGACGAGCCAATGAGACGAACACGGAGTGTGTGTGCAACACGACGTGCTGGCACGGCCCCAACTGTGACGTGCAGTGCTCCGGTCAGTGCCCACTAGCGCCGCGGGGAAGTGGGGGGATGGGGCAGGGGGGACAGGAGGGCGGAGGGGGGAGGAATGGAGAAGAGGTGTCTTCTTCTCGTCATGCTAAATAACCCTATGAGTGTGTGCGTTTGTATTCCGGAAGTACGTATCATGTTCTTGGTTTTATGCGTTTTTCAAGCTATATGAAAACCGCGCAGCTTCAGAAACATTAGAAAAAAAGATAGAATTATTAGTTAAGCAAAAACCCATTACATCTCATATCTTAATAAGCAAGCTGTTATCAATTTCAATTCTCCGATGACTAACGTAAAGTTAATGACGGTCACCACGGTTGCTATTTTTAGGACACGGCGAGTGCGACGATGCGTTCGAATGCTTCTGTGACCCCTGGGGCGGCTACCGGGGCACGTACTGTGAGAACCCGGGCTGTCCACGTGACCCGGCTCAGTCGGACGAGGACTGCACGGGTCATGGCACGTGCGACACGCAGCGACACGTGTGTGACTGTGACGCAGGCTGGCGCGGCTACGCGTGCCACATACCCGATTGCCCAGGCTTCCCGGATTGCAACGACAGAGGTGTGTTCTAGGGCCCTGTGCAAGAAGCAAAGGACTGTAAGGGATGTAAATATGACAAAAAAACTAGTCCTTTCGCAAATACGTGCCAGGTTTTTGTATCGCTTCACTTCAAACTCATAAATAGTTTGGTTGTTGGATGTTATATTTCAATTTCTAAGAACTTCTTTTTGAATCTGCCCGTTACAGGAATATGTAACAGCACGTTCGACCCGCCTCGGTGCGTCTCGTGTCACGAGGACTGGATGGGCGAGGCGTGTGAGGAGCCCTGTCTGCACGGCGTACAGACGCCCATGGACTCAGGCAACTGTAGCTGCGAACCAGGTAAATCGATAGGTCGTACTGTGGAGCTTTGCTCTTGGCAGGGGAGAGGAGAGGGTTCAGGGGTCCATTATGGATCCAGATGCTATTTTCGTGAGCAAGGAGAGGAGATTATTTTCATCCAGTACTTTTCGAAGTCAGTATCTGTCTTATTTTCCTACTCAAAAATATATGACCTGGTGTGTTCAATGGCTGTGTTTTAAAATTAAAATTTACAGTCCGCATTTGGGAGGTGAGATTTGCCAAGGTGTTCGGTTTAAAGGGGTAATTTTTAAACTTGAGTGTGCATGTTTGGGAGCCGTTTTTAAAAAGCCATTTACAGACACGGTACTTGAAATAATAGAATATTTAACAAAGTACTCCGTAACAAAAATTGTTTTATTGCTGTATACATGTACATATATGTGTGTTCTGAATTATCATCTTAATGATGGCGTAGATTTTTGCATGTATAAGCTGCAAAAAAGAAAGATTGTCTGACTGACAGCTTCAGCCAGCGGTTTGATTGATTGATTGATTGATTGATTGATTGGCAGGCTGGGCGGGCCGTGGCTGTAATTCTGAGTGCTCGGAGAACGGCGTCATTGTAGAAGGCGCTTGTGACTGTTTCTACGAGTCCGGCTTCCGTGGCGAATTGTGCGATATCCCGGGTTGCCCCGGTCTAAACGACTTAGACTGTAGTGGAAAGGGTAAGCCAGCGTTATGAATAAAATCCACGATTTCATTAATTGCAATTAGTGTAATCAAGGACTATTTATTGTTGACCTCACAAGTTTATTGATCTTACATTATGAATAAACTCATGGGTCTTTTGATGTGACCTCAATGAACATAACAGGCAAATTCGTACCAACTGTAATTCCGAATGAAGCTAAAATATTGAAAAAGTAGGGAGTCGTCCTAATAGGGACTTGTCCTAAGTAGGGAGTTGTCCAGTAGGGACTTGACCGGTAGGGACTTTACCAATAGGGACGCCCCACCGTCTTCCCTACCGCCACCAGCCTTTTGAGTCAACGTAAAATCAAGAATTTTCCTTTGAAGTAGCAATTATGCGATACTTAGGTAAGATCACTGTTGCTGGCAGTGTGTTGGTTATTTGTATTTATCGCCGCTGTTTTCTGCGGAAGGGGGATGGGGTTGGAATATTTCACTTGTGTCGACTCTAGTTCACGTATGCATCCTTTTCACATCTTAACACAGGTGGCTGCAATTCAGAAGAGGCCCACTGCACCTGCAATCCCGGATGGGAAGGTATAGGGTGCGAAGATGGGGACTGCTCGATCTATGGTGAAGAGAACTGCAGCGGGCACGGTACCTGCGTCGATGACTTTGAGCTGGAGCTGCCCTACTGTTCGTGCGAAGTGGACTATTTCGAGGATGACTGCAGGTTTGTAGCATATCTTCTACTTAAAATGCGGACTCTTAACGGGTGCAAATTAAAAAAAAATATCATTCATTATATTTTATTCTTTGTTCATGCTGTTTTTCCTCTTCGGTAAGTTACTTATTTGGTATCAAGTCGATTCCACGTGATTGTTATAATAAGGCCTATTTGCTGCAGTTTTTTATCCTGTCATAATCAAAGTATAAAATCACACCATGTACACACACTTTTCACAGACCACGTCATTTTCACACACTTTTTCACAGACCACGTCATTTTCATACACTTTTCACAGACCACGTCATTTTCACACACCTTTTCACAGACCACGTCATTTTCACACACACTTTTTCACAGACCACGTCATTTTCACGTACTTTTTCAGAGACCACGTCATTTTCACACACTTTTCACTGACCGCGTCATTTTCACACACTTTTTCACAGACCACGTCATTTTCACACACTTTTCACAGACCACGTCATTTGCACGTGTGTTTTCACGTGGCACGGTCTTGCTTGACACGCTGATTTCGGTCTTGGCTTTCAGCGAGCAGTGTGTACACGGCACAATCACTGACCGCGAGGCGGAGACGCCGTGTGTGTGCGAGGCGGGCTGGACGAGTGCCAACTGTGACGAGGAGTGTTCCGGTCACGGCACGAGGACCGAGGAAGGCCTGTGTAACTGTCGTGTCGGCTACCGCGGTGACGTAAGTCCTTCCTGTGTACCCCCGGCTGAAGTAGTAACCCACTCGTGTAATAACGCCGGCTGTGGCGATTAAAGGGCCACCCCACAAACTACGTACCGCACTCACTTTTTCATCGCTCTTCTCCCTATCTCACCACAGACGCAAAATGTTTGACACCACCAATTCAGTATAACATTCGCTTACGCAACTCCAGAGCTGTTATCCGTAATCTGATTCAATAAGCTGTCAAAATAATAACCTTTCAAACAAGTGAAAGGTCGGTTTTCTGCACTGAGAACGAGTGAGTGACTGGTGTTTTATTTGCCGCACAGCTCTGCGAATACGACGGGTGTCCCGGAGTGGATATCGATTGCTCGGGTC
Organism: Protula sp. h YS-2021; assembly: GCA_949752745.1. Taxonomy (NCBI): domain Eukaryota; kingdom Metazoa; phylum Annelida; class Polychaeta; order Sabellida; family Serpulidae; genus Protula; species Protula sp. h YS-2021. Next base: position 38,883,170 of record OX457029.1, on the reverse strand, counting down.
ACGGCGAATGTAACGCGGAGGTACACGAGTGCACGTGTCACCCGGGCTGGAGAGGCGACGGCTGCGATCTGTACGACTGCCCTGGCACGCCTGACTGCTTTGACCGCGGTACCTGTACGCTTATTGACTCCAGTGCTCACGTCCCCGTGTGCATCGACTGCGAAGCGGTAAGTTGCGTCGTTTCCTTCGCGCTGCAGTTTTCTTTCAAGCAAGCGATTTAAGCAATATATCCCGCAATATTTTTTTTTATTTTAAGCACTATCTTTCTTGGTTAAGTAGCTACAAGACATACCAAAATTTGCAGGCCAGATGTGGACATATGTTGTGCATTGCAGGGTTGGATGGGACGAGACTGCAACGACATCTGCCTGAACGGCACACAGATCGGGAACACGGGCGTGTGTCAGTGCGACGCCTGTTTCACGGGACGCGGCTGTAACGCCGAGTGTAACAACCATGGCACGTGTGTGGCGGGCTCCTGTCAGTGCGACGTGGCCTGGTGGGGCGTCAACTGTACGGAGCGAGGCTGTCCAGGCACTGGTATGTATTCTGCAGTACAGCAGCTTATAACAATACATAATGACTGAGTTAAGACGCTTGTATAATAACCAGAACAACTGTAGTGTGGTGCGTTGAGTGCAGAAGTCCTCTTAGTAAATTAAATAGTAACTAACAGCAGTCGTCATTTCGTCTGTAATAATCAATGTGAACAGTTACACGTCACTTACAGTTACACGAGAAACGAAATCGTGAGTATGGTCTTCCCTCTAACCCTTCATTCCCCTCCCCCCTCCCTCTCCCCCCCCCCCCCTCCCCCGCTACTGCACTCGTGTGTTGATGCCGCATGGTCGTTTGTGTGGGTGTAGACTTCAGCTGCTCGGGGCACGGCGTTTGCGGCGGCGACCAGGTGTGCACATGCCACCCAGGTTGGACGGGTCCCGGATGTGACGTCCCCTATTGTCCCGGATGTGACGCTACGCGCGGCTTCTGTAACGGCACGGACAGAGTGGAACCGGAGTGCGAGTGTGTAGAAGTAAGCAACCATTTTTTTTCTCAATACAGTAGAACCTGGTTATAACGACATACAGTTTATAACATTATTATCCGATACGACATATCGATTGTTATTGTCTTGCTCCCAGCCACATCATAAAAACGAGGTTCTACTGTATTATTTCTTTATTTCCTTACTTATGTATTTGTTTATTTGCATATTCAAAATAAGCTGAACAAAAGTAACAATAATAGAATCATTAGGTACCAAAAAAAAAAAACTGCTGGAATAACAAAAGGCTTGAATAAAGCGGGGCTGTTCGGTTACAAAACTGATATCCAGTACTACTCAATTTTGGTCACAAATTCTCTTACTGGATAATATTGTATCACTGAAATGTTTGTTTTTTTTCCTCCTTTGATATTCCTAATTGCGTTTAAATCTATTGAGCCTGATTTTTGTCTGAATATTTCAACTACTTGAAACAACGGGGTTAACCACAAGTCACAGTGGCCACAGTGCACAGCTGACGCTAGGTTCACTGTCATTGGACAACGATTGTTGCTGCAGGGCTGGTTCGGGCGCGCCTGCAACAAGCGCTGCGTGAGTGGCTCGTGGGTGGATGAATACGAGGCCGCGGACGGGCGCCTGATTGACGAGTACTGTGACTGCGATCCTTGCTACACGGGCCAGGCGTGCGACAAGGAGTGCGACGATAACGGTCGCTGTCTGTCGTACGAGAACGGCACGCTCTACTGTGACTGTAATGACGTGTACGAGAACCGGTCATACACGGGCGAGAACTGCCAGACGGCCACCTGTCCGCATACTGACCAGGGTGAGCATGGCTCGGTCTCCATGGCGACATAAATGCACCAATAAAGCACTGTTTTCTGAAAATTTAAAATCTACACTAAATTCAAATAAAAATCTCCTGCTAATATAGTATTGCCTAAGCTGATGTTTTCTCAGTAAAATCAATACCATATGAAATAACCCATCTCTCCCCCGCACCCCTCCGCCATCCCCCCACCCTCTCTCCGCATTCTGTATTTATTATTTTGTGATTTCAACAAGATTCTATGCATACAGTATGACGTGGTTAGCTGAAACAAAGAAAATATAGTCGTTAAAATCAATACGCCGCTATAAACCACAGTTTTAAATAGGAAAGCTTTATCTGAGTCCAGTAATTGTATCGTAAGAAGATGTATGTCATTATACCATTTGTCATCATAAAGAGGTCCAGCTTTATTCCAGAAAACAAATTGAACAAAGGATTCAGTACTTGATATGTCGAATTCAGTTAAAGGAGAACTGTGCCAACGTCGGTACTGGAATATTTAAGTTCTCGGTTTTTTTTCAAGGTATCTGCAACGCCCGAGGAACGTGCCTGGAGAACATCTGCTACTGCAACCCTGGATGGACTGGAGACAACTGCACGACTCCCAACTGCGACCTGGGAACTGACGAGCTCATGTGCTCTGGTAGGTATCACAGGTATTCCCGGGGTGTAAAACGGGGATGGGGGTTGGGGGGGGAGGTGTTGGCTATATCAGACTATTCTAACATCGCAATTTCGGTTTGAATTGAGCGAAAACCAAAAACCCATAGGTTTATGGAGACATAGCTATAACTACGCGTGCGTTCTTGGGCGTAGGTGCGGATCATGGCGAGTGCGTGGAGGATCCGGATAACCTTGGCACGACATTCTGCAACTGCACGACACACTGGACTGGGGTCACGTGTCACATCCCGTGCGTCAACGGCTACAATGACGACGGTGTCTGTGTCTGCAACGACAACTGTACGACAGGCGAGAGCTGCGACCAGACGTGCAATGGCCACGGTAAGAGGCAATGCTGACCGAGTAAGGGGCACGGTTTTTGTGCCAGCTCTCGATTAACGGAAGAGCGACTAAATAAGTGGGTCTGAAAGAAAGCAGGAATATCCTACATTTATAAAAATTAGAGAAATTAATTAATTTGAACACAGAAAAAAAGTTAGAAGTCTGAAAAGGCGGTTTTTAGCCCAGCTTACGTTACACGTAAGCTGGGGTATTCCTATCGGTTTGCGGGCGGTGTCCGTTAGTTAGTTAGTTAGTTAGTTAGTTAGTTAGTTAGTTAGTTAGTTAGTTAGTTGTTTATTTAGTAAACTTTGGTTCAAAATGCAACTCCTCCTACAATTTTGATCCGATGTCATTTATTTTTGGTGTGAGGCATCCCTAAGGGGTCGTGCATACGGCTTGTGCTTTTCTAGTCGATCGGGTGATTTTTGAATTTTTGGCGAATTTTTAAAGAAAAAATTTTAAAATGTATCTCCTCCTACATTTTTGACCCGATGTCATTTATTTTTGGTATGAGGCACCCCTAAAGGGTCGTGCATACGGCTTGTGCTTTTTTAGTCGATCGCGCAATTTTTGTATTTTTGGGGAATTTTTAAAGCAAAATTTTCGAAAATAATTCAAAATGCATCTACTCCTACAATTTTGATTCGATGTCATTTATTTTTGGTGTGAGGCATCCCTAAGGAGTCGTGCATACGGCTTGTGCTTTTTTAGTCGATCGGGTGATTTTTGAATTTTAGGGGAATTTTTAAAGAAAAAAATTTAAAATGTGTCTCCTCCTACATTTTTGACCGGATGTGATTTATTTTTGGTATGAGGCACCCCTAAAGTGTCGTGCATACGGCTTGTGCTTTTCTAGTCGATCGGGTGATTTTTTAATTTTTGGGGAATTTTTGAAGAAAAAAATTAAAAATGTATCTCGTCCTACATTTTTGATCCGATGTCTTTTTTTTTAGCCCAGTTGGCTTTTTAGCCAACAGGGCTATACAGATGGGGGCAAGTGTCGTCCGTCCGTCCGTCTGTCCGTCCCGCGACCGTGAAAAGTGGAATAACTTTTTTAATTTTCATCCGATTCTTAACAAATTTTAAACACGAGTTCCTAACCCTTTACTGCATTAGGAAATATTTTTATTTTTGCGGTTTAAACCATTTTTGGCGATTTTATTGCCAATTTGGGCAAAATACGAAAAAACCTATCTAGTCCCTCATTTTTCATCGGAAGATTCCGAAATTTTTTATGAAGAAACTAGGACCAAGGGGTAAAAAAAGTACTTTTTTCGATTTTTGAATTTCGCCTTATTTTTGAATCTACTGAGCTTCAAAGTTTGCAACTTCTAAAAATTGGCAAATTTCCAATTTTTTTTTCTTAACAAAGTAGTTAAAGTGGAATATCTTTTTTATTTTTTTTCTGATTCGTACCAAATTTTTAACACGAGTTTTTAACCTTCTACTGCATTAGGATTTTTTTTATTTTTTGGTTTATACCATTTTTGGCGATTTTATTGCCAATTTGGGCAGAATACGAAAAAACCTATCTAGTCCCTCATTTTTCATCGGAAGATATCGAAATTTTTCATGAAGAAACTAGAACTAAGGGGTGAAAAAAGTACTTTTTTCGATTTTTGAATTTCGCCTTATTTTTGAATCTACTGAGCTTCAAAGTTTGCAACTTCTAAAAATTGGCAAATTTCCATTTTTTTTTCTTAACAAAGTAGTTAAAGTGGAATATCTTTTTTATTTTTCATCCGATTCGTACCAAATTTTAAACGCGAGTTTTTAACCTTCTACTGCATTAGGAATTTTTTTTTATTTTTTGGTTTAAACCATTTTTAGCGATTTTATTGCCAATTTGGGCAAAATACGAAAAAATCTATCTAGTCCCTCATTTTTCATCGGAAGATTCCGAAATTTGTTATGAAGAAACTAGAACTAAGGGGTGAAAAAAGTACATTTTTCGATTTTTGAATTTCGCCTTATTTTTGAATCTACTGAGCTTCGAAGTTTGCAGCTTTTAAAAAATTGGAAATTTCCATTTTTCTTCTTAAAAAAGCAAAGTTTCAATGTGCAGAGGGGCACAATATGTTACATGCAAGTACTTTTGGTTGGAATTTTCAGTAATTTTGTTGTCAGTAGGTCATTTCTATGATATTTTCAAGTGGGCGATAATAGGGAACATTGGGCGATAAAGCAAGAAAGTTGTAATTTTCGCTTTAAAAGTGCAGGAATCAATTCTATGTCCCGAAAATATGATAAATATGATATTTTTTGGATGGGCGATAATAGGGAATATTGGTCGATACTGCAAGAAAGTTGTAATTTTCGCTTTAAATGTGCAGGAAACAATTCTAGGACCCGAAAATATGATAAATATAATATTTTTCGGGTGGGCGATAATAGGGAACATTTTGCGATTATGCAAGAAAGTTGTAATTTTCGCTTTAAAAGAGCAGGAATCAATTCTATGACCCGAAAATATGATAAATATGATATTTTTCGTTTGGGCGATAATAGGGAGCATTGGGCGATAATGCAAAAAAGTTGTAATTTTCGCTTTAAAAGTGCAGGGATCAATTCTATGACCCTAAAATATGATAAATGTGATATTTTTCGGGTGGGCGATAATAGGGAGCATTGGGCGATAATGTAAGAAAATTGTAATTTTTGCTTTAAAAGTGCAGGAATCAATTCTATGACCCGAAAATATGATAAATGTGATATTTTTCGTGTGGGCGATAACAGGGAATATTGGGCGATAAAGCAAGAAAGTTGTAATTTTCGCTTTAAAAGTGCAGGAAACAATTCTAGGACCCGAAAATATGATAAATATAATATTTTTCGTGTGGGCGATAATAGGGAATATTGGGCGATAATGTACGAAAGTTGTAATTTTCGCTTTAAAAGAGCAGGAATCAATTCTATGTCCCGAAAATATGATGAATATGATATTTTTTGGATGGGCGATAATAGGGAACATTGGGCGATAATGCAAGAAAGTTGTAATTTTCGCTTTAAAAGTGCAGGAATCAATTCTATGACCCGAAAATATGATAAATGTGATATTTTTCGTGTGGGCGATAATAGGGAATATTGGGCGATAATGCAAGAAAGTTGTAATTTTCGCTTTAAAAGTGCAGGAATCAATTCTGTGACCCGAAAATATTATCAATGTGATATTTTACGGGTGGGCGATGACAGGGAATATTGGGCGATAAAGCAAGAAAGTTGTAATTTACGCTTTAAAAGAGCAGGAATCAATTCTATGACCCGAAATTATGATAAATGTGATATTTTTCGGATGGGAGATAATAGGGAATATTGGGCGATAATACAAGAAAGTTGTAATTTTCGCTTTAAAAGTGCAGGAATCAATTCTATGACCCGAAAATATGATTAATGTGATATTTTTCGTGTGGGCGATAATAGGGAACATTGGGCGATAATGCAAAAAAGTTGTAATTTTCGCTTTAAAAGTGCAGGAATCAATTCTGTGACCCGAAAATATGATCAATGTGATATTTTACGGGTGGGCGATAACAGGGAATATTAGGCGATAAAGCAAGAAAGTTGTAATTTTCGCTTTAAAAGTGCAGGAAACAATTCTAGGACCCGAAAATATGATAAATATAATATTTTTCGTGTGGGCGATAATAGGGAATATTGGGCGATAATGTAAGAAAGTTGTAATTTTCGCTTTAAAAGAGCAGGAATCAATTCTATATCCCGAAAATATGATAAATATGATAGTTTTCGGATGGGCGATAATAGGGAATATTGGGCGATAATGCAAGAAAGTTGTAATTTTCGCTTTAAATGTGCAGGGATCAATTCTATGTCCCGAAAATATGATGAATATGATATTTTTTGGATGGGCGATAATAGGGAACATTGGGCGATAATGCAAGAAAGTTGTAATTTTCGCTTTAAAAGTGCAGGAATCAATTCTATGACCCGAAAATATGATAAATGTGATATTTTTCGTGTGGGCGATAATAGGGAATATTGGGCGATAATGCAAGAAAGTTGTAATTTTCGCTTTAAAAGTGCAGGAATCAATTCTGTGACCCGAAAATATGATCAATGTGATATTTTACGGGTGGGCGATGACAGGGAATATTGGGCGATAAAGCAAGAAAGTTGTAATTTACGCTTTAAAAGAGCAGGAATCAATTCTATGACCCGAAATTATGATAAATGTGAAATTTTTTCGGATGGGCGATAATAGGGAATATTGGGCGATAATACAAGAAAGTTGTAATTTTCGCTTTAAAAGTGCAGGAATCAATTCTATGACCCGAAAATATGATAAATGTGATATTTTTCGGGTGGGCGATAATAGGGAATATTGGGCGATAATACAAGAAAGTTGTAATTTTCGCTTTAAAAGTGCAGGAATCAATTCTATGACCCGAAAATATGATAAATGTGATATTTTTCGTGTGGGCGATAATAGGGAACATTGGGCGATAATGCAAAAAAGTTGTAATTTTCGCTTTAAAAGTACAGGAATCAATTCTATGACCCGAAAATATGATCAATGTGATATTTTACGGGTGGGCGATAACAGGGAATATTGGGCGATAAAGCAAGAAAATTGTAATTTTCGCTTTAAAAGAGCAGGAATCAATTCTATGACCCGAAATTATGATAAATGTGATATTTTTCGGATGGGAGATAATAGGGAATATTGGGCGATAATGCAAAAAAGTTGTAATTTTCGCTTTAAAAGTGCAGGAATCAATTCTATGACCCGAAAATATGATAAATGTGATATTTTTCGTGTGGGCGATAATAGGGAACATTGGGCGATAATGCAAAAAAGTTGTAATTTTCGCTTTAAAAGTGCAGGAATCAATTCTGTGACCCGAAAATATGATCAATGTGATATTTTACGGGTGGGCGATAACAGGAAATATTGGGCGATAAAGCAAGAAAGTTGTAATTTTCGCTTTAAAAGTGCAGGAAACAATTCTAGGACCCGAAAATATGATAAATATAATATTTTTCGTGTGGGCGATAATAGGGAATATTGGGCGATAATGTAAGAAAGTTGTAATTTTCGCTTTAAAAGAGCAGGAATCAATTCTATATCCCGAAAATATGATAAATATGATAGTTTTCGGATGGGCGATAATAGGGAATATTGGGCGATAATGCAAGAAAGTTGTAATTTTCGCTTTAAATGTGCAGGGATCAATTCTATGTCCCGAAAATATGATGAATATGATATTTTTTGGATGGGCGATAATAGGGAACATTGGGCGATAATGCAAGAAAGTTGTAATTTTCGCTTTAAAAGTGCAGGAATCAATTCTATGACCCGAAAATATGATAAATGTGATATTTTTCGTGTGGGCGATAATAGGGAATATTGGGCGATAATGCAAGAAAGTTGTAATTTTCGCTTTAAAAGTGCAGGAATCAATTCTGTGACCCGAAAATATGATCAATGTGATATTTCACGGGTGGGCGATGACAGGGAATATTGGGCGATAAAGCAAGAAAGTTGTAATTTACGCTTTAAAAGAGCAGGAATCAATTCTATGACCCGAAATTATGATAAATGTGAAATTTTTTCGGATGGGCGATAATAGGGAATATTGGGCGATAATACAAGAAAGTTGTAATTTTCGCTTTAAAAGTGCAGGAATCAATTCTATGACCCGAAAATATGATAAATGTGATATTTTTCGGGTGGGCGATAATAGGGAATATTGGGCGATAATACAAGAAAGTTGTAATTTTCGCTTTAAAAGTGCAGGAATCAATTCTATGACCCGAAAATATGATAAATGTGATATTTTTCGTGTGGGCGATAATAGGGAACATTGGGCGATAATGCAAAAAAGTTGTAATTTTCGCTTTAAAAGTGCAGGAATCAATTCTGTGACCCGAAAATATGATCAATGTGATATTTTACGGGTGGGCGATAACAGGGAATATTGGGCGATAAAGCAAGAAAATTGTAATTTTCGCTTTAAAAGTGCAGGAAACAATTCTAGGACCCGAAAATATGATAAATATAATATTTTTCGTGTGGGCGATAATAGGGAATATTGGGCGATAATGTAAGAAAGTTGTAATTTTCGCTTTAAAAGAGCAGGAATCAATTCTATATCCCGAAAATATGATAAATATGATAGTTTTCGGATGGGCGATAATAGGGAATATTGGGCGATAATGCAAGAAAGTTGTAATTTTCGCTTTAAATGTGCAGGGATCAATTCTATGTCCCGAAAATATGATGAATATGATATTTTTTGGATGGGCGATAATAGGGAACATTGGGCGATAATGCAAGAAAGTTGTAATTTTCGCTTTAAAAGTGCAGGAATCAATTCTATGACCCGAAAATATGATAAATGTGATATTTTTCGTGTGGGCGATAATAGGGAATATTGGGCGATAATGCAAGAAAGTTGTAATTTTCGCTTTAAAAGTGCAGGAATCAATTCTGTGACCCGAAAATATGATCAATGTGATATTTTACGGGTGGGCGATGACAGGGAATATTGGGCGATAAAGCAAGAAAGTTGTAATTTACGCTTTAAAAGAGCAGGAATCAATTCTATGACCCGAAATTATGATAAATGTGAAATTTTTTCGGATGGGCGATAATAGGGAATATTGGGCGATAATACAAGAAAGTTGTAATTTTCGCTTTAAAAGTGCAGGAATCAATTCTATGACCCGAAAATATGATAAATGTGATATTTTTCGGGTGGGCGATAATAGGGAACATTGGGCGATAGTGCAAGAAAGTTGTAATTTTCGCTTTAAAAGTGCAGGAATCAATTCTATGACCCGAAAATATGATAAATGTGATATTTTTCGGGTGGGCGATAATAGGGAATATTGGGCGATAATGCAAGAAAGTTGTAATTTTCGCTTTAAAAGTGCAGGAAACAATTCTAGGACCCGAAAATATGATAAATATAATATTTTTCGGGTGGGCGATAATAGGGAACATTGGGCGATAATGTACGAAAGTTGTGACCCGCGCATCAAGTCAACCTAAGGAAACTTGTGCACTTGTCCAAAATAAGTACGAAAGTAAAATAAACATGCGCATTGGTCTGGAATAAGAACCGCGCATTTATCTTTATTAAGTTAAATAAACATGTGCACTGTTCCAAAATGAGAGCCGCGCATCAACGCAAATTAAATAAACATGCGCACTTGTCTGAATTAGAACCGCGCATCGAGGCAAGTTACATAAATATGCGCACTGGTCCGAAATGCGAGCGTTGTTTGAAGGTATCTATGGCAAACTATCCATTCTACCAGATATACAAAAAATCTGTTCCCCATTTTTCTGGGAAAGAAATCTTTGTATGCATTTATCGGTCTATGTTCTGGTCCAGTGCTAAATTAATTATTGAGCTAGCTCTTTGCCGTCTCATCTTTTGAAGCTTGATATTTCAGGGAAATTCCTTCGCTCATGCACGCTGGAATGGGTCTTATTGCTTTTCGTAAGCTGGGACTTTGTCCTTGGACAAACTTGTTAACAGTTATTTAAAAGAAATAGACTTTTCTGCGATTGCGTGAAAATTTAGTAGTTTTAAGTTCAATGTGTCTTTGCTAGAGCGTGACCTTTCTCTACTTTACATTGTTTAGCAAATCCGGACTATTGTTATGGCAGCTGACGTTACTATGGTCACTGACATTTTTTCCCCAGGTAACTGTTCGGCTGAGGGCACGTGCGAATGCTTCTTCTATGACGGTTATAAGGGCGACCAGTGCCAGAACCACGAGTGCCCAGGCTGGCCGCTCAACTGTATGGGACCATCGCAAGGCGAATGCAACCTGGCCACCCACGCCTGCTCATGCGAAACTGGCTTCACTGGTAGGCCCATCTTTCTATTTTTAATTGTTTTTTTTTTTTTTTTTTTGAGAAATCAAAAAATGGAATATATAGTAGGAGTCCCTGTTAAAAGAGCTTTTTGACTTAATTACAGCCTTTTCAGAAAACAGAAATAAATAAATAACAATTTCCTTTATAATGTAGTTTTTACGCCTGCTTGATAAACATTTTTTATTTGTCAGATATATTCCTTGAACGCCAGTATTGTTTTACAGCATATATTCTCCATGTTTCGCTTGCTAGAACTCTCCTAGCCTTTGTGTAAATAGACATTCTGGCATGTGAATTCCAGGGGACGCCTGTGAGATCTACGACTGTCCACCGGTGGACGGGCCGGACTGTCACGGACTGGAGGGGTCGGTGTGTGGACTTCTTGAAAACTCCACGCGCACGGCGCCCGTGTGTGTGGATTGTCCCTACCCGTACATCGGCTACAGCTGTGAATTCCGATGCTTTCACGGTACCGCCATCCCTCCCACACTAGATGTAAGATTGCTTTTTTCTAAATCCTTCAAAAAGAATATAAAACTCAACCCTAACACACTGGTATACAATTATAGTGGGACTTAATGTACTGAACTTCACACAGGATCGTTGTACAGAAACGACAGCATATTAACACACACAGAATCCAATGACCTCCTTCTTCTCTTCAACAAACTGTTCGGCTAGTTTCATAATGTAATTACTTTTATGAGTAGTTTGGTGACAAATGCCAAGAACCCAACTGTTAACTGAGTTACCTGTAACTTAAATTATGTGTAATAACTATTCAGGTTATTTTAATAAATAATGCTGCAATTGATACACCAATGGACACACTTATTGTCACGCTGAGTGGGCCACTGTTTGGCACACTGATTGACACGTAACTGGCATACTGATTGACACGTATTTGGCACACTGATTGACAGGAGAGCGACGAGTGGACGTGCGAGTGCGACGACTGCTACAGCGGCTCCGAGTGCGACGTGCTGTGCGGCGACCAGGGCTCGTGCGACGTCGACCCGGAGACGGGCGCCGGCGTGTGCGACTGCGGCCGCGGACCGATGCGCGGCGAGTACTGCACGTCTCCTGGCTGCGTGGGCGACTTCGGCGTGGACTGTAGCGGGCGCGGGACATGCTCAAGCAGCGCCGCCAGCGGCAACGAAACCAGCACACTCTACTGTATCTGCGAAAACAACTGGTCCGGCGACGGCTGCGAAAACATGACGTGTCTGGATGACTGCAACGGCAACGGACAGTGTGTGTCCGAATCGTATCTTTTTGACGACGAGGGTACCATGGTAACACGGTGGGAGACTCCTCACTGTGACTGCGACCCCGCATTCTTCGGGCTTTTCTGCCAGCATGAATGCCTGTACGGGGCGGTGGAACTGGACGAAGACCTAGAAGAGAATGTCTGTGCGTGCGACCCCTGCTACACGGGCCTGACGTGTGACGTTGAGTGCTCTGGGAACGGCAACTGCAGCAGCGATGGCTTAAGCTGTGACTGCGGTAACGACGGCTGGCGTGGGGACCAATGCGAGCAGCCCGGATGTCCCGGTCTGACCGACGGCGGTGAGGAGTGCACCGGACACGGCTCTTGCTCTACCTTTGTGGGTGAGAACGGCTACGAATATATCTGCGTCTGTTCACTGGGCTGGAACGGCACGCGCTGTGATGAGCCGCAGTGTCAGGATGACTGCCACCACCGCGGTGAGTGCATGACGAACGCGGCCGTGCCGTACTGTGACAATTGCCTCGGCGGCTGGATGGGCGACACGTGCGACACTTTCTGTCACGGCACCGTGGTCGGCAGCTTCAACGACGGCTATGAGTGTGTCTGTAACGACAGCTGCACGCACGGCACGCAGTGTGAGAACACGTGCGGCGGCATCGGTCGCTGTGTGGACGACGCCTGCGACTGTAGCAACGTCACGACCGGTCTCAACCACGGCAACTGGGGACAGTACTGCACACAGGGCGGGTGCCCAGGTCAGTGGGCATTAATCAGTAGATAAAAATGCTGTTTTTAGGTAATTTATGTTAATTTTTGACAGCTCTTTATGATTTGTGTAAAGCATAAAAAGAGACCGATTATAAGAAATAAATAAAACAGCATTAAGACAGATAAGGAATAAAAAGTGATTATATAAAATAAGAACAAAGATATGTTGAAGGAAATTTTTAACAAAAAAAAAGTCAATACGTGTATTACCAATGACAGGCGTGAACGGCTTGGAGTGCAATGACCGCAGCAGCACGGACGGTCAGTCGGACCTCTGCTCACGTGACATCCTTGAGTGCTCGTGTCCTAACGGCTTTTATGGCCTGGCCTGTGAGAACTTCACGTGTGGCGATGGAGTCGACCCAGAGTGCAGTGGCTTTGGAAGCTGCGTCCTCGATGATGATATTGACGCTGTAAGGGTCGGACGGGTTTTTTATACACACTCAATTCGGCTTTAATTACGACGTGCTTTTATTTTTGAAGTGGTCTTCATAAAAAAAAGTCATTGTAAAACTTTTGTCTTCCTTCTTCATTAAAAAAAATACAGAACCTAAAATGCAGTCACAAGTGATATATTGATTGTCACCAGATTCAATTGTTTCTGTAATTTACGAGATAAGTAAAGTGAACTTATATTTAAGGATTAATATAAACGCGTATTTTTGTGTGTATATTGTGTGTACATTGTGTGTATATTCTGTAGCGACCCTACTGCGTGTGTGAGGACAGCTATTTCGGCTCAGACTGTGAAATCCAGTGTTTCAATGGCAACACAAGCACAGGGGAGTGTGTCTGCGATCCGTGCTATTCCGGAGAGACGTGTAACGTCATGTGTCGCGACCACGGCGACTGCTTCAATGACACGTGCTTCTGTGACGCCGGCTGGTACGGTCCTGACTGCCGCGTGCAGAGTAAGTGGCTTATTACTCCCACAAACAACCCTAAACTCTCCAGGTTCTGCCTTAAGCATTCCGACACCTCATCCTTCACCCTTAGCACTAAATTTAACATGTTATTTACTTCTGTTAATTATCATTAAAGGTGTGTTGTTTTGTTGTTTCTAATTTTGCATAGTACAAGAATTAGCCAAGCCATTTTTTGGGGAAATATTTGTACATATTTTACTACAATTTACCGACCTCAGTTGCTCGCACAGTACTGCAGAGTTAACGTGACACTTTCTGTCAACAGACTGCCCCGGAGGTATATACGATGACGTCACAGAATCGGTAATAGAGTGCAGTAGCCATGGCAGCTGCAATCGAGACACTCAGGTACGAACATTTATTGCTCTTCTTAAACCAACCGACTTGTTCATTTAGTAACCGTTTTAACGCTGGGCGAGGGAGGATTATAAATATAGCCTCCACACTGGGAACATTGGGACCCGGTGGGGCGTGAACCCAAGACCTCTCATTTCCCAAGCGGGTATGATCTGCAACGGGGCGTGGGACTGCAGTGGGACTGTGACTTGAAATGTCATGACACATTGAGTTGGCATGATATGCGGGACTGTAATGATTATCAAGCCTATAAAAGCCCTTGGGCGTGTTTGCAGGTGTGTTCGTGTGACGCCCGCTGGGACGGCGAAGCGTGCGACGAGATGCGCTGCCTGGGCAGCCCTGAGTGCGGTGGCCGGGGCGTATGTGAGCTCCAGGATGACGTACCCACGTGTAACTGCACGCTGTCCATGGGCGAGGAATGCCAGTATGCCTGTTACCATGGCGACCCTGAATCGGTCGATGACGATCTCATCCCGTTCTTGTGTGTCTGTCATGCCTGCTTTGAAGGTGATTGTAGATACCCACACACACACCTATATATATGTATATATATGTGTATATATATATATATATATATATATATATGTTACAGGCAAACTGTCAAATCAGGCAGATTATAATCTGCCTGAAAATTTCAGGCAGATTGTAAAATTCCTGGTTCGACCAGGCACATTGTAATCTGATTAAAATTTTTAGGCATATTGTAATCTGCCTGATTTTGGAGCCTGGAAATTTGACAATTTGCCTATATATATACATACATACATACATATATATATATATATATATATATATATATATATATATATATATATATATATATATATATATATATATATATATATATATATATATATAAAATTTCCTGTGATGTTTTCCATTAGAAAATTACAGGTTTAAAATATGCGAATTTCAGAATTTGAGTGTTCCTGCTATAACGCCACCTTCCCTCGATATTTTCATTTTTGTCACAGTCTGCAATTCTGTACCACCGCCGACAGCATAAAGCTCCCATATGATTCTTTGTACCACTTTTTGATGACGTGGTTTGTTTTGTTTGTTTGAGCGCAGGTGGTGACTGTAACACGGAGTGCAGCAACCACGGCACGTGCGACAGCGGCACGTGCGTGTGTGACCTCGGCTGGCAGGGCGAATACTGCGACGAACCCGACTGCGAGCCATATCATCTCGATGAGCCCGACTGCCTGGGGCACGGAACCTGCCTTCGCGTTACCAATAGCAACGGCACGGATCACAGCCAGTGCAGCTGTAACTCGGGCTTCAGCGGTGACTACTGCGAGATCTACGAGTGTCAGGGTCTGACGGCAGACGGCGAGTGGTGCTGGGCTCATGGTAACCATTTACATGTATATTAGTCATCACCATCTCCAATGAATATCTCCTCAATTGTAACTTTTTGTAGGCTTTGCTTTCAATTAACCTTTTTTGTTTTGTTTTTTGTTTTTTTTTTTTTTGTTTCTTTTTGTGGTAGGGGGGAGTATTTGTGTTGTTGTAACTTTAATGTTCCAATTATACTGCGTGAGTAAAAGCTATAAGACAAAAGTGGTCTATTTGCTGCAATTAAGAGCCATGAAAAATCGAGTCAGCGTTAGGAAAAACCTGTCAACTTATAATGATTGCTGGAGGCTTACCATTCTATTCTTACGTCACGTGATGTTTATGGAGCAGTGAGGGAGCACCTTGTCTTTTGAGAACCGTATCGTTTAGCGCCAATCCTGAAGATAAACAAAATTTCCAAAATATATGCGTTTTCTATTTTAGGAAACTGCACACTACAGCCCGGGGCATCGCAGCCAGCTTGTGTGTGCGATCATGGTTTTGCCGGGTCTGAGGTCGGCATCAACGACTGTGGTGCGTGTGAGACCCGCTTTGTGAACGGACCCGACGGCTACTGTAGTACTTGTGAAACCAACTACATTGGTTACAATACTGACTGCAGTACTTTGTGTATCAATGGCTACGCAACCACACCAGGTTAATTTCTTTTTGTAAAACTTGTACATTTTCTTATTACGCAGTCTTAAAACGTGCGATCACTTTGAATGCACCACGCTGAAAGCTGTAAATATTAAGGAATACCAGTAGATCTTCTTAATAAAAACGCAACCCAGAGAGCAAGCCAGGTTTTGTGTACTCTGATGTTTTTGTTCAGATGGGAGCAGGAATGAACCTTGTTTATATCCATGTTCATCTCAGCACCACAGACTGTGTTTTCATCAAATGGTTTATACTGAGAAACTGACGCATATTCATAAAAATGACGTCATACCCCGGAAATACCATTTCAGACTAAAGCATGTATAAGAAAAAGCTTTCTGTCTGCCATTATCCAATCAAATGCCGTCCTGCAGTTCGATGATGTGTGTACATTCATGTGTATAGGTGGAGACAATTGCACGTGCTACGACGATGATATAGAGGGGCACTGGACAGGCGGAAGCTGCGATCAGTGTATCACTGGCTACTTGTACCCCGACTGTCTGGAGTGCACTCTGGGTATGGTCTTCGCTTGTGTGTATGTTGGTATTAAATTAAAAAAGACTCTTTTTCAATGGCGTGAATTAGCCTTTTACAACGGGGTTTGGACAACTCGACACCTTTTCCATATTGGCACCAAACAAACTCGGCACCAATTGGACAACTCGGCACCATTTTTTTGGACAACTCGGCACCACACTTTGGACAACTGGGCACCATATTTTCAAAGTCGGTACCAAGAATATAAACAAACAAACAAACAACAAGTTGCCGAGTTGTCCAAAGACCTTTACAACTACTTTCTAACATATTTACGTCAGAAAACGCCTCAGGTTAAACAGCAAATTTTAATAATGGAATACATTTTTATATCAACCATCTTCTAATTTTCTTCACAATTTCTTCCACACGTTATGGAAGTTATGTCGTGGCTCAAACGGAATTACTCACATACAGGTTTTACTCTCTATCTGTATTGTTTCAACGGTGTTGTTTGAGGAAGTGTAGGTGAGTTGGTTCTGTCTGTGGTTTCCAGAATGGGCGTGGCCGGGACACTGCACGATACCATGTGAGAGGAGGAACGGCGGCTACTACTGGGACAGACTGGATGGCAACCAAGACGGCACGGAAGTGCTGGAGCCCATCTTCAACTGTGTCAACATGTCGGCCGATGGTGAGGGCAAATTTCGTTGTGTTTACCGGTGTCTTGCTTTAGGGTTTTTTTATTTCAAAACATAGGCTTTCCAAGGTTTCCATATGGTTGCAACAACAGTGTCAAGCGTGTGTGGAATATTTTAAGAAGTGCGACTGCGAGTTCACACTATTAATACATTCGCAGTACCACAACAAAGCAAATCGTTGTCTCAGTAAGACTTTATTTCTCTGAGACTGTTATCAAAGAATAAAAAAAATGATAGAAAATGATAGAAATATCTTTTAGCAGTTTAGTGAAGCTCAAATACATCACTTCAGACCACTCTTAATGAGAGTATTACCAACTACATCCTTGTAAGGAAAATTTTCGAAACCGAATCGAACAATATATATGTCCTGTGAAAATATAAAACAGCCGTGCTGTTCCTCACCTGGCTTTTAACCGGTTTTACCACCAGGCACTTACACGGCATATTTTGGCTACAACAACGAGAACCCACACAACGTGCACCTGTCGGTGAGCACAGATAACCAGATCCAGGTGAATGGCGCACGTGACGACGACTACGCCGCTGTGTCGCTCTTCCGTCCTGGCGCCTACAATTACATCTACAGTGCAGGGTGAGAATAAAAGTCATGCATTTTGATCTCCTTGAGACCGCGGTCTTGGAGGAGAGGGTGGAAGGGTTGTCTTATAAAAATCCCTTTCATATTTGGGGTTATGCAAAGCGGGTAGGACGGAATGACATACAACATTTGGAAAAAGACCAGTACCATAACGATTAGCAAATGGAGCATGTTGGATGTGGTTGGGTTTGTTTTTGGAACTCTTTGGTTGATTGAATCTTCCAAGTTACGGAAGGAACTTGGAAGGGTGGGCGGTAATCCGGTCTGATTACGCTATTGATTCAATGCGAAAGGCTGTGGGTATTTTAAAGGTATTTTTTTAAGTGATGTGTCGTGTGAAGATTTGTTTTGTTTTAATTTTACAGAGGTTTAACGCTCAACGACACGTTCGCATGGGTGTTGAATTACGTGCCCGCCGGCCTGTCACCAAGGACCGCCTATGTGGAGTTCGATGTGATTTGTGACGATGATGTTCTACCAGTAAGTTCTTTGTTCTTGTACATCATAAATATTTCAGATATTAAACCCAAAGAGCTTGTAAATAATATTCGAGCAGCCCTTTGAAACTATAGACAGATTATGAAAAAAAAAATGTAATAAGGTGTATCTGATGTACACGTCGTTTTCAAACTCTAAATTTCTGTATTAAATTTCTGAATCGAATATGAGATGTAGCAGCTGTTAAAGTGTATATAATATTTAAGTCTAATTAACGTATGCGCAACCTTTTCAATGACCATATTAAAAATTAAAGAGTCGTTCCTTTTCTGCAGGATGAGGAGCCAGGTGATGATGGCATGTGTCGTTGCTATTACGGTTACTATGGCGACGACTGCAGCAACGAGTGCCCAGGCGGCGCAGATAACCCATGCTACAGCCACGGCACGTGCGACCCGGCCGACGGCACGTGCACGTGCTACGACACGCGCTTCAACGCAGAGAGCCACTGCGAGCTGTGCATAGCGGGCTGGACGGGCGAGGACTGCAGCGTGGCGTATAGCGAGGAGCAGTTTTCGACATCTCGCGCGAGATCTCGATGGTGCAATGCCGCAGCCTACACAAGTGGCCACTACGTGTCACTCGATGGTCTACACTTCAACTTGCAGCGTGTCGGCGAATACCAGCTGCTGCGCGCCACGCGTATCACCAATGACGTCATCAAGGTCAACGTCCGCCATATTGTGCTGGCAGCTGACGTCACAGGCACTGGCATTGACGCGGTCGGTGTTGAAATCGACGGTAACACATTGGAGATTTATGCAGGACGCAGTAGCAGTGACATCAAAGGTACCATGTACTACAACGACGAGGTGCAAGGCTTTGTCGACACGCTCACGTTCGGGTCCACCGACATGGTATACAGACGCACAGGAGTAAATCGACACCGCGTGGATATTGATGGCGAGTTCAGTCTTGAGGTGTCCGTAAATGGCCGCTCTTTGCGCTTAGCTATCGAGGTGCATGCCGATACCCTCTTTGATGTCCATGGGCTGTTGGGAGATTGCGATGCCACGCCTTTGAATGATATTAACCTCGGCTATGATAATGTGCTGGAAGGTGTCACACTGAGCCAGACATCCATCCACGAACAGTTCGCCCCCCACTGGGAGGTCTCGTCTGCGGATTCCATGTTCAGCGCCATTTTGACTGAAGATATTACACCTGCAGGAACAGCGCTATTCTTCGAGGAGACGTATGCATACACCTCTGCTCTGAGAACGTGGTCCGATGATGACGTCAGCATTGATCTGCACTTCCGCCTGGCAGATGACCAACTCGACCAGTGCGGCACCCTCATCTCGTACCAGAACAACTTTGTGACGTCACTGCTGATCTGCGAACGGCGCTTCCAGTTGCGACTCGGTGACACTGTGTACGAGTCGCCCGTCATCAGTGGCCTGGCCACCGGACAGTGGTACCACATTTTCATCGTTAACAGGCACTCGTCTTCCTTCCTCGTGACGAAGATCTACGCCGAGGGCAGCGTGGCTCCTCTGACGGCCGAGAACTTCCAGTACACAGCATCGGAGAATATCTTCCTGCCTGGCGGAACCTTCATGCTTGGCCAGTGGAATGCCGATGAGCTAAATACATACGGGCTGTCATGGAATTACTATGGTTACATGGACGAGATTCGCGTGTGGAGCAGACAGCTCAGCACATCCGACGTAAGCAATCTGTTGTTTACTTACGTAGCCTCCGATACGGAAGATTTGGTTCACTACTGGCGATTCAACGACGGAGATGGTGATGTAGCTGTAGACCTAGTCAATGGACCAGCGGCCAACCTCATGCTCCAAACAGAACCCAACCGGGTCCCCGTGTGGGTCGATTCTACAACGGAAGTGAGCATCCCCAGCGAAGACAGCTTGTCGACTTACAATCTCATCAACGACATGAGCGGAACGGAAGATATGCTGAATCAGAGTCGACAATTCTGTAGTGAGGCAATTGCCCGCGTATCCAATGGTCAGTGTGATGGAATGGATGATTCGCTACAGCTCTACTTCTACACGGAGTGCGTTTTCAATGCGGTACTGTTTGGAAGCACGAATTACGCCATGGAAATCATCCACCAGATGGCACTGGACTGCGCTTATGTACTTGGCCACGAAACGCTCGACGCCAGCGAGATCCGATTCGATGACGAATGCCAAACGTTCGGAGATCGCTATTTTGCAGAGGCTCAAGGCAGTACCTGCCAGCTCCACTGCCCAGCGGCAAGGTGCATTGAGGACGAGGTGTGTGTCTGTTTCGACGGCTTCTGGGGCGGCGATTGTTCCCGTACTTGCCCTGCAGTGGGCGGACTGCCGTGCGGACCTGGCACGTGTGATACCACGGATGGGACGTGCAGCTGCCCCGGCAACTTTGACGAATCCACGAACTGTTCGACGTGCAGAACGGGTTGGTACGGTTCGGAATGCTCAGTGGCGTCATCTAGTGACGCCGAGTCGTCGAGTCATCACTTCGCTATGGTGGTCGGGCGATCGCATTATGTAAACCTGGAGGGCATCGGCTTTAGCATGCAGGTACCTGGGGAATACGTCTTGCTGTCTCACAGCGACTGGACCGTCAACGTTCGACAGATTCCATGCGGAAATAATGGCGCCACGTGTGTTAACCAAGTGTGGGTAGCCATTGGCAGTGAAAACTTAGTCATTCATGGCGTATATCCTAATGAGGAATTCCCGGTCATCTTCTTAGATGGTGACGAAGACTGGTTCGCGAGCCTCGGCTCGTTGTCGGGAACAGTCGGAAGTGTCACCGTAACCAAACAGACAACGTCCTCATTCACGCTTACGCACAACAACGGGCATAAGATGACTGTCAAGGCCTTGGGCAGCTATCTCAACATCTACCTGGAGATGACCAGCGGCTACTGCAGTCAGTATGGAGGCATTGCGGGCAACTGTGACGGAAATGTCAACAATGACTTCTATGACGGATCCAGCTATGTCAGCCTAAGTGACGTCACCGGCGACTGGATCACGTCCAATTTCGCCAGTCACCACGCGGTTTCTTCCACGGAGTTCGTTTATTCAAGGACATCTGTGGTGAATGGGGAGACTCTGGAGCACTCAGAACCACGTGACATGGATTCACTCGCCACCTATGGTATCTTCCTAGAGGGCGCTGCACTCCAATCAGCTGCACAGCTGGTCAACTTTGATCTGTCTATGGATGTCACCATCGAGATCAAGGTCGTGCCTGGCAGTAGCGGTGGCGTACTGTGGTCGTTCACGGATGAGCACCGAGTGTCGCTAAGCAACGATGGATCCATCAAGCTCTACGTCAACGCTACCGAGTACGATACCGGCCTGACAACTGTTGAAAGCGAATGGAACCAGATCACGCTTATGTACGACCGTAGCATAGAAACGGCAATTGTCTACGTCATTTACGCGAACAGGTCGGCAATGTCCGCAGAAATTGATCTGAGTGACGAGGATTACGATATCTTTGTACCCGGAGGTATCCTTTCTGTCGGAGGCGAAATTCCGAAAACAGGCGAAGATGCGACTCTCCTACTTCCGTTGTCATTCATCGGCCTCGTGGATGAATTGAAGGTGTGGACCAACATGCATGAAATCCAGACTATCATGCAGAATTACGACTTTGACGTCAGCGATTTCCCGGGCCTTGCCACGTATTGGACGTTCTCTGAAGGAACAGGTCATTCTACCATCGACAGTATGAACAACTACCAGCTGGACATCCCGTACAGTGGTGCAGTGTGGCAGATATCCGACGTGCCACTGATTTCACCGCCTGTGACTCAGAGCGAAGATCCGTATCAATTCTCCCAGTCCTACGATTGCACCGACGCCGAAGAAAGCAGTGGTAGCGGCTCCACTGTTTCCGATGATGAGCAACAATGCACGTCGCTATTCGAAACGTCACCGCTAGCGACCAACTGCAGCAGTCTTCCAGCCGTTTTGGATCTATTTGAGGTCATCTGTAGGCTTGACATGGCTGCGGCTCCTGGCAGTGCCGAGACCATATTCGAAACAATGGCGGACGGGTTTGGATGGTATTGTGAACACACCCTAGAGCCAGCGGACGACCCCGTGGTGAACCTTTGCAACGATGGCGACTACGTAGAGCTTCTAGGAGAGCGAGCCATGTGTACGCAGGGCACATCTTGCCGCTTCGGTGAGATCGTTGACGGCGTGTGCCAGTGTGATAGTGGTTACTGGGGTGAGGAGTGTGCCGATGTATGCCCAGGTGGCGCCAGCAATCCCTGCCATGGCAACGGGCTGTGTAGCCAAGAGACGGGCGAATGCCTCTGCTCAAGTGGCTTCTCCCAGGAGACGAACTGCGAGGAGTGTGCCGATAACTACAGTGGTGACCGCTGTGACATATACCAGCTTCCGAACCCGCCAACCGGGCCCACGCGAGCCTGTAGCATTTTCGGAATCGGACAGGTTGACAACTTCCAAGGCAACGTCAGACCAGTTACGGTCAAAGAGAACCTATTCGCTTGGAGCAACGGCGGAGACTCTATTGAAGTGAGAAGTCAGGCTTGCTTTGACGGCGCGGTCTGTTTCTCGGCAGTTGCCTTCGGTTTGAGCGGGGATGAGGTTGTACTGAGAGCCCCATACAGCAGCGGTTCCTATGCACTGGTATGGCACAACGGTAACGACGAGAGCGGGGCTGACAGCTTCACATTTGCAGGTGGTGCGGCTACCCTTACCAGAGAGTCTGCATTCGAATATAAGGTCGTGACAGCGGACATGACGGTAGTTATCCGCGTCTATCGTTTGTACCTCAGTGTGGTTATCGTCACTGACAACGAGGGAGACAGCGCCGAGACCCTCTGCGGCGACTTCTCGGGTCCTCTAGAAAGCGTCGACTCAGCTATTGCCAACAGCACAGTGTTGTTTGACCCTATATTTGATAATGAATACGGTGAAACGCCCGCACAGTCTGGGGCTGGCTGCAGTTTGGTGTTTGATGGCACTCTGATCAGCAGTGACCCAGTCACGGAGAGTCTCTTCATGCAAGGCGTAGAAATCACGATATTCGCGTTCGTCAAGACGGCCAGTGACCGCGGCGTGATTTTCTCCTACAGCCACGAGACGACCTTCACCTTGTACCTCGATACGACCCTGAAGTTGCAGGTGCATAATACTACGTACGATACGGAATCCAGCCTGGAGCTCAATGAATGGTATCAGATTGCCGTTGTCTTCCAGAGATCCGGAGCAGCCACTGTTTACTTATACAGGACCCTTCTCCTCTACCAGAACTTCCAGGACCTTCGAGTGGACAGCTTTGCGGCGGGAGGAACGCTCTCATTCGGCATGTTTACACCAGTGTGGAACACGGATGACATCTCGGTGGCCATGAACATACCTTTCTCCGGAGAGATGGACGAGATCCGGTTGTACCAGAGAAGCTTTGGTGTTTCCGAAGTGCGATCCCAATTCCAGGCAGGCACAACCAACCTGGTAGATATCCATGCATGGTGGAATTTTGATGAGTGCGACGGACTTTACATAACGGACAGTATAAACAGCGCCCAGATGCAAATCGAGAAGTACTCGTGGACTGATCCGGAACCGCAGTGGCGTATCAGCGAAGCCGACATCCCATTAGTGACCACGCCTGCTGACTACACCTTCTCAGATATTGCCTTCGGAAGCTACTCGCAGTCTTACTGTGCCGAGCTACTGGAGCCCGTGTTTTCCGTATGCGGTATGAGTAGTGAGCGGGAGGCACTCTATAGCGACACCCTGTGTATCCGTCACATGGCCGTGACGGGCTCGAGCGAGGACACCCTCATGGTGCTGCTGACCCTGGCGGATGAGTGCCAGATCATCAATGCCCTGTCTGACTTCCCGGCGCAGAGCAGTTGCGGCAACTTCTCCGAGACCTTTTTCCCGCGCTGGACAGGTGCCAGCTGTGACGTAGAGTGTCTGTATGGCACATACGATGCGGAGCAGCCGACCCAGTGCGCCTGCTTGTAAGTAACCGTCGTTATTCATTATATCCAGTCTATAATGATGTGTTTTAGCGGTAATACATCACTTTTCACACTGCATTCCTGCTCTGGTGTGACTATTTACTTGACAAATGCGCATAAAAACTTGTTAAGTTCTGGGTTGGTTGGGTACACTTGAAGATTGTGCGTAATCTCTTGGCCTCCTGTCATTCGTTCTATCAGTGCAAAACATGGTGAGTGGGGTAAGCAGTACTTGAGCTCCCACACCTCCCCCGCCCCTTTCTTATCCTATGCATTAAGGTACATTCTAATCCTCCCCTCCTCCCTCCCCTTTATTACGAACGCCTGTAATAATTGATGCTGATCTCTGTGCGTTGCTTTGACAGTGCTGGATACTATGGAGACGTGTGTGACAGCCAGTGTAGCGGTGGCTCGTCCAATCCCTGTAACGGCCACGGCGAGTGCAGCCGCTCTTCCGGCGTCTGCACATGCCATGCCAACTACGCCGGCAACGACGACTGCACGTCATGCTCTGATGGCTGGTACGGCGCCGACTGCCACGTCGCAGACCTCGGCCAGACGACGGGAGATTATCGCTACTGTAGCGCTATATCCAACGGCTACTTCACGCTCGCTGATGGCGCAGGTATGTGCGCATGCACTCCGCTCGAGCGGTAATATAAGTTACAAATTCCTTGCAACGTTTTTGCAAAGATTTCTGGTTACATTTAACTGTACTTGGATAAAACAGCGGGGAACGGAAGTAGTAAGGGGAGAAGCCACTGTTGGCCTTAAATATGATTAGTCTAATGACAAATTGGCAGTTCAGTTTACTTGTCAATATGATTAAGGTTTCAGTAATCTTCTACGTTACAAGCCCTAATATTTTTAAATCAGTATCTGGTAACCATCTCATGATCTGAGACTGACTGCATTATCCTTACTTGATATAAAAAATGAATTTGAAATTTTAAGGAAATTAATGAACAAAGAAAGGTGTGAAAACTGCGGGAACTTGCGTGTGTTGTAGGTATCTTCGTCAAACAGACGGGTACATTCACGTTCGCCCGCCGAGGCACAACCAACATTGAGGTGACCTTGACACCGTGTGGAGGTCTCAGTATGTGTGTGGTTGCCGTGGCCGCCGACTTCGGCGGTGACGTCATTGGAATGGTTATAAGCGGAAGTGACGTCAATATAGAGTTGAATGGCGTCAGCCTCATTCTGCGCGACACATACAGCATCAATGCCGATGTGGAACTGGAACAAAACAACAACATGGATTACGTCATTTCCGGCCCCGATTTAGAACTGACCATCACGAAGTTGGACGTCTACTTTAATGTCCATCTGAAGGCGACCGTAACAGACTGTTCCTCGGAAGAAGGAATCTGTAACGTGTGTATCCCCGAAGGAATCCTGTCTGAGGCGCAGAATGATGCCGACTACAGCCAGGATGACATCGATATATTCTTCGCGATGAATAGCGTCTCCTCCGCGGAGTCTCTTCTTGGAGAGTCTGTCTCCAGCAGCAAGGCTGGGTACGCAGTTTTCCTCGATGGTACGGGCATGGCCTCTAGTGCCTTCCCTGCCGCCGTGTGGGCAACGGACGATAGCTGGGTGACGCTCGAGCTGATCATGCAGGTTCTAGACCCCAATGGCGTACTGCTGTCGTACTCGCGAGAGCAGACCTTTGCCTTCACCCTGGATGATGGCGTGCTGGCCTACCAGTACGGAGAGGAGGTCGGTGATTTGGGAGGCTTCACAGTGACTTCCGGTGAGTGGCTGAGCCTCGCCATCAGATACAACGTCGACACGGGGGAAACCTTGCTTCAGCAGATCACTGAAGACGGCTATAACTACCAAGTCACGGGGCTAACCTTGCCACTGGGTATCTTCCCCGAGCGGGGCACAATGGCCTTGGGCTACTGGCAGCTGTCTCCTAGCAACCTGGGCACCGCTCCTCCGGGCAACTTCAGAGGCATCATCGACAGCGTCATCATTTGGCACAAGATGCACACGCCGCACGACCTGTTACGTCATCACGACTACTACATACTGAGCACGGAGCCACACGTGGGCGCGCTGTGGAACTTCGACGAGGGCTTCGGCGTCACCGTCTACGACAAAATCCACGCCATACGCATGCGCGTTCCGGAAGGCTCGTGGCAGCCGAGCGCCGCCGACATCACGGAGGGACGAGTAGCCGTGGAGGAGCCGCCAGAGAGCTTGATTCGCGACGCGACCTTCCTCCAGCAGGCGATGGATAACTGCACTGACGTCATCAGCCAGGCCATGGCAGGATGCGACGGAGCCGACACGGCTGCTAGCTTCTTCTATCTGCACTGCATGAGTCTGGTGGGCGAGACAGGCCGTATGAGCAGTGCTATGGATTCAGCCATCTTCTCGTACATCACCTGCCGGGATCGCACGGGAACCACGGATAATCCCGTTGACAACGAGATGTGCCAGCTCTTCACCGACAGACGATACAGCGCGCACTCTGGCGACGACTGTGGCGGTAGATGCGTTTTTGGTGAGTTTTCAGTCATTCAGTTTGCCTATTTTAGTGTTGCTAATCGCCAATGCTCTCCGAAGAATCTTGGGGTAATATACGCGTGTCCGTGTCCGTTCCTCTGTCGTCTGTCTGTTTATCCTTGTGTCGACGTTAACATTCTTGCATCTTTATTTCTCGCTCGTTGGTTTTATATTACACATATTTTTGGGGAATTATGTTTATAGAGTGCTGCATTTTTGTTGTAACCCAGATAAATTGAATGAAGTGGTTTATAATTTTTGTTATTTATGAAATTATAAATAAAAAAAATAGTTTGAAAATGAATGGTGTAATAAGTATTAGTGACATGTTTTAAGAATTGTAAAATGTCTTATCTCCTATTAAAAAATGGATCAGCGAAAATCTTAATATTATTATTTCGCAACACTGCTCTTGTTATTTCTCCCCCAAGGAACGTACGATGCTACACGTGACGTGTGCGATTGTGATGAGTCATACTGGGATAGCACGTGCTCGAGCACGTGCTACGTGGATGATCAAGGTGAAATATGCAGTGGACATGGCACATGTAGTGACGAAAACGGACATTGTATCTGCAACCAGTACTGGCGAGGAGATACTGAATGCAGTACTTGCACTGAAGGCTACTCAGGTATTGTTTTTATGGAGACCTTGTACTCAGTCAATAAATTTGCGAAATCCCACTGTCCAAAAAACATATATCCTTCTTTTTAAGGTGGACTTTTAAAAAAAATTGAATGATAAGTAAATGGATAAATGCAATTTCAAAGTGCACAAGGAGAAAATTAGTAATGAAATCAAGGATAATGTAAATATTGATGATCATAGAAGAGTTGTTAAATTCTGATCAGCAGGACTTATTATTAAAACTAAAATTTAGTCATAACCAGAGTAATTGTTATCAAAACTCTGTATCATTTAAAATAAGAATTCTGAAGCAAATACGAAACCAGATAATTTTTTGGTAGTCTGTTCCGGAATAGACCGACAAATAGAATGTCACAGAAATCAAAACGTTTTCAGTATTTGATAAGTTTAGGTTGTAAACTACATAAAATTATTTTTCTTGCCTTATGAATGGAATCATAACAAAATTATTAAAAGATAAAAACAATTTTTAAAAATTCAAACTTTCGATAGGTTATCCAGTCCTTAACTATCGACATTTTAATAAACAGTGAAATTTTAATTCAGTTTTCAAATATTTTCAATTTCCTTTCGGCTAAAAATAAGAATTTACATTCTTCAACTTATTTTCACACTTTGATATAAGGAAAATAAAGCATTGTTGATTTATCCGACATTCGAATTATCGGTAGTCTATTCCGGAATTACCTACGAAAACAATACCTGGTTTCTTGCTTGCTTCAGAATTTTGATTTCAAATAGTCCAATGTTTTAAGCACTTAACAAAGTTAACCAGATAACCAGAACATCGGAAACAGTCATGACTAACCCCTCCCCCCTTCCTAAACCTGGTGCCTTGCCTTTGCAGGACCTGACTGCTCGGTGCGCGCCAATGTTGAGCTGCCATCATCCGATACCACTGCCATCTGCATGCTGACGTCATCAAGCGGTCTGCTGCAGTTCTCGCAGACCGGTGTGAACTCCTTCAGCACCGGCTATATTGTGCTCTTCCAAAGCGGACTTCTCACCATTCAGGTATGACCAAATATTGTTTTTTTTTCTAAAGAAAAATGGCTAGTTATATTCCTCGGAGTTTGAAATCGAGTAGGTAGTCGCACGTCAATTTAAAGACAATTATTTTTCATTCCTTTATAGTCTCAATTGTTTGTATGCCTTGAGATAACCCTGACAAAAAAAATCGAAAATCCAATTTATGCTTTAAATATCTAACCCAGTTTTCACTTTTATATTTAGCATTTTACACGTTCTTAAGTATTACATACAATGGCCCAAGAATGTGTAATAGTGGGGGAGCGGAAGTGCTGGTATGGTTGAATTTATGACGTAATTCTGGCCCTGTAGGCTGAGATGGTGAGCTGTCTGGGTGGGTCAGTGTGCGTGTCAGCCGTCCTCGTACAGCTCAGTGACGTCAGCATACTGAGCCGTCTGCTCAGCAGCACCTCGGTCGGCCTCTTCGTCAATGGCAATATGACGTCATCAACGTCGGAGGTGCTCGTAGCCAGCACGGGCTGCGAAATTGTCGTTGAAACAGCTGCTGCTAAGTGAGTATTTGGTGGTGTGTTACGTCACGGTGTAGAGAGCTGGTGGGAGGGAGAGGAGGGTGTGGAAATAAGCTGTATCAGTTTTAAAATGCTGCGGCTTAATAACTATGGCTAGTATTCGTTTTCATTGGCAAAGTGCCAGAGTAATTAATTGGCTGTTCAAAAGGTAGCAGGTGCTTCTACTTGTATGACTGGCATTTCACGCATTTAAAACATTATGTTAAGTCATTTGGTGCATGAACAACTAGAACTACAGTTAATGGAAGGCGGTTCGGCTCCGAATCGGGGTATTTGTGGGTTGGGGGGGGGGGGGGGGTCGGAGAGCAATGAAAGGTGGCATTTGACACGTTTCGAATGCATGTATTTAGTACGGTCGCACCTACTGTTTCAATATCATGAAAGTACTTTTATGTTTGTTTTCCAGTCACGAAATACGCATCCCATACCTTGGCTTAGACGTAAAGGTGGAGATTAATTCTCGGCTGTACCTTGACGCGAGCATAGCATCAGACCGTGACGTGCTGTGTTACCAGGACGCCATCAGTGGTATCTGTGGTAGCAGTGGCAGCGTGGACTGTACCGGCGTACAGCCGCGGGCACCGGCCGCCTGCGAGCGCGATCCGCCCGATGGTTACCCCGAGCAACCGACAACCACCCCGAGCCCAACTGCAGAGCCCACAGTGCCCACTACCACTCCTACTGCGCCCGTTACTGGTGAGTACTCGTAATTACTGGACACCCAAAACAGTACATAAGTACGCTCTAAAAGGCTGGACAAAAACACTTATCACATTAACAGCATAGTCTGCTATGCAGTACCCTTTTATCAAAGCGTTTGCGCAATTGGAAATTCGTGGTACTTTGCGTACGTTTGAGCGTTTATTAGGAGTATCACGTGATGTGTGATACATAATGTGACAGATGATCTACCATTACTTCTTTCGTACGTTACTATTAATGTCACGTGATGTAGAGTACACGCAACGTAAATCGTGCCAAGTGCTTTGTACACCAGTAGACATGGAAATGGAATTCTGGAGGGAGAATGCTAAATGTTTGGTAGAGTAGGTGTATAGATTAGACGGTGTGGGTGGAGCTTAGTGGTCCTGGAAGTATATGACATCATGTGGTATGTGCTATGACGTCAGATGAGGACGATGACGGTGGCGTGGCCATTGTGGACGGCACGCACGTGGGTGGCTACGATGGCGACGGCTACGACACCAGTACCCCGGGCGTCTACGACACCAGTGTGATCACGCCCACCGAGAACTCGACCAATGACGTGCCGATACACACGCAGATAGTCACTGAACCGTGTCCGGGAGATCCGGATTGTAGGCAAATCACGCAGGTCTCGATCCAGGAAGGTGATACAGTGTAAGTCTTCACAAAACTCCAGGAATGTGTCGTTGTTAAAGAAAGGAGAAAATATTATATCTCTGGAATCGACTGTAGCAAGTTTTTAAGAGGGGGTTTGCTGACCAGAATGTAAATATTCCAAAAATGTTATGTTCGAACTTTTTCTGTGAAAACAAAAGAAAAATAATAAATGAAACACTGATTAGAAGTTAAGCTCTATACACTGTATGGCGTATGTGAATATATCATTGTTATACAGTTACGTTGTGCGCATATATGACGAGGATCAGCTTGAGGTGCATGTGGACAACCCAAGTACACCTGCGGACCCGTCCGTCATTAGATATCCTTACGGTTACACCCACACGGACACACAGACGCACGTCCAAACGTCACAAAGCCCCGTGCCCAGGGTGGAAATCACCGACACAGATGACCGCATTGAAAGGTCAGGGAAAACGTCTCCGCCACCGCTCCTCGCCACCCCCTTACCCCCCCCCCCCCCCCATTTCCCCAATCGCACATCCCTGCAACCCACAGCTCCATGCAGACTACTTCCTAACGCCATGTATTGTATCTTATGTCACTTTGGCCGTCTGAATTTATGCCATTCACTTGAATGCGCGACATAAAATGCCATTCAGGAGGTTTTGCGTAACGATTATTGGAGATTACCATATGTAATTATGGGTATATAAAAAATATTGCTCGAGTCATTTCAGTGAAACTGACGCGGTTGTGAATGTTTCGTGTCCAGGTTTACTGTGGACAGTGTCAATGGCGGCATCCGGTGGCAATCCATTCTTCCGCCGGATTACCCCGGTGACGTCACGGGACTTCTCGGTGACAACGATGGCAATCCCAACACAAGTAAGACGTATTTTCAGTAATTACATTTTTACTGATCTTTTAAGTTTATTAAAAATGATATAAAAACACAATTGAAATACAAGAAGTGACAACTATAATGTTCCGTTTCTGGGCTTTTCCTCATTCTGTGGTCTGTGGCTGAGTACAGTGTCCTTTGACGTTCTGTCTTTCTGTCTAGACCCGACAGAGCCGAGTGTCTCTCCGCGGGTGAATTCCACTGACGACTTGATCGCAGAGCCTGAGAACCCGGAGGTACTGGATATCACTGCGCCGGGCTATACATTCGTGGCCTGTAACAGCAGTGTCAGCGTAGAGGGCCTCGATCTGAGTGCCCTTCAGGCATTCACCATAGCACTGCGTCTCCGGTTCCTCGAGGACACGACCGCTTATCCCCACGACGTGGTATGTACGGAAACTCTTTGAGTTCTGTCTGTATTGTTCCCAAATGCGTTATTTATCTTACTATCGTTATTGCCACCATCAACAAGTTCAGCTTATGATATCGCTGTATTTTACATCTTGCATGTGTCAAGAGAGCATTGTTAAGTTGTTCATCTGTATTCGAGTCCTTAAGAAGTGGTATTTCAAAATCTGTGTCTCTGTAACCATTCCCTACTGCCATTTCTCAGTGTCTTCACATTATGAGTCGTTGATGCGAAAGCATTGAAATGTATCTTTTTTCACTGATGCGGCAACGAATATTGGCTGTATGTATGTGCGTTTATTTGTACAGGCTGGTGATTGGGTCCTGAAGTTTGTCGACTCCGACGTTGAGATTGGCTATGAATTTCTCCGGACCACTCCTCCGCAATGGCGCTCATATATTTCAAGTAGCGATGACCTTGGGGATATCACGACCTCTTATTCCTCGCCACAAGTACAGGTGGCCTACAACCACTGGTACTACGTCACATTCTCGTGGAGTCAAAGTACAGGTGTACTTACGCTGTCTACCGTCGACCTTGACACGCAGGTCATAGAGACCTCAAGCACGGAAGAGACTGTCAGGTACTCTATCAAGTATAGTACAATGGATCATACCGGTGTATTACAAATGTAATAAATTAACATACACATTTCACATACATAAACAAAGAGGTATTTGTCTAACGAGGTATAGAAAACTTGGTGAATTTTTGACAGACACCGTCCCATTTTTACTTCTGACTTTCTAATGTAGTTATGAGGCCAATTGACATCTCGCTTGATTTTGACAGAATTTTGACATGCCAAGTGAGTTTTAGCGGCCACGTTCAGCTATGTACCCGACGAACATTGACTTGGTATAATATAACATCTAATAGAATGTAATCAAGAAAGTAGTGATGACGTTAGCTTTGTTTTAAATGTCCGCTGTTGTTATTATGCAGACATGAGCTGACACCGCTGCACCTGCGAGTGGGAGGCACTTGGGGTGTGTGCATCGAGACGGATCTATTCCAGGTCACCGACGCAGTCCTACGGCAGAGCGACACTCTCGACGCTTCCACTAATCCGGAAGGTACGCCATGAATTCAGTCATCAACCGAAAAAGTATTCACACTAACTCCTCTCCCCAACCCACCCCCACCCCCACCCTTCCCCTACACCCCTCGAATTTTGATCGTGTTTAGCCTGTGCCGTGCTTTTAGATGTCACTTTGTTTAGTCTAATTATTATTCCCGGTAATGTGTACTTACAGTTTTTTTAACTGACACAGGAATGGATAGCGACGACATCCCAGGCACCGTCATCATTGATGCTGGGTTTGATGAAGGTCAAGGCGACGAGGTGACTGTTACCGTGACGGATCCGGATACAGGTATTTTTTTTATTATTTTTTTTTAGGTTCAGTGTTTTCTAACCACTTTTATTAATAACCACAGTTGAATCATTAGGTGTCCCCGACGAAGGGGAGTACGTTTTCTCCCTATTGGGTATGTGTACGACTCGAGAGAGAGAGAGAGAGAGAGAGAGAGAGAGAGCATGTGTGTGGGAGAGGTGGTCGGCTCGACTTCAAAACTTTGTTCCTGTATGATTTGGATCAATCTTTCAACTTGTGATGTTATTTAAAAATCTTGTGCGTCAGATTTCGGACACCGGAAAAAGTTAAAACTTATTGCTAGATAGGTCCGAAAGAGTCTGTCAAATTTCGTTCTGAGTATGAGGAACGAATACAGCATATGACGTCATCACGTAAAATACCGACAGGCCAATTTCAGTTGTGTTGAATTGTCATAACCTGCTACCACTGCCTGTGTTACGGGAAACATGGTAAGCGGTAGGTCTATACTAAGAAATATGAATCAACCGATTCAGGGAGGTGTGTGAGCAAAACGACAAAAAGAATAAGATTCTCGAAATTTTCCTCAATTCCTTCTGTTTGGACGGGGCTTGGGGATGGTGGGGTTAGCGAGGTATCTCATTATTAAAAAAACGTTGGGGATACACATATTTGTGTAAAACTATGAAATTGAATAGGTTTCAAGTGAAAATATACGATATATCCCTGTACACTGATGTTTTGTGTGACCTGGCCATTGTAATTCGTACATAGCAGAAGTGTATTCCATTTCCTTACTACTGGTGAACTGAATCGTGTTACTGGCGGTTAAGGTCAAATAAACCAATTAAGTTCATTGGATATAAAGCTGAATTCAAATCCTTTTCATGTTTATTTTTATTGCAAGAAAGGTGGATTACATGCACTACGTAAAAATAAAATGTATTGCCTGCCGGCTTTATATTTTACGCAAGGACTGAAACAACATAGCTTACCCGCTAACGTTAGCAACTTCATTATTTTTTGCCTCTCGTTGCCCCTGAAATACCAAAGCAAGTTCGATCAATATCACCAGGTGATGAGACTGAGATCTCCGTGACCTTGGAACCGAATGGTCCTGACCTTGAGAACAGTACGCTCGTCATCGGCGATCCTGACGATCCGGACTACACGGATTCAGGCGGCGCTCTCACCGTGGACGACGGAAGTGTGCACTTTGGTGACGTCGACACTGAGACACACGGTGACGTCACAATAGGCTTCCATATCCAGCCGCAAACGTCGAATAGCACATCGGAGGAGGAATCCCCAGAAGTGCTTACCATTGGCGTGACCCCACCCGGAGGTGGATCGGAAACGGAAATCACTGTAAGTGCGCAGAGAACATTCCTCTACCTTCAAACATTTCCTCGCAATTCAATTTTTCTAGACTGGGTTCTTCATAGCAATAATTCTCCCGTTAATGTGCTATGCAAAAGACAAAAAAAAAACAACTATTAAAAAAACATGTAAAAAGTGTTGTGTATCCATTCTGTAGTCCGACAATGCTCTTCATTTTTCGTCCTGGCACTTTTCATGTTAAAAATAAAATAATTTTTTTTCGTAAAAACAATATAAAAGAGAAAGAAAAAACTGACGAATTGAGAGATAAATGTTATTCCCAGCATAAAACGCAGTTCATTTACTTAGCATTTTCTGCTGTATTTTTCTTTAGGTTTACATCAGCAACGGTACAGTGTATTTGGCTGATCCAAGCGACCCAGACACGCACACAGATCCCGTAGACTTGCCAGACAACGAGTGGAGTTACGCATCATTGCACTTATCCAACGGTACCGCCTCGGTGTCAGTCACCGATCCAGAGACTGGTGACGTCACAACAAGTGATCCGATTACCATCGACTCTCTGCGTAAGTGTCTGTTCTATTTACAGTCGGCTGTGTTAAAACAAAGAAATATGAAAATTGAAGTAAACCGTTAATGAAAAATGATTGATCGAATAGATCGCCGGTAATGCTGAGAAATTGTTTTTGTTTGTAGCGGATGATTTCGTCATCAATGACGTCACATTTGGGGACAACCACGACACCCGTCCTGACGATGCGCCTGTGGTCTCCATTGACAACCTGGTGGTCGTTGACGACGAGGTTGATGACGATGGACTGCGTGACCTCGCCACCACCAACGTGGTACGAGTCTGTCCGAAATATTTAGATTTATTTGTTCACAAAGAAGAACAAAATTTGAAATGATTAACTGAAAACATAAATATGCATCTGTAGATAATTTATTTAATTTTTAGGCGAGGGAGAAGCCGGTGGGGGGGGGGTGATTTTGCCACACGATGAGTCGCACATGGGCTTGTGGGGTCGTCTGCAGTGGGGCCGGAGTATGGTTGCGAAACTACGGGATGGAATATTTCGTTTGCTTAATTTCTGATAGCAAAGGAAAATTGTGTGAGAAACAGCACACACTTCAACACTGAAACTAAATAAAAAGAAACTGACACAAAAAATGGCTTGATGTGAGTTAGCCTCACAGAAGAAAAAAACATTTCACATCCAATGTCTTCTATTTTTAAATTATTTTAATTTGATTAATTAAATTAAGTTAATTTAATTTGGGTAATTTTTATGTTTTAGGATCCAACCAATATGGACCAACTGCCAAATAATACTGTGATAGTAATACCATTTGATCCTGTTGATCCGGACGATCCGACTTCGCCGCCTCTAGATCCAGATGCAACTGGTGATCAACCGATGATATTCACCCCTGATGAGGATGGTATGCACCAATTTGAATGAAATCTGCTAATTACTTGGCTCGTGGCTATACGAAAATCCCTTACTCTTACTCGGCATTTAAAATATATGCGATGTTGGGCGCATAATTGCGTGAACACATTACTTTCATTTCACCCCGTTTGGTCGCAAATTTAACTGAGATACCACATCTATGTTTTTTTTCGGGAAGGAGGGGGGGGGGGTTATATTCAACAACCTGGTAACGGTAGAATCTATCTATAATTGTCTCTTCATCTTTAAGTTGTCATATGACGAATTGTCAAAAAGAGATAGCCCGGCTACGATTGGTGCTTACAGATTTCACTGAATGGAAATGCATCGATGGTCAAAGGCCTTGTTTTGTTACCGAATTTACAAAATCGAGGTTTAAATAATTAGAATTATCAATGTTGGACATTTTATTAGCTTACATGGGTATTGCAAATCAGCTTGGTAAAGAATGACTGCAATCTAAGCACACTATGTTGACGATATCTTGAGCTACCCAGGCTATTACTTTATTACAGGCGATTTCGTTGGTCACGAAGGCGAGACAGACCATAATGGCGACACTGGCGGCGTCTTCACGGGCACCACTGCACCAATCGATACACCACCGACCATAGACACGGGCAACACCGCCACGGCGGAAGCCCTAGACGCCTGCTCCGACGCCGTCAACGTGCCGGAGACGTACGACTGTGACGGCGTGCCGGAACACGTCACGGCGCAGTACCACAGCGACTGTCTCGTGTCCTACAGCATTAGCGGAGACGCCGACGAAGGCTCCCTCACTAATGCCCTCTATCTCGCCTTGGAATGCCAAGAAGTGACCGGAAGTGCTGACACAGGTGGGTTTTTTTTACAAAAATATACATATTTACCAGCTGTGTGCTGTGTTTGCGTTTATTGTTTACTGGTGGCCTAGCGCGTAACGATGTTAATATTCTGCTTTTAACCAAGACTGCTCTTAGGTTTACATTATGTGGTCAATCTTAATTAACTTTTAAAAGGTAAAAATAAAGTTTCAAATAAATACGGAAATGAAAAACCCGTTCACTCACTGTTGAAATTCACTTAATTTTAGCAACTTCCCGAGACATTATTGTTTCTAAGGGATCAGTAAAAGTAATTTCTATGCCGATGATGAGTGCCAAAGTACACACATTTGTCGTTATAATTCAAGAACGTTCTCGTTTTGCATTTGCTCAGGCACAACAGGAGAAGAAGGCACCGGAGCAAGTACAGGCACGATTGTCGGCTCTGTCATCAACATGTTTGACGGTTACATGGCGACGGTTGACCAGCCAGGCGTCTTCACCTTGCTAACAGTCAATGTCAACGATGACCCAACAGAAACCGAGTACACAAGTACCGATGACGTCAGTGTCCAGGGTACCTTCTACCCGGATGGCAGCGGTAGGGAACTGACCAACGTTGCCATTCACCAAGGAGACGCCACGCTTAATATCGGCTACGATAACGCCGATGGGGAGCTCACCGTTACCGTGGATATTGGCGGCGATGTTGAGACAGTCATCTATCCATTCACTTCACAACACGCCGATTTCCAGGTGACGTTTGTGGCTGAGAACCGAGTCATTATCACTGATCCCGACGGCCTGGAAATAGTTATAACCCACGGCGATGGACTAGCTGTCAATGTCATCGCCCCAGCTGACTACCCGAATGACGTCAGCGGGTTGCTAGGCAACAATGACGGAGACTACTACAATGACGTCAATTTCAATGATCCCGAGACAGGCCGCGAAATCTCCAATGACTACCTGGAAGAAAACGTGCTGACAGATCCTCAGTACGTGGCGGAACACTTGGTGGACCTCTACCGTCTAGACAGCGACGATGACGTCTACGTGGACGACACGGGACCGATTGACAGCACCGGGGCCGGCTACAGCGCTGACCTCGAGTCCGGCACAAGTGTTGGCTGGACTGACCTTGATATCGACGTCGATGAGGTGACCACTACGACGTACGTCCAGCCGGAAGCCGATTCCTCTGACGTCAATACGGTAACAACTGTGGTGATTCAGGACGATAACAACGATACTGTTGTCATAGAAACTGCTATCCAGGATGGTAACGTGGTTGTGACCGTGACCCAGAATGGTACTGATACAACCACCAATACAGGAGTACAAGTGCCCTCTGGCGAGTGGACGAGCGTGTCAACCACAGTAGACGAAGATGGAAACATAGGTGTGATCGCGGTGCACGAGGACGGTACATCGGAGAGCGAGACCATCCCTAATGCTGTCGATAACTCGGGTTCGCAGACCATCACGGATATCTCTATTGGTAGCGAGAATAACACGATTGGGATGTCGTTCGACAACCTGGTGGTGACAGACACGGCGCAGACTGAGGACCAGATCCTGAACAGTACCGGAAGTTCTGATACAGATCCAGAAACAAGATTCGAGGCTGATTTCGACGATCCATCCGATCCGGCTCACGGCACCGTGTATGAGGCTTACGAGGACCCATCCGATCCAAACAGCGGCGCGGACACCAGTGGCCAGACGGAGGGAGACGGTGCAGTGACGTCACCAGTCAGCGACATCCCCATCGAAACGGATCCAGTCAACGAGGGCGAACAGTCAACGAGCCAGGAAGCCATAACGACGTGCGAGAATTACTTAGAGGGTCATCTGCCCGAGAGTGAGATGAGCACGTGGCTTGCCGTCTGCGCTCAGACGTACGACAATCATGGCGACGAGGCGGCACAGACACTTGTCGACGCCGCCATTGGCAGTGACCCAGATAATGACCCCAGCGATCCACCAATCAGTGGTGAGGATGCCACCGGCAGTGGAACGACAGGCTCCGGCACGGACAGTACAGATACGACGCCCACACTGACTTCCGGTCTTGGTGTGGCTACTCTGACTGGAAACCTGATTACAGATACCAACGGCCATACCATTTCTTACACAACGGTCGGCGTCATGAACATAGCCACTGTGGGCACACAAGATGGCGGAGAGGTGCATGCACAAGCCTTGTTCGAACCGCTAGATGGCAGCAGTGAAGTTACTCAAATCACAGAATTCGCGCTGGAGCACGGCGCTGACGTCATTTCCGTAAGAATCACCGACGATGGTACCCGTCACGTGACTATCAATGGCGTAGAGGTGGAGTACCCGCGTGGTGCCAGTACGTCAGACAGCATCATTGACGTCACGTGGAACACGCAGGATGTCGCTGTCCTGACCCTGGATAACGGAGTGCAGTATGCAGTTTCATTTGCTGGAAGTGAACTGATCGTTGACGTCACTCTTCCAATAGGCTTCACTGGTAAAATTTCATTTTCATGTTGTATTTTATCTGAAATTGAAACATTTGCGAAATTTATGCCTGAAATGAAATTTCTTGCTTTAGCTTAAAAATGTTTTCAGTTATACGATTAGAAAAAAGACTTCAGATTTGTTATTTCGTGTTGAGCCTTGCCTTGTGGTGTCTTTCACATAATTCCTGATTAGACTTTGTCGAATATGAGCATCAAATTTATAACTTATATTTAAGATAATAACGAGAATTAATTTTTTTTTGTATTGCAGAATGTTTCATGTATATTTAATGTAGTGAAAAATTCGTTTTGTTATCTTTTATATTAAGATATAACGGGATTGCTGGGCGATAATACGGGAAATGCAGCTGGCAGCCTAAACTTTGGCATGCGCATGGACGACGGCTCGTATCAAGCCATTGACGACGCCGTGTTCGAGCGCACCTATCTGCACGACAACGCTTACGTGGAGCAGATGATCCACGATCACTATCTCGTCACCGACTCCGCCGACAGCTTCCTGACGTCGCCGGATGTGGATGATCTGATCGACGCTACTGGTGCAGGTACGGCACTTTTTTTTTTTTGCAGCACCGCGCCATGTTGCGATCACGTGCACTAAACCGATATAATTAATGTATTGTTTGTGGTGCATTTCGTTGTTTCAGTTTCACATGTCATCGAAATTCATGTTGACTGATTTGATCGAACTCCGTTGAATATTAAGAGTTCATGAGTATGCCATTGTTCGTATTGTTACAGAAAAAACGTAATGACTTTGAAAATATATAGAATTCCTGTTAATGGTGCTTATTTTTTTAATACTCTGCTTTGTTGCCATAATGTTTATCTGATGACTTTGTCGAGAACAAAAAAGGGTTAGCTATAAAAGCAACTGTGTGTTCATATGAAGTCGTTACGTTTTTTCAGGCAATATGCTAGAAACTGAAAGCGGCAGTCAGGTGGACTTCACGTTGCCTCCGTCACTCCCCCACGCCAGTGAAATCACCGTCCTTTCTTCGTTTAACCCGTCGAGTAGCTCAGGCGTGACGAGCATTATTCAGCTGACCGGAAGTGCAGGTGGCCTTGACGCCAGCATTGGCAACGGCTATGTCAGCTTGCAGCAAGAGGATAGCGATGGAAATGCCATCGGCTCTCCCACATCCGGTATAGGCGTTTCCATTAACCAATGGGCGACCTTAGCGGTGACAGCGAACACCGGAAGTGACACGGCTGCCATTACGGTACTGGACGGTAGCGCCAATGTGATTGGATCGGAAGAAATCTCGGGCATTAGTGGCATCTTCACGGGTGCCATTGACGCCAGCAACTTGATCCTTGGCGACGACAGCGGTGGCTTAAGCGTACAGCACGAACAGACGGTTGTATTCAATAGAGAGCTGACGACTGAGGAGATCCAGGACGCTGCGATGACGTTTACGACTGACGACAACGCCGAAAGCGTCGATGACGATATTATCGCTGTCATTGATCACGACAGTGCGACCCCGACCATGGAGGTGATCGATCCAATCACCGGCGAGCACGAGAGCGTCACTGGTGACGTCACGGGCACAGTGAATACAGAGCCCAGTACG
Organism: Protula sp. h YS-2021; assembly: GCA_949752745.1. Taxonomy (NCBI): domain Eukaryota; kingdom Metazoa; phylum Annelida; class Polychaeta; order Sabellida; family Serpulidae; genus Protula; species Protula sp. h YS-2021. The sequence goes on along the minus strand of OX457029.1, from coordinate 38,842,555 downwards.
TCACCAGTACACCACGAGCCGGGTGACGACCCAGCGCCTGTCAGTGTGACGGCGACAACTATGTGCAGTGCGGACACGGCATTTGGCAGACCGGAAGTGATCACCGCCTGCGCTATCATGGGCGATAATGCCAGATCGCTACAGCTGGACAACTGCGCGTCACGGGTGCAGGCCACCGGCTTGCAGTCAGATGCTGACGAAATGGCTGACAGATTCCTGCAGCAATGCCTTGCCGTAACTGATGTTGCCGACACCACCACAACCGAAACTGGCACTTCAACCGGTACTGGTACTTCAACCGATACTGGTACTTCAACCGGTACTGGTACTTCGACTAGTACAACGACTGCAAGCACCCCAGTAGTGGTCAACGCTTTCGGCAATCACATTTCCTCAGACGATTTCAGTAGCAATTCGCATATAGCAGGAAGGTGGGTAGTTGAGGCGTCACCGTTATGTCCTTTAGAAAATTAACGGTTACATTTTGTCATTTTATCTTAATATTTAGACGGATGGCTCCATGAGTGTTGTTTTATTTGAACGGGTTGAAATTTTCTGAACGGATTCTGGGTGAGCGTGAACATTTTTAATTTTCTGAAGTGGAATATGGTAATTTACACGATATCGGAGTTAACGGTAGTGCCTAATAAGTACTCATCATGGAGAGAGTATCCACGGGGCAATCTGACGTAATCGAGATATGTGTTGTAGTTACGAAATGTTGGTGACATATGAAGAGGATGGAACAACCCCAGACATTCGCGTCACAGCCACGTACGAGCCGTGCCTGGGCATCACCAGCTGTCGCCAGATGCACGAGATCCACATTCAGAACGGTGACGTGGAGACGGATCAGCTGACGCTCACGGTGGATCCAGTGTCCGGACACGTCACTGCAGGTAACGGCGATCTGGATACTCGGAGGTCACAGGCACTGCCCGGGCCTTACAGGGCCCACTGTGAGGGATTGTTTACACGCCAGTGGAGAGGGGATGGACAGAGCAAGAGACTGTCCTTATGATGTCTTTATTTCTAACTGTTTATGAAAAGGCCGGAAGGGTGCAAGTGGATTGGAGGTGTAAATCATATCGTTACATTTACGAAATATTCTAATTACAGCCACAACAAAAAATGTAAAAGAAACAGTTATGCAAAGATCTATGTCTGTAACAAAATTGTCAACATAATATTGTAACTGTATTTGTAACAGAAATATTTCGAAATTAATTTTGGGATTCATTTATGCGTTAAAATGATTGTTAAGTATCCTGAAATCACATAAAGAATTATTATCAGTGAGATTGACGTCCTACTGGTATTTTCTTAATTGCACAAGCTTAGAACCCCCCAAAGAAATTGCAAACCTTTTATAATAGAATGATTTTGTTTTACTTACTGTAGAGTACACAGATGGTGACGGCAGGCACCCTATTAGCTTCCCAAGCAGCCATAGCCTGGACAGCTGGGGCGGTGCAGTCGTTGACGTCAGCTGGTCGGCCGCCGGAAGTCTCACGGTTGAGTTTGATGGAATCGTAATCGATGTCGATGCAGTCGATGGTAAATAGTTTTACAGCAAGTAAATCTCCTGTTTAAGACAAAAAACGGAATAATTTCAGATTTTGTGGTGTACACTCATGTGTACACCTTTTGTTTATATCTATACACATGTGAAAAAAGGATGCATGTGATTATTTTTCACGAAGTTTCTTTTTCACACGAAGCAAAGTGAGTATCAAACGGCTTTTTATCGGTGGATTTATTTGTAGATTTATTGGTATATTTGTATATTTATGGGTATATTGGTAGATTTATTGCTATATTTGTAGAGTTATTGATATATTATGGTTACATAATTTGTTTGTGTCATCATTATGTTGTGTATATTTAAACAGTCGCAGATGGTAACTTCACAATGTATCAAACGACTTAGAATCTTGACACCTACATTTCTTAGTCCTGGCAGTTGTCAGCAATTATGACTGGTGAAAAAGAAGAGTTCAGTATCAGAGCTGTTTATGCATGCAGTATGTCTTAGCATGCCAATGTATATCTAGAATTTCAGCTGTTGATGATTGCATCATATACTGGTTTCGGTTTTGATCAGGTGAATTGATGCTGTCCTCGGTAATCCCCGAAGGCTATCTCGATGACAATGACGCGACGGGAATCCTCTCCATTACGTCATCCAATCAGGGCGAGCGTCAAGAGGATGGCACGTACACGTACATCGATGACACGTACCACGAGGAGAACATCTACTCGCAGGAGTACATGGCCCAAGTCATAGAGGACAACTACAGGCTTCCCTCTGACAGCAACTCCACCGGCGCCGGATATTCCCTGCACTTGGAGAACTCCGAGTCCACCTTTAGGGATGTCAACACACGCCCGCTGGATAACTTCACCATGACGTCATTCGTGCGCGTGAACTACACTTCCGGTGACACCACAGCGCCGCCTAGCGGTGAACACACAGGCGAGGTTACCGTCTTTGATGTGGATACCAGCCAAGGCGATATCACCGTTTCGGCGAATGACACTCACGTGACCTTGACCGTGACCCCAGAAGGTGAAAGCGACCCTACCACAGTGATATCAACCCCGATCCCTCCCGAAGGCGACTGGTTCAGTGTGGGAGTAGTCCGCAATGACGAGGACGACACGATCACTCTAGTGACAGTGGATGAGGAAGGAAATTCTGACCAATCTACCGGCTCTTTTGCAGGTACTAACACTGGACAGTATTGAAATATATTCTTAAACTAATTTAGTATAAATATTTGTTTTCTAAAAACATTTAAATGTTGGTGACTCATGTCGTTTCTTCATCAACAAATTTAAAAAAAAAAAGCGAAGAAAAATGGCAAGCAAATTACCTTTATCTCTTCATATTTTAAGTCAAGTTCCAGTTAAATTTATTTCGCTTTTGCACTTAATAATTACTGGCCACGCACATTGGCTGAGGGTAGTTGGATGTTCATCAAGCCCGTTATAAAACACCATCAATATTTGTTTGATGTTTTAGGAGACGACACACTTGTCATTGAGCACATAACGATCGGTGACCGCGACAGCTCGACGCCGCTTGACGTTGACGTGACGACCATATCAGATGGCGTGCAGGACGCCACTGACGTCTACGACACGACACACACGCCGCCGGCTATCGACGATGACGGCGTCGTGGCGACCATAGGCTATGACGGCTCGACAGATGGCAGCACGGAACCAGTTATCCAAACCGTAAGTCGTTGCATTTTAGTTTGCACAGCGACTATGTAAATGCACTTGAAAAATCACTCCCACTAGTACAGTCACCGCCACCGCTTTCCTCTGACACTGACACACATAGATAAAGCAGGGTTCGCGTTGGCGGGGTTTTTGTCCACTTTTTCGGCATTTTTACGAAATGACTCACTTTTTCGGAACCCACCGAGTCTTCCTGGACCCAATTGAGTCACACTTTCCTTTTTTGACTCTCACTTTCCTAAGAACACAGCGCGAACCCTGGATAAAGTATTCATAAAAAAACCCCAAATGACTCTTTCTTCCAATGAACAGGCCGATGAGGACGGAAACATAGAGGAAGTGAGTGCGATTGTGCAGCCCAGCCCTCCTTCTACTCATGACAGCAACTTTGGTCTAAGCGATGACGACAACGATCAGCTCCTTGTCGTAAGCGACAACGAGGTGCATTTCGACGTGGAGACACCGTCAACGACAGATTTCACAGTTTCCGCCAATGTTCTCATACCCGAGGGAGATTCAACCGATGCCAATACCCTCATATCCGCAAACGTTCCCAACGGTAAACACACTTGGGCAATGCCCTTCATTTTTTTATGGTTATTAAGGTATTTTTTTCATAGTTTTACAAGGGAAAAATCTGTCTTATGATTAAATAATCGTTAGTTGTTGATCATAGACAATTTCTCGCTAAAAACAGAATTTTTATATTCAGACTATTCGATTCAAGCAAAACCTCCTCGACGATGCTAAGAATTATTTCTGAAGAACCTCTCATCTTTCAATTACTATTTGAACCAAGTTAATAACTATGGTTTAAGTTTTCATTTATGAATTTGTTTCCAACTCCGGACGATGTCGATTTCTCAGTATTTAACTTATTTTCCTCGTTTTAAGAAATGTTGCTTATTTTGCTGTTGCGTAAACATGTTTTGCTGGTTGATTTACACGCTAGGTGGCGAGGTATCGATTGTGGTGGAAGACAACACTGTGTACGCCGAATACCAGCAACCCGGCTACCCACCGGTCACCACGGACCCGATCGTCATACCCCAGGAAGAACTGACGTCCGTCGGGGTCATCTACGACTCCTCCACGGGCGGCATGAGCGTCGCTGTCACTGATCTCACTGATCCAGACAATCCGGTGACCACAGTCAGCGATCCCGTCACCGTCAACATGCCGGACGACATCGTCTTCACTGACGTCACAGTCGGGGACATCAACAATGACGGAACCTTCTTTGTGGATAATCTGCGCGTATTCAATGACAGCATGGACGAGAGCGCCTTTGAGGAACAGTCCACTTCCTACGGGGACGAAGGCCGCGATGACGTCATTGCGACCGCGACGTTTGACGAACCGGTGTCCCAACCCGATTCCGGCACTGGAACTGGTACACCATCGATAACAGTCTATACTGAGGGTATGACGTCATTTTATACTGCCATAATGTTGAGTTAAACAGCACAATTTTTCTGTATTTTGCGTTTTTTATATGCACAGAGATATATAAATATTTGTGTTTGAATACCTCGATAAGAAAATGTAGATTAAGAGACGATAAAGGAAAACAGTAAGTACAATTAGGGTCATGGATTGGATCTATTTCCTGCTGCAGATGGCTCCCAAACAGTTACTTCTGACGTGCACACGAGCTCGCCGCAAATAGTCGATGGCACCCTGCCCACCACAGACAACTCTGGCGACATGTTCGTCGGCATGGATGGTCACGTGTCCGTGGGTGACCTTGACCTGGCTGATGACCCTCTCGAAGCCGTGACCGTCACGGTCCAGGTGCTCATAGAAGATGGAGCGGGTGAGAATACACTGGTTGCTGTAGAGACGGACCACGGACCGCTGAACATTGAGCTGGATGATAGCCGCATCAGTGTTACATTTGATGGATCAGAAACTCCAACAGTACCCGTCCAGGTTAGCGAGTTAGCTCGGTGTTTGGAAAATGATAATAGTAACGTTTTTGCTACTTTCGAAAATATGTTGAGCAAATATCGATGGTCTTAATCGTACCAGGGTACATTTTAAAATACGGAACAGTATCACAACGAGGTATTAAAACTATATGTTAAGATGACTACTCCATGGAAATTTTATTGTGCCACCTGCTTACGTAACTGTTTCCTTCTGTGAATAAAGGAAGGCGAGGCGTATTCCGTGGCAGCGGAATGGCAGACGGATGGCGGACTTCAGGTCACCGTTTTCGACGCGAACGGAGGCTTAGTGGCACAGGAAAATCTCCCAGGTGTACTTCCGGGAGAGACCGTCGTTGTGGAAAGAGTGACGGTTGGCGAAGATGGCGGTACAGCCCTGTTTGCGGCCGACAATGTGCAAGTGATTGACGGTGCTCTGTCTATAGCAGGTGCGTGTATAACAACTGTTACAGCCCAAGAATGTGGTATGGATTACATTGCACGACTGTATTTCTATTCAGTACCTGCAGAACATTAAATGGTCTTTTTATTGAGATATTATGTAACAAATCGTAATGCTTTGCTTAGAATGGGTTCTGATGTGGTATTCAAGTGTATGGTCGTAAATGAGGGTGGCATAGATATACAGATAGATTCATTTGGCGATTCTGTATGGCAAGCACCTGGCTTCACACTTCGAACATTGTTGCCATGTAGAAACCAAAATTTAACAAAGTACAGAAATGCCACCCTTCCCCCATTCTCCATCGAGTGTGTGAATGGAAGCTGTGACGACTTTCAGCTCGTCCCCATAGTAACACGACGCTAGAGTAGCACTTGAAGGGGAGAATCTGAGGATTTGTTCCTGTTTTAGAATTGAATGAAGGAGCCTGGGAAACTGTAGATCCAGAGACAGACGGACTGCTAGTAGGTATAACGTTTGAAGATACTCCTTCCGGTCCCGAGGTCTTCGTCAGCGATGGACAAGGCGGAACGACCCAGACCGGTGGCGATATCTCTCCCCAAGGTGAGGCTACTAAGAGAGCTCTGTCCAGCCTTAAGTATGAAAAGATGTGTGGTATTTTATCATCTGCTACTGGCCATAAACAAGATCCTGGAATTAGAGTGTGCTCACTGACACCTTCCCCAAGTGCTTCAACCATGAAAAATAGCTTTATCACTTAATCTATGTGTACTATGTTTACTGAGACATTTCGTAATCATGTAAATTATTATGTGTTTTATCAGCATTTTAAAGTGTTTTCCATAATTTTCGACTCGTACAGAACCGACTCTGGATACCAGTTCAGCGCCTGTGGAACCAGTCTTTGGTACAAATTCTACACAGTACAGCTGGGACAGCACACAGGCGTGCAGTGAAATTGCTTCCAGTCATTTGACCAGCTGCAGAGTACTCGGCGGAGATAGGGAAGAGGACTTCATTATCCAGTGTCTTCAGCTGTACGCCACCAGAGGCGAATCGGCCACAGGTAAAAGCTCTTGTGGCGGAAATAGGAAATACGCAAGTGCGTTTCATTCGAAACTTCCGGTGTAAGTGCGGGAATGCTTCGCCGAAAGTAATGATCTAATTTATGAGGCACATCAAACATGTATTGAGGGTATATAATAAGCTGTTTATCGTATGGCGTGTGCCGTTTGCAGTGTGGCTCTTTGCTACATTTTACAGTTCTGTTCATCTTCGTTTTTTTTGCAGACGCCATCGTCAGCTTGGCCACATCAACGGACAGTCAGTGCAATCTTCTCCTCACTGATGACCAGCAACAAGAGGTTGAGGAAATCGAATCCATCCAGACCACAGCAGACGACACAACCGGAAGTGACGTTGCGCAAGAAAGCACAAGCACCGCCATTCTCTCCGGTAACAATTTTAATTAAACTATATAGGAAACTTTCGTAACTTTCTCGGGGAACACTAAATGAAAAAACGTAGTTAAAATAAAACCAAAGTGATCTATTTATACAGCAGTGTCTCGTCAGATTGCTAGTAATCGATATATTTCTTAAGACCCATATTTGTACATGTTATATTGGATGTTGCGGCAATCTAATGCATTTATTATGAATGTTTTCCCTCTGTTCTTCAGGCACGCATTTGCAGACACTGGACGGCCAGAATACAGACCTCGCGCTAACTGGACCATACGTCTTCACGCAGCTTGGTGACCCAGATACAGATCCTTCCGGATCCACCACAGTAGAGGTGCTGTTGGATGAATGTGGATCTGGTTGCCAGGAAGTCGCCGAAGTGGCCGTGTCCAATGACAACGAGGAAATATCGGTTGCCGATAGCAACGGCGTCTTGGTACTGACAGTGACGACACCAGAAACGCCTGGCGGCGAGGTTCTGCTCTACCCCCTGACCCACGACGGCGATTTCGATGTCCACTTTGTCAACGAGGACACGGTGGTGATCGAGGACTCCTCGGGAGCTGTCACCACAGTGACGTCCGTCAATGGCCAGGTGACGTTGGCGGTCAGTGTGCCACCGGAGGACACGCGTGACGTCACGGGAGGTATGGTGGGACAGAATGACGGCGATCCGGATAACGACTTCGGCGATCCGGACACGGGACCTACAACACCGGCTGAAATCGCCGACGAGATAGCAACAAGCGCTGCAGTCGATCCGGATGATACTCACCTCCACTCCCCGGATATAACCGTCTTATCTGAGGCAACCGGAGCCGGATCACAGATTAATTTGCCATCTGGATCTTCAGTGGAATTCACCGATGTCTCCACACCGTCAGACAGCGATTTCACTAGTGTTGCATTTGCGCTTTTAGAGGAAGTCAGCAACCAGCCGGAAACCATCCTGTCATTCGAAACCAGCCACGGCGATCCCCCAACGACTGGTAGTATCGACTTGATCGCACAAGAAGGCAACCTGTTCGTGATCGTAGACGGCAGTATCAATACCATGACGCCGATCGACGTTGAAAGCCACACAGGCTCGTGGCTCGAATTGGCTGTGACGCACGACAGCAGTGGGGACCTCACGCTTATCGTCATGGATGACAGCGGCGTCATCGGCAGTGAGACGATGACGGGTATCTACACCGGCGAGGATGTGTCCATCACCAGCGTGCAGGTGGGTAGTGAAAACAATCCATTTGACATGAGTGTCGACTCCGTTTACCAGCTTGACACGGCCTTACCTGTTGAGACGATTCATAACGAAACCCGCGATTACGTGGACATTGGATCGGATGGTGAGTTACCAGATGGCACCGACTTCTTGATAACGTTCGACGAGGCGACGCCAACGCTACACCAGCACGACCCAGACACCGGCGAGACGGTCGACAATGAAGGGACAGTGTCGCCAAGCTCTACGTCAGTCGTCGATGACGGCACTGGCAACCGTCAGATGGAAGTACCACCAGGCTCGACTACGTCATATGACGTCAGCACGGACACGCTGGACGAATTCACCCTTGTGCTTGACTTTACAACTCCAGACAATGCCACGGATGAAACAATAGAAAATAATGTCATCACCGTGGAGACAAGCGATGGAGACTTGACTGTGACGTCACAAGATGACGCCATCGTTGTAACAGGTCCTTCCGGTACGAGCAGTGACCCAATTGAGTACACACCGGGAGATAACCTTCAGCTTCAATTGACGTACGATGGAGAGTCCAATGAACTGGCCGTGACTGTCACAGACACCGACACGGGAACGTCAACAACGACGACAATCACAGACGCCATCCCTGGCGGAAGTACCGAAATCACGGGCGTGATCCTTGGTGATTCCGATGCGGACACTGAAATCACATCGGTCATCGATAACATTGTTATCACTGACAACGCGCTGACCCAAGACCAAGTGGAGGAGATTACATCACGTGACGAAAGCGCCAATCCTGTCAACACAGACGGCTTGCTTGTCAGCGTAGATATGGAAGATTCGCTTGGGGATGATTCCACTGCCACGGTGTATGATCCAACCAGTGGTGATATCACGCGGGTATCCGGAAGCAATGAGCCTGCAGCACCCACTCAACAGCCAAGCAATATACCTACCAACCCTGTCACAACGCCCGAAGACCCGTCCACCGGTACTGTCGATTTAGATACATACAGCGTCTGCTTTGCTATGTCTGGAGACATTGACGCATCGTGCCCTGTACACAACAGGGAAACGAATCACAACATGTTCATGAACGGATGCTTAAGGGATTTGGCAGGAGCGAGCAATTTACTGGCGAGCATTTTGCAGATATGTGCTGTCGAGGTAGAGATTGAGGCGACTACACCTGGCGGCGAAGACACCACCGATACGTCAGCAGTCGGACTCCTGACAGGTTCCGTCATCGAGTCGCTAGATAACGCCACAACGCAGCATATAGACACTGGTGTGTACACGGCCACCCACGTCACCGTGGGCCCGGATTCACAGGCGCCGGCGGACACGGATGTGCAGGCGGTATTCGAACCAGTTCCAGGTGACCCGCTCAACCGTCAGCTCACAGGCGTTGGAATCGAGCAGGGAGATGCGGATATATTCATCCATCAAGATGACGTCACTGGAAACATACTTATTGACGTCAGTGACGGTGACTCAGACGTGACGGTGGAATATCCCTTCAATGCGGAGACAAGCACAGGTGTGACGATAGAATGGCAGTCGAGCGGTGCCGTAACGGTTACAGACCAAGACGGCCAGTCGTATACCGTTTCAGTTACCACTACGGTTGGCTTAACGCTGGTTGTTGAAACACCCGATGACTATCCAAATGAACAAAATGGCTTACTCGGCAACAACGATGGCAACACAATCAATGACGTTAATTATGGCGTCCCGTCTGAGACAGACGGCGGTACACCAACCGATGTATCGGATAACTACTTTAGCGAGAGTGTGGATAGTCCGGAATACCGGGCCGACCAGCTGCAGCAGCACTTTGAAGTCACTGATCCGGAAGCCGTACACGTCCCAGTGTCACAGTCAGAGCTAAACACAAGCACTGGTGCTGGCTTCGCCCTTGACATTATGGACGGCCACGTGGTACTGGATGACCTTGACACGCGACCCTTGGATGAATTCACAGTCCTGGTTCACGTAGATATCAGCGAGGAATCGACTGAGGCAGTCTCCACTATGAGTTTGGAAACCGACCAGGGCTCTCTCCACGTCATGCAGGATGGGGACCAGCTTTACCTGCAAGTCGAAACAGAGGATGAGTCTGGTGAAACCACTACGAGACCGAGTGCACAGACGGTGTCCGTATCCACGACCGAAGGGGAATTCATCATCCCAACCGTGTCTTGGAATTCAACGACCGGTGACGCAACCTTAACAGTGGTAAATCCAGATGGTTCAATATCAGACACCATCACTCTAACCAATGTCTTCCCTGGTGAGGAGGTATCGATCCAGGAGGTTGTCCTAGGCGACCGCGATCCGGATCACAGCGTGCACACGAGCTTCGATAATCTGGCCGTCATACAGGACTCCATCCCGCCGGAAACTGTCCATGATCTGGCTACCAACGACGCAGTGGATGCGACGACAGAGGGAGCTGTGATTGTCAGTAAGTATTCCTCTTCTTAACTTCCCTGAAGATAGTTTTTTAGTCTATTTATTATTGTTCTCATTGTTATTAGCAGTAGCATTACAATTATTATTATTATTGTTATTATTATACGTTCCGTCCATAAACGTAGTGCGCATAAAAAAATTGTACATTTCAGAATGTTGCTATTTTAAATTTATTGTTAACAAGAAATTCACATAACTGTTGTGCAACTAATACACATATATAGCATTTAAACCTAAGATGCTTTTCGGGGGAAGTCGATAATGCGGACGGTCGTACTGTTGTCAGGTCGTCTTGACGACGGTGAAGGTAGCGGCGTGACGGTGACGGTCGTCGACGAGGACGGACTGGCTGACGAACGCACGGGAAGCATTGAACCAAGCGTGCCGCACCTAGAGGACAGCTCGCTCGACATCCCGGGAGTCGACACCGGAAGTGCCCTGGAGACACACACCGGAAGTGCCCACTATGACGTTGAGACGACACACGTGGATGAGTTCACGGCGGAAGTGCATGTGTTGCCCTTAGACCTACCGTCAGACGGAAGCAGCACTGTAGTGTCGTACGGCCTCGACGACGGCAGCTCCATAGACGTCAACATTGACGGCACTGACGTCACCTTGACCTTCACGGACAGCGATGGCGTGGAACACACGAGCGATCCCGTCACAGTGACGGAAGGAGAGGCAATAGACATAGGTGTGACGTACAACGGCGACGCGGGAGAGATAGGGCTTATCGTCGATACAGCCGACGACGTGGCCGTCTCGGTGCAGATAACGCCGCCTGGTGTCGGTGGAGATGTATCCATAGAAACTGTCGACTTTGGAGACGATCGCAACGACGGAAGTTTCGAATATGATAATTTCGTTACAGTCGACCAGGCATTGAGTGATTCCGAGTTTGAAGCGGACACAGACAACTATGGTGGTACCGACAGCGATGCGAATGTCATACTGCAGAATACTTTCGACTCAGAAGGCACCAGTACGACACCATCACAGACAGCGCCGCCGCCCATGACGCAGTACGACGAGAGTGGCAATCCGGTAGAGGTGGATGGCGTCCTGACCACCACCAGCCCCACAGTAATCCCCAGCACTTCTCCCAACCAAGATGGCGACGGTGGAATGATTAGACTGACAGAAGGCACCGAAGTGTTCGATATGAGCGAGTCTTCGCTCCCGCCATTGGATCAGTTTACGGTTTCTGTCGATGTGGACGTGTACGACACGAGTGACGTCCCGAGCACCGTTCTATCGACGCAGACTGACGCCGGAACGTTCTCCGTCATCACCGAAAACAACCAGGTCTACGCGGAGTTTGAAAGTGGAGGCGATACGGTCACAACCGAAAGTGTCGACCTGGGTCCTGGCTTTACGACTGTTGGGTTAACCTTCGACTCAACGACCGGAAGTTTAGCGGTGTTCACTCAAGCAGAGGATGACGATGAGCCGGTGTATTCTACACCAGTCACTGGCGTTAACACAGGTTAGTAACGCATACCCTTTTCTACCTTAATTACATCCTGTTATTTTCAATTATGAGCATAAATGCGTAGCGTCCTTGTTCATTTTACTTAGTCATAATTATTTCATTGTTCCTTCTGTAAGGAAGCTCCTAAAACCATAACCCAAGAAATGCTATTACTGTTGTTTATAATCCTGCGTGCCGGACATAAATTTTTTTTTCCACTTGGTCAATTTTTTTTATTGTCATTTCAAACACAACAAAATTGAAAATCTGGCAATTTGAATTAGATGCAAACATATTACGAGATGTTTGAAAATAACATGTATTTTATTGTGCATAGGAGGAAGTGTACAAGTGGAGGTCTCATCTGTTGGTTCAACCAACAACAGCATTCCCATGGCCATAGATAACCTTGGCCTTCAGAGCACTTACCAACCAACCAGCGTCCACGATGACGTCATCGCCCATGCCGATTTCGACCAATCAGAACCAGTGATGCAGGTGCTTGATGAGAACCAGGAAGTGACGGGGACGGTGACAGGAGAGACACAGCCACAGAGCCCCGGATTCACCACCAGTACCATTGACATCGCGCCTACTATAGTGAGTTCGCATGTGCAGTCTCCTTGATTATCAGTCCTTTTAATTATAAACTAATATTTAAGGTTGGCATTATGAAAAGATGTGACAGAAAATAGTGAATGTTCACTCACTCTCATCTCATCCTTACTGTATGCATAATTTGTGAGTTCATCTATAGACAATAGCGTTAAGCGTATGTACAGTTCCATACCAGTATACATTTTAGAATGACGTCACGGTGTAATGTTACAGGTGCCCGATCCCTGGACTATGACGAGTGAGGCGTTAACCGAGTGCAATCGCGCTTTCGGTACCACGGAGGTCCAGGTATTACGCTTGAGCTCGAGCGGGACGTATTCCTTCTATTACGACCAGTGTCTAGAAGCCGTCAGTCGTTCCGGAGACCTCTCTGAAGCCGATGCCACTGCGGCTCTTTACATAGCGACATCAGGCACGACAGGCGGAGTCACCGGCGTCACGGACACTACAGGTAGCGCGGACACGGCGACGACGACCGTGGCCTCGTCAGCGGGTACAACCGTTACGACCGTCACGGGAGACAGCATACAGCTCACAGGCATTGGCGGGTATAACTTACTGAGCGTGACGGACGAGGACAACAGTGGCGACGAGGTGACGACCACCGTGCAGGGCATATACGGCAATTGTCCTGGTGTCCCGACGAGCTGTCGGGAGCTTGACGTCATCATGGTGGAATCCGGAGAGACCACAGTCACTCTAGAACAAGATGGCACTCTGACGATCAGTCACCAAGGCAGTGAGACGACTCTCGAGCCAAGCCGTGTGTTTGATGAGACGACGTCGAATCTGATCATTGAGTACAGCACGGATACCTCAATCAGTATCGTAGATACTGCCACCGGTACTGAAATAACGGCGCTGATTGTAGACGGAGAGTTGGCTATCAGTACAGAGGTACCTTCTGGCGTCATCAGTACAGGTGGCGTCTTAGGCGGCGATTTCAACTACGGAATGCCCGTGGATACAGACAGTGATGCAAACACACCTCCAGAGTACGTAGCAGTGGCTGATGACTATGCGCAGGAACATCTGTACGATGACGAGTCTGTCAGCACCGCCATTGAGGACCTGTTCCGCGTGGACGAAGCGGACCTCGTCGCGCCCGCGCCCGAGGGTCTTCCGGATATCTTCACGGCGACACCCGGCGCCGGATCCATGCTGACAGTGTCGCCTGGTACTGAGGTCACAATACCCACGGCCAACTCGGATCCTGTGACAGATTTCACGGCGACGGCGTACATAGAGGTGAGTGACCTCACCGCCAGCGATTCCGAGGACGCTGTCGCCCTGAGCGCCGGAGATGACGGATCGTACATTGTCAGCGTTACCTCTGATGGCGACTTGGTCCTCACAAGTAGCGACGGAAGTGGCACGACATACGCCACAGAAGGCCTGCCTGTCACCCCTGGTGAGTCAACAGTGATTGCGGTTGTACGCGATACCGAAGAACAAACTGTCACCTTGACCGTTATAGACAGTGGAGGCCAAGTTGTTGGCTCACAAACTATTCCTGATGCAATAGACACTGGAGCAGTGGTCATTGAAGAGGTCACGCTAGGAGACGCTACAGTAGATGACGGCACAGCGACGTCCTTTGACTACATCCAGGTGACGCATGGCACCTCGACTGCAACGGAAATTGTGTCAAACACCGATCACGTGACAACATCCATCTCCGATTTAGCACAGGAAGGCACAACATTGATTATGAACTTCGACGAAGCCCCTGGTGATAGCTCAACGGATGTGACTGTCTTCAACAACGGACAGGCGGAAACTACCACTGTCGATTTACCTGCAGGGGTCGAATTAGAAATCAGTGATATTGCAACAGAACCCGTGCTTGTGCCTCAGGACATCCCAGTCTCGAGCCACGCCACGGAGACATGCGCAGACGCGTTTGCAGCAGCTCTCAGTACAAGTGCATGCACAGATGCGGATACCTCCCTTCTGAGTGTGTTCAGGAGCGCGTGCATTAGTGACGTCACAGCAGGAAGAAGCAGCGACACTCAAGTGGCTCTATTCATGGCTGTGGCGTGTACGTCTTCAACGGATGACGACCAAGATACTTCGGGCCATGGCGGCACCATGGGTAACTTCGTCACCCGACTCGATGGCCAAATCGTTGAGATGGCTAACCACGGCATTTTCAGCGTGCTGGACGTGGAGTACGACACGGACGTGTCTGTGGAGGTACAGGCCACGTATGGCTCCTGTGATTGCTTCCACCAGGACCGCGAACTGACCGAGCTCAATATCGGTGACGGAGACACTACCATCCGCATCGACAACATCGACGGCATCCTCCAGGTGGTCATCCGCGACGACGACGACGGCATCCAGACGACGGTGACGTACCCGCAGACGGCAAGCACGCCGCATCTGGGTATCACGTGGAACAGTGATGGAAGCCTCGTCCTAACAGACAGCGACGACCTCACCCTAACCGTCGGCAGCTTCGGCGAAGGCTTGAGCCTGGATGTGGATGTAGACGTGGACTATCCACACCCTCTTGACGGCATGCTTGTAGGCGATTTGAACCGCGGGGAGGAGCAGGACGACGGCTCGTTTGTGTCCGTAACCGATGCCTACTACGAAGAGAACCTGCAGTCTGATCCTCTTTACATGGCGCAGGTACTATTTTCAGTCAATAATTCAAACAAATTAATCCAATCTTATGTTTTTTATTTAAACTATCATTAAAAATATTAATCAAATTATAATATTCTATAGGCATAAAGTACGTCGATTTTTTTGACATCACACTTAAAATGATGGTTTTATCCAGAGGATAGGCGGGGGGCGGGGTCGATTTTTAGACCTGTGTTCCAAAACCGTCCTTTTCCTAGGCTTACGCATTGTTCTTATTCTAATAACTAAGTTATATTTAAATATCAACAACTTATATAGCTGTACTAAATGGATAGCAAGTATCTCATGTATTTTGTTTTATGTAAACCAAGTCTTAACTGGTGTCAATTATTTTTTGTGCAACTTCAATGCTCCAAAAAGTCAACTTATCCCAGCCCCCAACTCCTTAGGATCACTGTATAATATTGCATTTTTTTTCTCTTCATGCCACAGGCTATCCAAGATGCGTACGCGGTAACCGACGAAGCTGACGTCATTGGAGAACCGGAAACAGTAGTGGACAGCAGCAGTGCCGGAAATGAGCTGCATCTGGACGGTGGAGCGCAGTTCTTCCCTGAGCTTGATACACCGGAAGTGAGCGAACTCACTGTCAGCGCGTACATCATGCAGCAAGGCGATTCGAACCCTGGCTCCAGTGATCTCTTCACGCTTGACCTCGGCGATTCGGGAACTCTCGGGCTCGCAGTGGCCCAAGACGGAACTCTGGTGGTGCTGGCCAATGAGCAGGAAGACGCCATTGAACTTGATCTAAGTGTTGAGCTCAATGAGTGGACGAACGTGGCGCTAGCCTGGAACGAGCAGACAGATGACCTCATAGTCTTCACGCAGACGGAGGACGACGCAGTGCAGTCGCAAGTAATACCCAACGTCTTCCCTGACGCACCTGTCGTATCCATCGAGAGTGTCACACTCGGCGATGTCACCAATCCCAACCCAATAGCTATTGACGAACTTGACGCGTTTGATTATACCTGGGATGAGGACGAATTTGTTGGTAACTTCGGTTACCATGTCCACGATGGCATTCAAAGCAGCGACCCAACGCACGTGATCCTAGAGGTCAACAACGACCAACCAATTGTTGATGGTGTTCCCGAATTGATAACATACGATTCCGACGGCACTCCGACGTCCAACGCCGGGATGAATCTGCCATCACTTCCGATGCTTAGCGACAGCCCGCTGTCATTGCCTGGCATCTCCCCAGGCTTCTCCTTGGAGATTTCGGGCTCGGCGATGACGTACGACAACATACAGACGGCACCATCGGATGCTTTCACACTCGGCGCACACATCACCCCGCTGGCTCCGGGAGATGGCGATTCGGTTTTGATCTCCATGGACTTGGATGAAAACCGAGATGCGTCTATTGTCATGAATGGTGAGACGGTATTTGGAGTAATCACCGACACAGAAGGTGTGTCTCACCAAACCGATAGTCTCGATTTACCAGCAGGTGAGACAAGCTACGTGGGGCTGGCGTGGGATTCGGATTCAGGCAACGCTGTATTGAGAGTCACCAACGACAATGACGGCATGTCAGAAACGACTGTGACGGACGTCATGACTGGCGAGGAGATTGACGTACTAAGCCTCGAAATCGGCGATGAAAGCAGCACCTCTGTTGTCGATTTCGATAATGTCAACATCCACGACACGGCTCAAACTGAGGAGGAATTCGACACAGCTTCGCAAACCTACAACGACGAAGACAGCGAGGACGACTCATTGATTGCTGTGACCAACTTCGATGACGACACGAGCTTGACGACGTTTGAGAATGGCGAGGCCGTGCAAAGCATCAGTGCACATGTCGAGACGACGCTTCCGCACACGGAGGAAAGCACACTCGATATTCCGGGGGCGGGTGATATGTTTACATCACAGCAGGGAGACGCCACATTCAGTGACGTCAACACGCCAGTGCTGGAAGACGGCTTCACGCAGACGATGCACATCAACCCAGAGACGACGTCATCCGATGATAACATCCTGTCAACAACGGTGACCAACCAAGGTGAAGTGGTGACTCATCTGGTGGACGGTCAGGTTATTGCTACGTTTACAGACAATGACGGTCAGTCTACTTCCACGGATCCATTGCCAGTACCCACCGATGAATGGAGCGCAGTGGCCACCTCCGTTACTCCAGCAGGTAAGTTGTCTTATTTAGCCAACACACAGTCGTTGTATCGAATAAATGGAGAAACGGTAGTTCTTGTATCAAACACGTACTTGGGCATTTTGATTGTAAAAATTCTCCAGTATTTCTTCTCATTAATTAATGTTGAATTTTGCAGACAAAGGCAAAAAGAAAACTCTTCTTTAGTCGATTCTGGTAACTAATGCGTGCTGTCAATTCGAATGACATTTCAAATTCCTAACATTTAGGGGCTTTTTGCAATATACATGGCGAGGTTCATTGTGTTACTGTTTACAGGGG
Organism: Protula sp. h YS-2021; assembly: GCA_949752745.1. Lineage (NCBI taxonomy): Eukaryota > Metazoa > Annelida > Polychaeta > Sabellida > Serpulidae > Protula > Protula sp. h YS-2021. Next base: position 38,824,616 of record OX457029.1, on the reverse strand, counting down.
AAGTGGTACTCCATGTAACCACAGAGACATCTGACGGACTAACTACGGCAACAGAAAGCACTGACGTCATAGATGTACTAACTGGCCCAGTGCAGATCCAGGACTATATCACTGCAAGCGTCGATAACACAATTAACATTAACATAGAAAACGTGTACGTCGTGGATGTAGTCCAGACAACGACAGTGATCGAGAACAACTATTACGTCATCCCGAGCGTCACCCAGACAGCCAATGTCATCTTCGTTGTCGATTTTGACGTCACAATCAACAACAACCCAGTTCTGCTTGTCGTTGATCAGACGACGAATACTGTGATCGAGATAACGGCCGTTGTGCACACCACGGCTCCAGTATCCGTCCTCAGTACGATACCCATGGAGCAAGTACTCGTCACCGTGGTACCTGACGACATTACGTACACCGAAGATGCTATCTCCATCTGCTCGGATTTGTTCTTCCACAATGACGTCATCGATAATTGTGCAAACGTTGCAGAGAATGTGCAAGATGCGGCTTTCACCTATTGCTTGGATTACGTAAGTGCAGTACTGTTAAAGCTGGGATGGGAATATTGGTTAATTTGAACGGGGTTTTATAGTCACGCATATAGGTGGGCCTCACCGAAAAATAAATAAACAAAAGAATAAGGCCGCCTTCCTTTCGAAACATTGGGATACAGTGAACTAATTCCCCGCTCCACAAATAAAAAAAGGACACTCGAGGCCCTCTTAGCAATTGTGTTTTTTTTTTTGTTTGTTTGTCAGGCGTCGCTGACGGGCGGGCTGAACTACGCCCAGGTGCACAGCTACGCGTCTCAGTGCGAGACGACCCCCGACGTGGAGGAGCTGATCCATGACGTGGAGGAGGAGAACGGAATCACTGAGGAACAGCTGCAAGCAGCTGCCGAGGAAGCTGAAGCTGCTGCAAACGATCCAGGCACTCTATTCTTTGACGGTAGGACTGTTTTCCTTTTTCCTTTACAGTCACACATCTTTTACTGAATAATGACAGCTTATCTTGTTATTAATGTGAACATACGCAAGGTCTAGTTTTTGTAATAATAATAATAATAATAATAATAATAATAATAATAATAATAATAGCAATGACAATAAAAAGAATAAAAGGCTAATGACCTAGAGAAAGCCGGCGTCTTTTTTCCCTCGCGTTCGCACATGAGGGGTGATGTGACCACATATGTGGGGAGACTTAATGGCTTGCAGACGGCGTGAACCAGTGCTATGAATCGGGTGGAGAAGTCACGTGCTCTGGTCCCGGATTCGACGATCCCGTCTTTGAAGTGGTGGAGATCACAGATGACATGAGTGCTGAGGAAATCGCCGCTCTGATCAGCGCCGCTAGTGGAGGTAACGATCTCCCCTGATCATGCTTGGCAGTGAGATAATAGTTATAAAACTAGTTGCTATGTATTTGGTGTGACTGACACCAGGAGAGTTTTGCGACATGTACTTGTACGAAAAAGACAATCCTTTTCATTTAGGTAATATGCTTAAAGATAAATCGATTTTCGTCGGAGTGACACAGTTAGGCAAGAACGCTAGCAGATTGCAGAAAGTGTCAACTGTATTTCCCCCAGAAAGACTATAAAACCTGAATGTAATTTATTTCAAAACAAATACCCTGTTAGCAAACTTTGACAAAAAATCCCACAACCGTTAAATGCAATTAGCTTCCAAACATTTATTTTTTAAAATGCTTTTCGGATCGACCTGGAAAACCCTTTAATTCAAATATTTGAAATTCATTTTTATATCCTTGTTTTAGGATCAGATACTGACTCTGGATTTGGTGTCGGCCTTGAATTCGTTGACCCAGGAATAAACACGGATCCGTTCGCGCCAGGCAACGGTGGTTCAGCCATCGAACTGGCCGCCAGTAGCATCTACATCAAAGAAACCAGCTTCATCTACGGCAGCAGTCTGACCATTGAGTTCCTCATCAAGACGTGTGCTAACTGCAGCGGTGTGGTCTTCTCCTACACCAAGGTGACGACATTCTCCCTGCTCTATGACGGCACCCTACAGCTGGCACAGGACGCTGACGTTCACGACACGGCTCTGTCATTGGAGGACGACCAGTGGAATCTCGTGTCCTTGGTATTTGACAACGGCAACGTCAATGTATACGTCTTTGATCATAACGGCGACGCCCGCTTTGCTGTTATCCTGATGGATCCCTTACTGGCCTATGGTGACCTGGCTTTCGGTACCTGGATGCCGCCTAGGGACAGCTCAAACTTCCTTCCGGACATCGGCGACTTCGTGGGCATCATTGACGAAATACGTATCTGGAGACAAACCTTCGATTCGGTATTCGTCCAGAGTCATTGGAACGCACATTTCGACGCGATATCGGATGAGAGTTTGGTGGCACTGTGGAAGATGGACACGGCTAACATGGAATACGCGGACGAAGTAACAGGACTGGTCCTTCAGACTCCGGCACTGCCCTTCACAAGGCCAAGCGTCGTCTTCTCCACTGCCCCGATCCCGGCAGCGAGCGTCGATGCGAGCCTTCCGTTTGATCCGGCCGATTTGCTGCTCAGTAGCTCGCCAAACAGACGCCGCAGACGCCCACCTGCCAATGAGGACGATGCTACGCGCGACGTCACGGCTGAGCAAGCCACGCAGTTCTGTGAAGCCATCTTCCTGACTGGTCCCATGCAAGAGTAAGTAGTACAAGTATCTGTATTGTTTTCACATGTTTATGCGTAGGACTAACTAATATTGTCACTAAAACACTTCAAAAGTGTCGTAACAACAGGGAGTGTTGTTATTACGCAAACAAACCTAAAATGCTGTGATATTTGCCATCATATAGTGAAGAACAATTTTATTCTGTTTTCCAGAAATAAATGAACAGGTAAACCAGAAACAAGGAAAGCTCAGAGGCCGTTTTATTATTGCTGTTGCTATAATTATTTAATTGAAAAGTCTATTGTATGATTTTTTATATTAACTCAATAGTACGTGTTACCCTCTTATTTCCAGCGCATGTAGCAGCATTGACAGGACGCTGACGTACAATGACTACTTCCTGAGGTGCGTGAGCGAGGTCTACTTCACGGACGACACCGACAGCGCCCTGCCTACCACGCTGTCGTACGCGTCATTCTGCCAGACACAGACCGGAAGTGACGAGTGGCCCGCGCGGCTATTGTGCAATGAGTTCTCCGCCGACGCCGGCTTCCCGAATGTGATAGGACCAGACTGCGATATACCATGTGTCAACGGAGTGGGAACAGGTGCACAGCGTGACGTGTGCACGTGCCTGGATGGCTACTGGGGCAGCGACTGCAGTCAAGCATGTCCAGGAGATGCAGGTAGCCTCGCCTGCTCCGGATTCGGCAGCTGTGATGTCACAACAGGCGAGTGCAATTGCCCTTCAAGTAGAACCGCCAGCGATTGTTCAGACTGCGCGGATGGTTGGCATGGAGAAGAATGCAGCGTTGCCATCACTGACGTCAGCAGTGCTTCTGCCGCGTTGGGCTTGGTTGGATCGAGTGGAGAAATCTTCACAACCGATGGAGTGAACTTCCTGTTTGCAGGCGTGGGTGTGTATGACCTTCTCACCTTCGCTCCAGGATTGGTCATCCAGGGCAAGTTCATCTCATGTTACAGCACACTCTACTGTCTGTCCCAAGTCGGAGTGAGGGTGCAAGGCTCAGGCTATGGCACAGTCACTGTGTACGGAATAACTCCACCCTCAGTCTTCCCTGCAGTCTACATCAACGATGCCCTCAACCTCATCACGGAGCCTCAGTACTTCGCAGGCACAACCATTGAGCGCGCATCTGCCCTCGAGGTGCAAATAACCATCTCCACATCCGGCGGTGAAGTGGTACTTTATGTCAGAGGTTCTGGGACATACCTAGACCTGTCAGTGCGCATGCCCACGGCCTTAAGAGCAACAGCATCCGGTGTCCTCAGTGGTTCCAATTCAAACGACGCAGGAGATAAGAAAGAACATATCATCAATGCCTTGGCGGGATCCGTGGATTGCGGCGCGTCTGTCCAAACTCCGACTGGATCAGCGGCCGGAAGTGTATCCGTGGCGACCTCCGCCGTTACCTATGGCAACGAGATAGGTGTCCTGTCAAATGCCCAGATTGCAGAGTACTGTGCCGTCTGGTCATCCACATGTGACGTCATGAACTACGCGAGCGCAGATTACGAGAACCAGCACATGGGAGGTTACGCCCTGTCGTTCGATGGCAGTTCCGTCTACACTCTTGACCTTGACAGCATCGGCGAGGACGTGACCTTGGAGGTGTTCATCCGGACGAGCGGAAACGGAACTATTATGTCATATTCGTCCGGCGTCACTTTCGCCCTGTACATAGACAACAGCATCAAGCTGATGTACGGTTATGATGCATCCGTATGGGACACTGGACTGACAGTTGGTTCTGATGAATGGCACAAGGTTGTCCTCAGTTACGAGGGCGCCAGAGGACTTGCTAACGTGTATCTCTTCGAATCCGATGGCACCATTCACAGACGCGAAGAAACCATTGACGGAAACATCTTTACAGCGGCTTCCACCATTTCATTAGGTCAATGGCAACCTCCACAGGACGCTCAGCCACACACTGTGCTGCCTGCGTTCGTCGGAGAAATGGACAATTTCAGAATGTGGTCAATGCTTGTAGAACCCAATGTGGTCAGCAGCGTTTTTGCACTGAGTGCATGGTCAGAGTCCGATAACGTCATAGCCACGTGGCACTTTGACCATGACATCGGACAAGCTCAGCTGAGAGACACGTCCTTCAGTGACCACCTGACGATGTCCAGTCTGCCGTGGAACAGGGCCTTATGGGTGGTGTCGAGTATTCCGGAGCCAGTAACAGTTACCACACCTTCACTGTCAGTAGAATTCCCCGACGCGTCCATGCGTGAGGAAGCGAACGAACAATGCGACCTGCTGGCCGAAGACGGCTGCTCAGGAATTAACAGCGCTACCGTTGACTTCTACAAACAGGCCTGCGTAAGAATGGTCTACAACGAGCGTCACGTGATGGGCGGTGCTAGGCAACTGCTACTGCTGGAGGACATCTGTGCGGCCACTACTTCTGCGAGCTGGGAGTCCGACTCGCTATGCGCCTACACAGCTGTGAGGCAAGGTTCCGACTGCGCAGATGACTTCCCCTGCTTGTTTGGCTACACCAACGGCGATGACGGGTGTGAATGCTTCGGCGGATTCCAGGGTGATGAGTGCGACAACGCCTGTCCGGCCACGAACGGCTACGTGTGCAGCGGCCATGGCTCGTGCGACTCCAGCGGAAGTTGCGTATGTGACCACAACTGGGGCGGCGACAGCGAGTGCAGCAGCTGCACTTCCGACTACAGCGGTCCGGATTGCAGCATGTTGACGACAACGCCACCAAGCGGCTATAACGCCGCCGCTGTGACTGCGTCTGGATACTACCTCACTTTTGACGGTCTCTTCTACCAGATGGCGCAGCAATCGGGCACATTCACAGGCTACAGCGTATCAGGGACGACCGTTGTGTTCACGCAGCACGACTGCTCCGTCGGCACGTGCGTCAGCTCCTTCGTCATGACGTATGGGTCTTCTAGTGTTGAAGTACGTGTCAGCGATGTCGGCGTTATCCCAGTAGTAGTCATCAGCGGAATACCGGAAACCTTGACCTACAACAGCACGGACATCGAAGCCAGCTTCACGGCCCGTCTGTCACAGGATAACGAGGTTGAGCTTGCCGTAGACGATGGTGGATTCGAACTCTCGCTGCACGTGAAACAGAGCGGCAACTCACTCCTTGTCACCATGACAACGACTGCAGCAGCATGCAGCTCCAATGCGGGTTTGCTGGGAAGCTGCGATGGCAACAGCGGCAACGACCTGCCCGGGGTGGATAGCAGCATGACCGCGATGGAGAGAGCTAGCCATCTGGCGGATATGTACGCAGTGAATGCCGACGGCAGAGGAATGGGTGGCTATGCCATGCACTTTAACAACTTTGTGGCCGTCTCCGACCTTCTCAGGTAAGACACGCAAAGTGTCATGGGTACCGCAAAGACACTTTGTCTGGTTAGTTTTAAAGCAGATTCTGGTAAATGAACATAATGAAGAAAAAAAGGAAGAAATTACAAAAAATATCCTTTTGCTTCAGACAAAAATATTTATCGCTTTCTGTATTTACTCCAGTTATATACAAGAATATTTTGTTTCGCATGTTCTTTAATCGTAGCGTTGTTTAATATCGAAATAAATTATAATACGGTGTAATGTAATCGGTTGTTAACTGCAGTTCTGTGATAAACCTTCAGATTCCTAAAATAAGAGAAGAGTATGGTGGATTTAAACTTGAGACGTAGACATAACATTTCATTGCAATGTACAGAAAGGTAGAATATTTGTGTATTTAACTTGCCTCTAGATACGACATAGAGGGTGACTTCACACTGAGCTTTATGCACAACACCACTGAACATGGCGGCGTGATTCTGTCCTATGCCAAGGGCTCAGCTACCTTCAGCATAGCGAACGACGAACACTTCACAATCACCTGCGAGGGTAACTCTGCTTCTCTGACAGCTGAGAATGTCCTCAACGCCTGGAGTCAAGTGATGATGGCGTATGACGCAGAGCAGGCACAGTTCCATACGTGGGTGTACACAGTAGCGGAAGTGACGTATGAGGTCATTGATTCACCGTGCAGCACGGCTGAGCCATGGCTGTTCACACGCGGCGGCAAGATAGCACTAGGAGCTGTGGTTATACCGCAGCAGACTGCGTCCAGATACGAGTCGTCCTATCGCGGCGAGATTGACGAGTTGTCCATTTGGAGTATTCGTTTCAGCCACGACCAAGCATTCCAAGCCTGGAAGTTAGATGTCTCGATTGCCCGCTTTGCGTCCGACTTGGCCTACTTGTACAAATTCGACGAGGGATCCGGATGTACTATCCATGATGCCAGATCCGGAAACCACCTGCACATGACCTGCTTCCCGGGATCCCCACTTGGATGGACGGCGAGTAACGCAGAAATATCTGACGTCATCACCAACGACGGATCCATCTCGTTGACTGCCAGCAATGTATACCAGGATGGAGGTAGCAGACTGCCTGACTGGGGAACCATTCCAGCCGACACAACGGGTAATGGGGTGATCCCAGGCTACGGATTCGCCGGAACCGGAATAGCGCAGGGCGAAATCGATCCAGACAGTGACCTTGGCATTAGCCGAGGCGACGCAGCCAATGTCACAGCCATTGAGGGACTGCTGTCAGATGAGAGACTCGACGAGCTGACGTCATTAGCCAGCGAGTTCGCTGACAATATCATTGCCTCTCAGACACCTATTGATGATGACTTGGTGAGAGCCTTGGCAGGAATCGCCCTGCAGATCGCCACGGCAACGGAAGAGGAAGACAATCTGTTCCCTGAGCTTACACTTGCGCTTCAGCTAGCCTCCATTGACAGCACACAGCCAACAGCCATAGAGGAAGTCTACAACGGTGTATGTTCCGACAGCATCAACCTGCCCACGTACTGCTCTGAGAACTTTGACAGGTGCATCTTCGGCTCGTGGGATCGCGTCAACTTGGCGTGCTGGTGCGAAGACGGCTACTTCGGTGACGTCTGTGACGAGGTTTGCCCCGGGGGTCGCGACACGCCGTGCAGTGACCGCGGCACCTGCATGGCCGACGGCACTTGCGCGTGCTACGACAACTACGGCGGCGACGCATGCGAGACGTGCATCACGGACTGGACCGGTGACGAGTGTAACATCCTGGCAGGGAGCGTCACCGACGCTGTGGAGGACATCGCTGTCGTACAACTCATAGCCACCGGCGCGGTCACCACGTCAGACTTGGTCTCGTTCGACATCACAGAGGCGGGAACGTATGACATCCTGGAGGTCGCTAACACGGACGAGACGGCCAATGTGACCGTCTACGCGGAAGTTGTGACGTGCGATACCGGGTTGTGCGTGGACGCCGTGTTGTTGGTGATCAATGAGGACGAAGAGCTCTACTTCAACACACACGCCATGGACAGCGAAGATCACGTGGCCATCTGGCAGAGCGATATCGAGCACGCCGAGATTTGGACAGAGGCGTCAATCCATGACGTCAACATCACAAGGGCTTCACCGACGTCGTTCACTATCGAGGCGGAGAGTCTCTTAACCATGTCTGTCTCCTTACTTGATGGAATTACCGTGACCATGACTTTCCCAACCACTAATGTGACGAGCGATGGCTTGCTAGGCAGCTGTGACACACTCGCCGCCATAAGAACTGTGGAGTGCCATAACTACGATGTCTGCAGTGGTGGTGACATCGAATCGATGGCCTGTACAATACCACTTACAACTGCCGGCCTTGACAACTTCACTGCCTCCGCACAAGCCAGTGAGGAGATCACGACTGCCATTGAAGAGTTAAACGCGGCCGATCAGGAGGTATTCAACCACCAGGAGACCAGCGACGACAGCGACACGGATGAGGAAACCCCGGTTGAAGATCTCAATATGGGTGTGGATCTAAACGACAACGGCTTGACGACCGGACTGATGGACTCGGCTTTGCCATATCCAGGCTTCACCTATGAGATGCAGATTTATCCTGAAGACACGGGTGGAGTAATCATGGCCTACGGACCATCCCAGTCGGAAACGCCAACCACTTATGACCCAATCATGGTCGGTGATGACGTCATCTTGACGGGTGAGCCACCATCTATGTTCGTGCTAGAGAACGGAGATACCGGCTTAAACATTCACTATGATGGCGATGAGTATAACACCGATATCGAACTGCCGACAGATGAATGGTCCCAGATCAGCCTTGGCTTCAGTTTCACCAGCAATAACCTTGACCTGATGGTACTTCCGGAGGATGAGGAGCAGCCTACGGTGTACTCGGTAACCCTGGATGACAATGCCTTCCAGCCTCAAGGTGTGCTGTCCCTTGGCCAAAACGTTGAAGGTAGGCAGCCCTTTGTCACTTGCCTTTTATCTCTTCCTTCTGGTCAGATATTGATTTTGTTATCGTTTGATATCGCAAATTTTGTATACATTCAGTTCGCGATTATGAATTGTGGCATAGACAATGTATAACACCAAATATGGACACAGTTAATGTTAACCAATGAAGCGTATATCGATGTAACTAGATACTCTAAATATTTGAATTTAATTATTATTATTATCATTATTATTTCTCATGCAGTGTTACGGAATACTGTAAAATGTAGGTTAAGATGCAATGATATGTGACTACGACTAATAGTGAGGGAAGACACCTGTTGCAGGTCTACACTTAAACATTACAAAAATAAAGGCTAAAGACACTCCCTATCTGTTTAAGGTTTTTTATGCGCGTTGGGTTTGATGTTTTCAGGAGACAACACAGTTGATGGCAGTCTGAACGCCATCGTAGACGAAGTGCGCGTGTGGGATCACGTGATGACGCCAGCGGAAGTGGCCGACGCCCAAGCTATCGACACCTCCGCCACAACCCCGGGACTTTTCAGCTCCTGGACATTCGATATACCAGACTTGCCGTTCGCAGATGAGGTCGGTAACAACAATTTGCTGCCAACATCTAGCGATATACCCCCAATAGTGGAGAGCACCGGTTTGGCCTTGACTGAGGTGCCGTCACTGACTAGCCCGCTGTTGCCTCTGCCACCGAGACCGCTTAATCTTGGCGAGACCTTCAACGGTGGTATTTTCATCACAGGCTCACCAGGGGTCGCTACACCGGAAGAGTTGATGTCCGGCCTGGCTTCGGCCGCTACCGCCTCGGAAACGTTGACGGATTCGTCCTGTGCGGATCGCTTTAACAACGCCGAGCTGGAGAGCGACTGCTCAGGGATTGCCGACTCCACGCGTGACTTCTTCCTGTCTGAGTGCGAGGGTGCTGTTGCCGCGGCCGGAGAGAGCGACGCTGCCGTCATGGCATTAAATGCTTATATCTCCATCTGCAATGAGATGCTGCAACCATCGACAAATCCCTCATACGTGTTCTGCAACGACTTCAATTCTACTAACTTCGGTTATGTAGGTGATGACTGCGGTACTGAATGCCTCTTCGGCGAGTGGGACGGCTCCGTCTGCGTATGTACGGGTACTCACTCGGGTACTGAGTGTGTAAATGCTTGTCCAGCCACATCTTTGGGTATTTGCAATGGCTTCGGAGTATGCGACGAAAGTGATGGCTCGTGCACCTGCCCTCGGAATACCTACGGCAGTGATTTCACATTCGAGCGATTGATGTCCGTGCTCAGTGGTTCGAATGACACAGACGTTCCCGATGAGATATACCCGAGCAGTTACGGTTGTGACGTGTGCAATGACGGCTGGTACGGCATTGACTGTTCCGTGGCACTGGGAGTGGAGGACCCACGCGGCAGCGACACCCTGAACGTAGCCGTGGTGACCGGCGCTTTTATGACGACATTTGATGGCGCCAGTACGGAGATCTACACGGCCGGCTGTGTCAACGTCATGACGTCAGACCCGTCCCGTGGTGACAGCACGACCGTCCAGGCACAGTTCGCACCCTGCGCGGGAACCACTCAGTGTAGACACATGACCGAAGTGGCCGTGTCAACGGGCAACAGCGTCGTCTCCTTCACGGTCAACAGTGATGGCGAGCTGGTACCAGTGGTGACCTATCGTGGCAGTGACCGCAGTGTTGACTACCCATACAACCTTGACAACCCGACCAGCGACGAATTCCAATTAGACTGGGACAACGAAGGTACGGAGTTCAAGATCGACGCATGTCATTTTGTCAAGAATTTATTTCCTGATAAAATAATTCACCAAAATAAGATTTTTACTCTTTGTTTTTGTCGAAAATCCTTTTCTTGTTAACTTCAAAATATAATTGAAATATATGAACTGTATCAAAAATTTTCAGCCTTCCGTCAAAGAGTTTGAACTCGGTAGTGGGTCTGCGAAATACGGATAAATTTCCTGTATCAAGTGGGTCGATGTGACCTGTCGCTGCTAGTTTATTGTGTTCAACCATGTGTTTTTTTTCCTGTCATGCGCTGCAGGCGTGGCCAGAGTGGTCAGTGATGACGGCATCACATACACGGTGAGCGCCACGCAGCAAGGCCTCGTCCTCGCCACCACCATCCCGGACGACTACTCGGGAGCCGTGTCCGGTGTCCTCGGCGACAACGACGGTGACTACGTCAATGACGTCAACTACGGACTCCGGCAACCTGACGGCACATACAATACGGACGAGTACGCGGACGATACGGTAGGCGGTCTGCCTCCTTAAAAACTTGTTCTAGATTTTGAAAAAAGCTGCTTTTTTTAATCTCGAACTCAGTGATATCTTTCGTGATTATGCTGCAAGTAGCAGAAGAAAATGGTAAAAGTAGGATAAAAACGTTGAGAAAAACACAACATTGACTGCTGATTCAGTATTATTAATAATTAATATTAAATAAAATACGAGAGGTTTGTTTTTACAACATAATGACATTAAAAAAATATGTTATATTTTCTTTAAAAATTGGCAGGAGTTCTTGGAAGGCTTGATGTCAAGGGAGTACCTATCACAAGCCATTGTGGACAACTACAGACCGGACGATGACGACATCTTCTTGCTGAGCACGGAGGACGACCCCTACACGGCGTACGCCACCACCGCTGGACGTATGCTCGAGATCGATGGCGGCCTCTGTACGTGTCTCAACATCGCCACCGATCTCGGCCTCTCCGCTCTACAAGAATTCACTCTCACTGGTAAATAGCCGTGTTTTTTTTTTTTTTTTTTTTTTTTTTTTTGCGCCATTCAGTTGTTTTTTCTTACTTCACTGTTCCTATCACGTTTTGAATGTGCTTATAAATGCATGACATTGTAGCATATCTTTATGTATATGTCGTGATATGGTTTACTACATTAATTACTCCTAACAAAAGGGAACACCTCACTTCTACATGCGCAATGGCCACTATGTTATAATGTGTACGTTTCATTTTTAGCCTGGATACAGAGTCGCGAGAGCGTCGACACAGCTGTCACGCTGATCGAAATCGTCGGACCATCGAGTGACCGCATTCAGCTGATACTAGAGGACAGCGATGCTTACGTGACGGGCACGGGATTGGCGAACTCTCCTCAGCTGCCGTTGCCTAGGAACCAGTGGGTATATGTGGGCGTCTCCTGGCGACAGGCTGACGGGCGAATCCTCCTGCGTACTCTCTATGACGACGGCGAGGTCGAGAGCCAATCAGTGACTGGCTTCAACTCTGGAAACACCTTTGAGGTACGGCAGTTCTAGTTCTGCCTACAATCAAGCAAACCGATTTTTTTTGCAATATGTCATCCGCTTTTTGGACAAATTTCAAGTATATGCCAGAGTTGTGGGTTAATTTATGAGGAATTTTAGAAATGGCCTGTGCTTATATAAAATCCATGACCTTCCTCAGTATTACAAGGGGGTATGTTGGGTAGTATTGATGTAGCATTATTTTGCCAATGACAGGTGAACAACGTGTTGCTGGGCAGCCAAAGTGACGTGCGCTTCGTCATTGACTACGTGCGCTTGTTTGACAACGCCCAGGGCGACACGTTCGCTTACATGGCCACTGATTACACGGACGGTCGCCTGTGGCAGCATCGCACCGGAGACACGCCCTCTGACGGCCTCCTCTTTGTCATGAGCTTCGATGGCGGTAAGTCTTGAAGCCTAACTCGAAATTCTCTCGCGCGTCTCATTTTTGTAGATGGCCAACACCCTCAAAAAGTTTGAGTCTCAGTGCCATATAATAGTATTGCACATTAAGAATCCATTAACTGGATGGGTATGTACAAAGTAAGGTTTTATCAAGTACCATTCGATAACATGCGGAGCCAATGAGAGTGTCTTCGTGAGGGAAAAGGTCGAGGTCAAAGTCGAGGACTGTATCCCGCGGTCATATGCGGCCCAGGAAAAAGTTGCCATCACTTAATGCTTAACTGTTAACAACATATACTGGGTGTGGCTTTTCAGAAACAAGTGACGTACTGAGCGCTGACACGACACGTCAGGTGACATGTGAACACACGCCATCAACCAATGAAATCGACTTTGTCACGAGCACAGCGCCTGTCACTGATGACTTCCGATTGGCTACAGAGGTTTGTGCTTTCCCTTTCGGTGTTCTTTCTTGCTGTTGTGAAAAGATGCACCATTAAAGCGTTTGATTTACATGTGGCAATTCCAAACTAAGTGTGGTGCACTCGAAGCATTTTAGGCCGATGGTAGGTAACGATGGTATTGAAATCACATGATTTCAAAGGGTAAAAAAACGGGAGAAAAATAACACTGAACACTTGGCAATGTAAGACAAGAAAATTGTTATACCTAGTACTGACAGAACAAAATATTAATTGAATGAGAGAAACACACTCCGTGCATTCCTGAATTGATTAGAGAGGTTTATACGGCTGTGGTTTTTCGGATCACAATGTGTTCTTAATTGATTAGCGAGGTTTACGCGGCGGTGTTTTTGTAGGTCACGGTCACGTACAGTAGTGACGACTTGGAGGCTTGCGCCCAGGCGTTTGACCGCGCCGCGCTGGAAGAGCACTGCTTCGGCGAAATCAACAACGCCACGGAGCAGATGTTCATAGAGGTGTGCCTGGAGGAAGTGGCGCTGGGAGGCGATCCAGAGGCGCTCGCCGATGTTTACACTGTCTACTGCCAGGCCGTTACAGGTGAGTTGCTGCTTGTTGCCCCCCTTCAACCCCCCCCCCCCCCCTCCAATATTCTGTCACTGCTACCTCTACCCCCCCCCCTTCCTTCCTTCCTCCGTAATTTTGGTTTAAAATAAAGGAAAGACTTCTTTGGTATAAAGATATGGGTTGCTAAATTGAGCCAAAGAAAGTGTTATATTTAAAGATATAATTTCGTAGGGCAAACACAAAACTACAGAATATAAACAGAGAAACAGCAAGGTGTGAAATTCCGTTAAAAACTAACCGAGTATAACTAAACAACAGACAAGTGTGAACTCATGTACTAGTTTAAATATCTACACTGGTTTGACAACAACACGCACCCAAGTATGAACACAACACCTAAATATTACAAACACATAATACATGAATTTACCCCATAAATATTAATTATTAATGCAAAGCATAAAGATAAGAATTTATTCACGTAACCACGTGACCATAGCACACAGACAGCTGTGAACGCTAGGATGTACACACACTCACACACACGGACGGATTGTTCTCAGGTACGGACGAGTGCGAGTTCGAGGGCACGATGGACCTGTGCGAGGACGACTCGGAGGACAGCAACACACGAGGCGGACAGGACCCGCAGACGGACGCCACCTTCCCCGCCGCCGCCGTGGGCGCGGGTGTCGCGGGTCTCATTGTTCTTGTCGCTCTCGCCGCGCTCATCATTTTCTTCATCAGGAAGAGGAAAAAGAAGACGAAGCCAGAGGAGGTTTGTGTATTTGTTTCACTTGATTTGTTTTATTGAGCTTTTATTTGACGTATTTGAGGTTGAGCTGGTAACTGTGATGTCACGGCTGTCTTCCCGACACCGCCTTATAAAGAGGTAGCCCAGTGAATGAAATAGTGTTCACTTATTAATAAGTGACAACTAATTCCCTAATAAGAGATGTTTGTGAAAATCATACATGACAGATTGCTGATAAATTATTCGGATTCACTAGCAGATTAGGACGTTGTAGTTCGCAAAGTGCTCTCCAGTTCAATGCGTTTGGTCATTTTAAACGCGGTCATTTTTCAGGAGGAGGGTCTGGAGGAGGAGAGGGACGAGGAAGACCTCGAGGGCCAGCCTTCTTCTACGGCTCCCACGGCAACCATGATACCACGGCAACCGCCTGGCGCTAGGAACCGCGGCTTCCAGGATACCAAATTCAGGTATGAACGCATGCACTGAAACACGTTCATCTTCCTCTCAATGGAAATTGTTTAATGTACTTTTTAAAACCAAATGTTACATTTGAAGTGATAGTTCATTCTTTAAAATAAATGTGCAGGTAGTTTTTGGAATAAATTGTGTTGCTTTTTTTGCGGACCGGAAGTGACAGTTCATTCTTGCTTTTTGCGGACCGGAAGTGATAGTTCATTCTTGCTTTTTGCGGACCGGAAGTGAGATAAGGAGGTCATGTTGTTGTCTTATCACCGCAGGTACGACTCTGAGGAAATGTCTGAGGAGCAGCGACGGGAGGAGGAAGCGAAGCGTCTCGAGTCCAACAAGCGCCTCATGAAAGTTATGCACGACCTGAAATCGGACATGGAGGGCGACTCCGAGGCCAACGAGCTCTTCGATAAGTTCAACGCGCAGAAGGCAGGGGCTGGAGGTGGGGGACAGCTCCCTCTCGCTAGCTCTCGAGCTGACAACGCCAATGACGCCGATTTCGACCCGAATAGCATGCCGGATTCGATGTTCGCACCGACGCCGGCTCCGAGCGCTGGTGCTGGCCCTGCGGCACCACCCGCTGCTGGAAGTGGCCCCAAGAGTGATCTGCCCAATATCAGCCGGCTGATTGAGGGTAACCGAAACTATCAGCAGGGCAGCGAGATGGCGGGCTGGCGTGATAAGGGATTCGCAGGTGCCGTGCAGAAGCTGATTGGTGGAAAGAAACCGCAAATGGGCGGACTCGTGTCATCAGCAGCGGCCGGAAATGACATCCCGCTGACAGGGAGACCGCCCTCGGGACGGCAGGGCGGAGGTGTGACGGGCACTGACGTGTAAAAAAAAGACAAAACAAAACGCAAAATTAATACTACCAAATGTGACTTTTCTCAATAACCTTTTCTCAACTCGATGATGACAAAACTGTTTTTCTGTGAAAGGACGTCAAAACGAAATGGCAATATGAATCAAACAACACTGAAGAATTTCAACAATAATCTTTGAAACAGTGGGCTATAAGACGATATATTTTACTAGAAACGATTGTACGTTTTGTACATGAAGGTGTTAAATAAGAAATTTCACTGCAGTTATCATGTGCAGATGTATTACTTTGTAGAATTTCAACAACTTTAAAAACGCTACTGTGATCAAAAGAAGCTGTGATATTTTGTGAAATTGTTTTGAAGAGTTAGTGTCCTTCCTTATATAATTGTTTGTAAATATTTTTTTTGGTTTTTGCATTTATAATTACATTCTACTTTTTATGCTTTTTGTTGTTTTTGTTGAATGTAACGTATTCACAATGAGCACGTGTGTTGAGAGTGTAGATACTGAGTGACATTTGAAAAATGAACACGGATGTTAAAATCGAAATACCGAACTGCGACACAATTGTATTTTAACCACCCGAATTTGTCAGAAGTGGACTTGATTTTACTGTATGTTCTTGCATGTTCTGTGTTATATATGTGTGAAAAAAAGATTTTCTATTACTTTAATTTTTTGAAATCAAAATTAATCTTTAGATCTTTTTAAAATGTGAAATATGTTTAGTTGTGTTTTTATATTGTTTTGTCTGATATTGTCATGTTTGACTAATGTCTGGAGTTGTCATGTAACATGTGTGAACTGATGTGGCGTATTGTTTGTGTAATGTGTTGTGACGTACTTTGTGTAGTGTATTATGACGTTATTTGTGCGAAGTATTGTGGCGTAATTAGTGTGACGCATTGGTGTGTAATTAGTGTGACGTACTGTGGCGTAAGGTGCTTGTGGTGTGTGTGTTTTTAAGGAGCAAGCCTTCTGAGCGGATAGCTTATGTCCGCCATTTCGACTGTTTCCAAGTGACATTATGTGTCTTATCCTGTGGCGTCTGATTGTCTATGTTTTAATTGTCAATGAAAAAATTAAAATAAAATATTTCGATCTCAAGTTTCAGAGTTTCATTGCTTTGCCAGAATGACTTTTTTTAGAAGCTAGACATACGCAACTTTGTATGATACACAAAGATACCAAGGCATTTACCTGCTGTAGTAAGTCCGAGACACTTTCCAACTGGACATTTTCCAACCGATCATTGCCAAATGGACATTATCCAACAGGAAAGCAACAACTTTTCATTCCAACGCCAACGTTGTCCAAACTTTCAGTTTTTTCAATGAATTTCAGCCGTCTTCTGTTTGTTCAACAAAATCAATCGTTTTTTAGCCCCATTCGTCCGTCCATCCGTAAACTTTTGTTTTTGCTACTGCTCTTTCAGTTTTCGTCGAATCGCAGTACCATTTTGTGGAAATATGGCCCACTTGTGTGGATAGCCACTTGACTTATTACATGTAATAATACATCATGAAATTTGTAGTATATATATATATATATATATATATATATATATATATATATATATATATATATATATATATATATATATATCTGTGTGTGCGCGCGCTTTTGTATGCCAGCAAGTTTTATCTCAATTTCCTCTAACAGGTGATATTTTTGCATTTTTTATGTTAATTGTGGCAAAGTAAATAGATGTCTTAAAACGTCCCTTGCCATTACTTATCATTTTGAAAACAAAACCTGGATCGTTGCAATTAACTTTGAGTAATAATAAAATCGCATGACGTCGAATTTTTATGTTTGTTAGAAATAAAATATCACTTCTTACTGAAAAGTAGTCTTATAACTAACTTTTACAAATTTAGTTTCGTAGTCACCTGTAAGATAAAAAGATTATTTAAACATTCAGTTATATTAAAATTAAATGGCCGTTGTGCAAATGAAAAATAAAACGCCTTTAAATTAAATTTAGAAATTAAGTTTCAAGCCATTTGGATATGAAAAAAAACACAAAATATTCACTCGCTGGTTAGTAACGCACTGTGATTTTCACTGAAAAACGCCTTTGAATTCGAATGAAATGTATTTTCAAACAGAAATTTTCAGTTGCAGTCTAGAGTAAAGGAATGTGAGTTTGCAAGCGACCCATTACTACAGTGTCATTATTGAAAACCTAAATATAGATATCTTTATAACAGTGTCGCGCTCAAGATAAATATAAAGCAAATACCACTTCGGGCAAACTGTCAACTTGGAGCCTTAAAACCAGGCACTTTACAAACTGCCTGAAATGTTCATATAGCAGAACAGGTTGTTCAAGGACGAAAAGGAGTTTTAACTCCCCTTTAGTCAACCATTAGCTTAAGATTGTAGCAGAACTTGAACTTGAAAGGAAATCTGGCCTTTGATATGTATTTTTGCGTATTAAAAATTAATCTTAAGATTTTCTGCAGATTTATGCTGATCAAAAGTCACACATACAGAAGCGCGATATATTCATGAGATCGTATCCAAACTGAGCAAAAATGGGATATTTTATACAAGTGGGGCCGTTAAATGGATTGCTCTACAAAAGAAACGGACGTTGAATTTAATTCTCGGGTGCTCTTTCGTGCAGCCTACTTCTTTATGTTCACACTTATATTTGGACTATATTTTTGTCATTTTTTTATTATTTAGACTCGAATCCTTTACGGATTTGTAACAGTTCTTTCTTTGAACTGGAAATCTGTATTCCGAAAAAATATATTCTTCTGTCATCAAGGTGTTACATTTCAACAGATGTTCTCCTGACCCCCCCCCCCCCCCCTTCCAATATGTGACGTCATTATTATTATTATTATTATTATTATTATTATTATTATTATTATTATTATTATTATTATTATTATTATTCCCACTTACAAACTTCGCATTTTTTTTACCTCAAAGGTTAACGTTAAGGTCAAATTGAGGTCAAAGTTATTTTTTCTATAAAGTGGTTTCCAGAAAACTCCTCCTAGCATTTGAGTCAGCGGAGCTTTATATTTGGTACACTTATAGATAATCATCGGGTCTCGGTGAAACCGCAAATATTTTTCACCTCGACCTCAAAGGTCAAGATCAAAGTGAGTCCATTTTTTTAAAACGCCTATTAATAACGAAAAGTAACCATAAAAGTGCTCGAATCCAAGTTTGAACATGTAAAACGTACTCAGTAAGGGGTAAACTTTCATCATAAAACTTGACCTTTGGGGTCAAGGTCAAAGGTCACGTGACCTCATGTGCCGTTAACGATGGGCCGACTTATCTCGAAAACGGTTAGAGATTTTGAGCTCATTTTCGACCCTTTCGGCCTAAAACAACGTTACATAAGAGGAACTTCGGTGGCCTTGACCTTCTGGGTCGCGGTCAAAAGCAGGAAATTGACTATTATCTCGAAAACGATTAGAGATAGAGAGATTTTGGGTTCATTTTGAGCCCTTTAGGCCAAAGCGACGATAAAGAAGGGGTACTGAGTGAGTTTGAGGTTTTGGGTCAAAATTTAATGCAAATATTTTCTTTAATGGTTTCTGCACGTGGGCCAATTCCGCTATGCAGCGGAATTCTGTCTGATTATTATTATTATTATCATTATTATCATTATTATCATTATTATTATTATTATTATTATTATTATTATTATTATTATTATTATTATTATTATTATTATTATTATTATTATTATTATTATTATTATTATTATTATTATTATTATTATTATTATTATTATTATTATTATTACTATTATTATTATATAAAATGAGCATGACTTTTTGTACAGGTCAGAACACATAAGTAGATCCGAAGGTATAGAGCCAAACAACAAATTGTGGTCCATATAGTAATTGTATTAAAACTAAGATATTTTTAACATAGAAAGGCTTTCTAAGAAAGCTATTGGTGAAAACTGTCACTTGCTTGATTTTGGGCCATAAATAGAGCATTCTTTCTGTTTCATTTATCTGATCCAAACTTTACAAAATAGCACATTTGGTCCAATATCAGTGTGAATTTTGGAAATTGTTTGTTTGGAATCTACGAAACCATGCATGCCTAACTTTTAAACAAGCAATTCGCTTTGAAAAATCTTTAGATGGATTTTAAGAGACAATACTACATGTAAAAGACTCACGTCTTAAAGTGTAACACGGTCCAGTTAGCTTATGCGCGTGACAGTTATTACTTACGCTTGAGCGTTATACCAATACCTAAGGCTATTTTACAGGCAATGGGATCCAGTGATAGAGCAATTTGGATCATTTAGACGTGTAGGGCAGACTAAAAATCAGTTGAAAATCAATGCGGATTTTGTTGTTATAACATAAACCAGTGTAATACAGTATTTTGGATTATTTTTGAAACCGAATCAAAAAGGTGGGTTATTATTCATATGTGGCTTTTTAAAGCTTAATAGTGAAATTGAAACTGACAGAGACAAGTATTCAGTGATTATACTGCTTTTCTAACAAATACCCAAGATTATTTAGCAATATATCAAGCCCATGTTATGACCGATGGGGCTATGTTCGATTACATTTTTTGTAAAACAGGCCGCGAGAACCCGATTATATTCTTTATTTATAACAACTGAGATGAGCTATTTTTTAAATTTTTGGGTATAACGCAGCCAGTTCTAAAGGCCCTAAGTTTTCTAACACAAAAAACTCCAGTACGCATATATTTTAATTATATTTCAATACATCCGAAAAGAAGAAGCAGTTTGCGACAAAACGACTTTGACAAAACAATACAAAAACTTTACAAATGCCAGGGAAACAGGAAGATCAAGGGCTAAGGTGGAGGGGGATGTAGGGACATACGTAAGTTAATACGTGATTGACGCAATACCCGTTGACTAAAGAGCGAGGGGGCGGGAGAGAGAGTCTGAATTTTTGTATACTTCCTATATGGCTGACCCTTTATTGATTACTGTTTTTTTTGCTCGTTTTTTTGTTTTGTTTTGTTTTTTTTTTTTTTAGTATATTTTTACAGATGGGATTTTCTCTGCTGTTTGTGGCTGCGCTGTATATGAGTGCGCATGCGCAAGACATCAGGCTACGAATCTTACGAGCGAGCTCAGGGACATGTTTCACAATGACGTCACTTTCACGGATGGCGGCGACTCTTGGATACTTATGCCCAATGATGACGATCCTGACACCACTGAACCACTTCCAAATCCAGCCTCAGAGCAACGTCATCGTTATAGAATTTACAAGAATCCGGTTATGGCCGAGGAACCATCATGCTCATCATTAGGCCCCAAAGGCTTCGCTTTAAATGGTGTTCCTTTTTTAACGCGCTAACAGCGGATGGCTGTGATGCCGTGGTCCATGAAGATTTTGATGACTGCGAAGGACATGCGACAGACAGGGGGAGCTACCACTACCACCAGCTGTCGTCCTGCGTTCCCGATGATGACGACCCAGAGACGCCATTAAAACGGCACGGTGTTGCCATTGACGGGATCCTGATTTACGGACCTTTTGATGGAGAAAGCAGAAACATCACCAACAACCGACTTGATGAATGCCATGGTTCCGATCAAATCCTACCCAGCGGCAAATACGCTTATTTCATAGTAGTTATATAATGAGAGAGCCACTGCATGGATACCAAAAAGTGGATGAGAGAGCCACTGCATGGATACCAAAAAGTGGATGAGAGAGCCACTGCATGGATACCAAAAAGTGGATGAGAGAGCCACTGCATAGCAACGGAAAAGTGGATGAGAGAGCCACTGCACTTTTTGTGTGCGAAAAGGGAGCGAAAGTGGATGACGAAAGAAAACGTCATTTGATGCAGTTGGAAGGATTGCGAGTGAAAGAAAGGTGTTTCCGGTGAAACGTTGCCACGCCTTGAAAGAAAGGCGGGGAGACGGTTTTTTTTTTTTTAAAGTTTTTTTTTTTTAAAGCATATCCCACACATTCGCTGCTGCTAACATCAACTGTTCTGATGTTCTCCCCTCCCCTTTTATACGCGGACGGACTACGAAAGTTACTGTAGTTAAACTACAGCGTGGCAGCGAGAGAAAAGAGCTCTTTGAAGTTTAAAAAAAAAAAAATCATTTTATTTACAACTATTTCATATTCATATATTCATATGCTTTCATATATACATTCGAAATATGCTATTAAAACACTAAAACACTAAAACACTAAAGTTAAAAGTTAAACGTTAAAAAAAAATACTAAAACACTAAAAGTTAAAAGTTAAACGTTAAAAAAAAAACACTAAAACACTAAAAGTTAAAAGTTAAACGTTAAAAAAAAACACTAAAGTTAAACCACTAAAGTTAAATACTAATGATTTTCAGTCACCATTGTTTTTTCCACACTCCGCATTGTTTTACGTGTGTTTATTTCACTTGTACTTGATGATATCACGAGTCTCCCTGCCACATTGTACCATCTGTTGAGAGCCAAACAGGAAAATGTCAGAGTTGATTCCACAGGTCAGGCAATTCATGGTGTAGTGGCCTTCAATAGCTTCTAGAAAAGCTGCCATCAGAGAGCAATGGAGGCAAGCTGTGTGTCCACACTCCAGAGCTATACTCTTGTCATATAACATAAACACCCCCCCCTCCCACAGCGCGCTCAGCCCACAGCGTGTCGACGACGACCCCCCCCCCCCCCTCAGCGCACAGCGATCAGCGTGTCGACGACGACCCCCCCCTCAGCGCACAGCGATCAGCGTGTCGACGACGACCCCCCCCCCCTCAGCGCACAGCGATCAGCGTGTCGACGACGACCCCCCCCCCTCCCCTATCACTAAAGAAGAGTTAACCCCCCCCTCCCCCCTCCCTCCCCCAAAACTCATATATAAGGGTCTGATGTCGAGTTGTAGTCAAAAAATCATGGAAGCGCTGCTGAATACACCTCCTCTTTTTCCAGCTATCAACATGGACGATTTGTTTGGGTATACTTTTGATGTCATGCCAGTATTACCAGTGGAAGAGATAGATGCATTCCTGGAGCACATGGCAGAGGCTGAAAAAGACTTGGAGGAACTGTTAGACATTCCATTAGACGGCACAGTACAGCCAATGCTAGATGATAAGGAAGCGTTAGGTGCCACTACTACTGCTCCGTTAGATATACTTCCAGTGCAGCAAGGGATACAGCAAGGAATGGAGCAAGACATGCCAGATCCTGAGGGCCCCGACTACCCAATCTGGGTTGCACATGCACTTGTCAATGGTCGAAACACACACCGCAGCACAAAGTTAGATGCTCATTTGAAGCAACTTAAGGAAGAAGTGAGCGACGACGACGACGACGACGACGACGACGACGAGTCCAGCGCTAGCGAGCCCGAGGAGGGAGAAGTGTTAAGTGATGATGAAGAAGGCAAGCATTTGAAATTTGAATCGAGTAAGACCATCCTTGTGACTGAGAAAGATGTGTCGCTGTTGAAAAGAAACTTTCAAGCCGTGCTTCCTCTGATTGATAGCAACATTTTATGGCGTTTATGTGAAGAAGGCTTTTTCAACAAGCATACGTACGCGTACCTAATGGAAGAAATGAGCCCTGTCATGATGCTCATGTTCATGCTAGAAGGAACCCACGAGGATGTTCCGGCGTCAGAGCCAAAGATCACCGAAGCCATGACTCGGCGTTTCATTCAACTGTTTAGACTCTTTCATGAGGAGCAGTTTAAGGCGTTGTGTTTGCCAGAGCCGAAGTGTGTGAATGAGGGTCGCGATTCCAAATGTGCAAAGGTCATGCTGCATGGTTTCAAATACCTTGAAGAACGCATTCAGGTGTATGATATGATGGCCTACCTCTATGAAAAAGGACATTTCAACATGCTAATGCTGTTTCAATGGATACTAGGGCATCGGACCTCAGGAGACTTTTTAGTGATTGTCATGAGACAATCTTTAACAGGTGGTTTACCAACAGCCTTTCTGGATGGTGTCAATGAGATGACTCCGCGATTTTACAAGCATCTCATGAAAACTTACATGTAAAAGGTATAAAAGGGGGGGGCGGCGGCAGCGGCGGCAGCGGCAGCAGCGGCAGCAGCGGCAGCGGATCACAAAGTCTACAATCCTTCACCGTAATGTCATTTCACAGATGTGCAGAGACCATGGATGATGTCTTCAAAGTGAATTATGCTGACTGGATGTTTTCAAAGCTTCCTGCTTTTGAATCGGAATGGACGGAGCAAGTGAAGAATTTGCATCAGCATTGGGAAGCTGTTGGAAAGACCATTCCAAGTGATTGTTTCATCCACTCGTTTCTACGTGAATGTGAAGATTTACATATACTATCAGCTTATGACATTGATTCAGCATTTATCCATGCGAATACAATTTGGGCAGAGGAGCTCATGTTAAGTGTAGCTGCAAGAATCATTTTTTTTATGATGATAATGTTTCATTGATGACGAATGTATCCGACCTTGTTCGATTCAACCATGGACGAGTGGAAGTGAATTCAAAGCTTTGCAAGCAGTTTGAAAAGCTTGACTCAGCGGATGGTTGGGTATAAAAGGGGGGGGTGTGGACTTCATCAGTACAGTAGTGCAGCAGTCATGGAGAACAAGACAAGCAGCAGCAGCAGCAGCAGCAGCAGTTTTAAAATTAGTGCTAACTTAACCATTACTGTGGAGCATGGACAATATGGACCATTTCTACGCATCAAACGTGGAGAGAGATGGTGTGCTTATTCCCCATCTTTGTGGAAGATTGTGTGTCAGAACGTGAAAAAATGTCGCGACATTGGCTTTAAACTGTACTTAACGGAAACAAAGTGGCTTGAAGTCATTTCATACTTGGACATGCGCTATGTGAGCTTCGTGCGTACATCACGGTTTGAAGGGAAAGAATACACACATCACATCAACATGAATGATGGTGAATGGGAGGCACTGCTTCAGGAGATGGATCACATTGACTCTGCCTTATCGGGTGAACCGTGTACGGAATGCCATGGCAAGAAAACGATCATCAAGTTGCAAAAGGATGATCGGATGAAGGTGTCAAAGTTATCCAAGAAAAGACTGGCTGAAGTTCGGTTGGAGAATATGAATGTACAAAATCAACTTGGACTTGCCTGTGACTATTGCGGTGCTTGCGGATATATGGAGGATTATTATTGCCACTGCCACAAGTACAATTGTCAGATGTGTGAACCAAGCAACTTCTGCGGCAAGTGTGGAGTACTTAAGGTGTGTGAAGCACAGTAGAAGCCCTCACACGCACACGCACAGCAAACAAGATGGACGCATGGTTTAGAAAAGCTTATGTTGACTTGATGATTGCTAAACTGGCTTGCTGCGGCACTCCAGACTATCAGCTTTATCACTTGGACGCTTATTGGGATGTTGTACATCACAGTCTTGATGTGATTGAACTACATTCACGATTTCTTGGAGAATGTGACAGAATTGGAGTAGAAGAAGAAGATCCTGACTTTGAATTTGATGCTGCCCTCTATTCTGCTCGCACTGGCGTGGAAGCATATTTCACCGTGGTGGACTATTTGAGAGATTGCTGTGGACTACAAGAAGAAGAGGAAACTGAGCAGCCTTGTCAGCTTTGTCAGGTAAGCCAAACCCTTTTAACAACCAACAACACTAACAGCAACAGCTAACAATGTTTTTCTTTCTAGCAAATTTAATTGTATGTGAGTGGTTTCAACGTGAACAAAGAAAGAAAATGATAGAAGAGGTAGCAGATATATTCAAACATATTGTATTGCAGGAAGAAGGCATGTTAGAATAAACCAAAGTCGCCATGGAGAATCGTGTACTATTTAGCGGTCACAAGGATGTTCTTTCCAACATGTTTCCAGCACGCCTTGAAAAGTATGGACATACATTCAACTCGAGTGAAGCGTTGTATCAATATGAGAAAGCCGTGTTTCATCACCGTCCGGATATTGCTTCAGCTATTGTGTTATCCAGAAATGGCTATGAAGCAAAACGTATCGCCCAAGTGATAAAGCCATGTCCTTTATGGCATACAGTGAAGAGAAGCAAAATGCAAGAGGTGTTACAAGTCAAATGGAATCAGTGTGCATCGTTTCGCAACAAGTTAAAAGACTGCAAAGACAAGACTTTAGTGGAAGCCACCTATGATCCTTGGTGGGGAGCTGGTGTGAAACATGTGTCATCTCGTGGATATTCTGGTCAGAATATCATGGGAAAGTTGTTAGAACAGTTGTGTGTGACGGGGGGGGGGTATAAAAGAGACTGTGCCTCCAACATCATCTTACTTGCCGTCGTCGTCGCCGCCGCCGCCCAGTCCGCTCACCAGTCCTGGTGTGGAGACGTGTTTTTGTGAACCTATGAACTTGACAGCGTAAAGAGTGAAGCTCTCAAGAGTATACAGACATGGCAGATATGACACTGAGACAATATATTGTGCAAAAAGCTTATTGTGAAGAAATGTTATCCGCTGTAAAAAAGTTTGCATGGTTAGTATGTCCTGCTTGCCAACATGAAGAGTGTTCAGAACATACTTGTTATTTTGCATGTGTCTATACATATTGGAATGAAGCTAAATATTATATTCATTTAGATAAAGTGTTAGAGAATGCAAATCAGCGTTGTGAGAAATATGGTGTAGATCCAATTACACTCGATGAACTCAGTCATTGGCTAGTATTCATTGAAGACCAATGGTCTCCAGTGATTCACACCATTGTATCTATACTTGATTTGTAAAAACTTGTGAGTTAAGCGATGTTGGTTGAGTTAAATAATAAAGCTGTTTTTGTTGAGAAGGTGGATTTTTTGGTGTTTGGCCTCATGTCGTGATAAAACCGTGTTTACCCCACGAGACGACCTCGTTAAAAAAAAAAACAAAAAAACTTCACATATCTACTGCCTCTCCACCACCCCCCCCCCTTCCTCCTTTTTGATTACATCTAAGTGCTGAGGAGTCTTTCACTCGAGACGTCAAGTGCTGCTGCTCGTGTTGTTGCTTTTCATTCGGTGTGACCATGTCGACGTGGAAAGACTACTTGACGAATATATACTTCAAACCTGGACAGCCCGGGGCATTTGCTGGTCCTTACAAACTGTATCACATCTTAAGAAAGCATGATCAACCAGTGACACATTCGCAAGTGAAGAAATGGCTACAGGATCAAGACGCATTCAGTTTACTCCAACCTGTCAAATACAGGTTCAAAAGACAACGTGTGATTACACGGGGTATTGATGACATGTGGGATGTGGATTTGGCTGATATGGGAAACATAGCTCCCTATAATGATGGCACACGCTTTTTACTCATTGTCATTGATGTGTTTTCCAAATATGTGTGGGTGCAGCAACTACCTAATAAATCACATACCAGCGTCATACAAGCTTTTCAAAAGATTTTTCAGGACACGCGCCGAAGACCACGCACTCTAAGGTCTGATAAAGGAACGGAATTTAAAAACAGATGGGTCAAAGCATTTTTGAAGAAGGAGGGCATTCATGCTTATACCACAAAGAATGAAACCAAAGCCAACTTTGCTGAGAGAGTCATTCGTACTCTAAAGGGGATGATGTATCGGTATTTCCTACATAATCAAACTTACCGTTACGTAGACATCCTTCCAGACTTGGTGTACAATTACAACCATAGGCCTCATGGCTCCCTTCCGAATAAGTATGCTCCTGCCGAGATTCGTAAAGACAACGAATCGAAAGTGTGGAAGTATATGTATGTCGACAAACTCAAATTGAAACCGAAGAAGAAGAAGAAGAAGTATAAATTGAACATTGGCGATCATGTTCGCATTTCCCACATTAAATATGTGTTTCAACGGGATTATCACATCAAATGGACGCAAGAAGTCTTTATAGTCACACATCGGTGTAAGAAGCAAGGAATCCGTTTGTATCGTGTGAAAGACTTTTTAGACGAAGATATTGATGGGCATTTCTATGAGGAGGAACTGCAGAAAGTGACCAAAGATATTGAATCTGTCTACAGAATTGAAAAAGTCTTGAAAACCCGTAAAAGGCGAGGAGGTGTGAAAGAATTACTTGTCAAGTGGTTAGGTTGGCCAAGCAAGTTTAACAGTTTGGTGAAAGAAACAGACATTCAAAGATGAAGCATCCCTTTACATGCTTGGTCTCTGGGCCTACAGGCAGTGGCAAAACGTCTCTGGTGAAGGAAATTTTGGAACAAAAGTTGATTCACCCCTCTCCGAAAAGCATTTTATGGCTCTATGCAGCAGATCAGCCTTTGTACAAGGGAATGAAGGGTGTGACATTTTACCAAGGCATCCCAGATGACATTGAAGAGCGCTTTAACCCGAAAAAACCAAACCTACTCATCATTGATGACTTAATGACCAGATGTCATAGCGATGAGCGTATGACACGTCTTTTTAGTGTGGGTAGCAGTCATCAAAATCTAAGTATCATCTTTATTGTGCATAATTTATTCCATCATGGGAAAGAGATGCGAAATATTAGTTTGAATACCCATTATATCATTCTGTTTAAAAATCCGAGAGACAGTCAGCAAGTCAGTACATTGGCGCGGCAAATGTATCCTGGAAGATCTCAATTTCTCATAGAAGCCTATCAAGATGCTACCAGCAAACCCCATGGTTATTTGTTCATTGACTTGAAGCCGAAGACGAATGATCAACTGCGTATTCGTACAGGCATTTTACCAAAAGATACCCATTATATATATATTGATAAAGCCGTGTACGACCAAGAACCAAGTCATTTAACCATTCGCAGTCAAGATGTCTAAACGCATTCGAACGAACCAGCCTTTCCTTCATTTGCTTGCACGCAGTGGGCCTAGACGGCGTAAATCCTTGCTACAGCAAGCTACGAAGGAGGAATTAACGAGCTTGTTTGAAATTTGTTTGAATATATTGCGAGGACATTTACCCTTAAGCTCAAAACGGTATAAGGTATTCCAGCGTGAGCGTCATACCCTACGTACTCTGGCAGACAAGAAGATATCCCTTCGACGAAAAAAGAAGTTGGTGAATCAGAAAGGAGGATTCATTGGAGTGATTGCTAGATTTGCATTGCCCTTGTTAGCCAAGCTGCTGTTAAAATGAAGCATGCTATGAAAATGGTTCTCATTCCTGAACATGAATACAAATTGTTATTGGAAAAGAAGGGGAAACATGGTGGTGGCGACATCAAAGCAAAAGTCAAGACACTTTTACGTGGGAAACGAACGCGTGAAAAGGCCATGGAAATGTCTCAACTCCTTGGCCGCCATCTACGAACAAGTCAGTCCCAACAACAGCGGCAGCAAAAACCACCACCACTAGAAAAGCTCGTGTTAAGTCATTTTCAACCGATCTATCATGGAAAAGTACAACAACTTTTAGCAGACCTGAAGAAACATGGTACGACATGGACAGAGAAGAATGAACTTGTGTTGAAAACGGGCGATGTCATTACAAATTCTAACATGGTTGATTTGATGAAAGAAGCATTGGTAGCGACAAGAAGAAAGGAACGCACCATACCACCCCATGGCTGGCATCCGTTTATCCAGGAAATTGTGGATGCTAATATTCCAAAAACAACGTTTAGTAAAAAGACCACTCGTGAAGACATTGCAACAGAAATGAACCAGCGTCAGCAAAGACAGTTTCCGATAGGATGGGAAAATTTTTAACATGGTTGAAAGAGCTATGGTGTTGTTGTGGTGGCCAGGAAGAGAAACCGACTATTTCGACTATTCCTGTGAAGATCCGATGCACAAGTGCGTGTTGTGAAGGAGAAGTCCATCAGCATGATGATGATGATGATGATGATGATGATGTAAAAGAGGATGAGACTTTACATACTTGGTCGAATGGCGCGCGCTATCCTGAGGTATATAGGCAACGACGACGACGCACCCATACCATTTGAGAGGTTCCCTACCATGGAGTCGACAAGCTTTTACATTACTTTGCCGAGCAATGCGAGTATGAACTATTATCCCAACAACAAGGCTTCGAATTATCAAATTCGTATGCCTCGAACCATCTACCTGAATGGAAGATATGAAGTGGCTTTAGCTGAAATTCAATATCCGCATACATGGACAACGATGAGACATGGCATGGACTATTCTATTCAGTATCGACAACAACCGCTGACAGATATTGTTCTTGACACTATCAATATTCCTTATGGCTACTACAGATCCATATCAGAGATATGTCAGGCAGTGAATGAAGAAGCGACTAATTCTATGAAAGATGATCTTAAAGACGCTATTCGGCTAAAGTATGATAAAATTAGACGACGTGTGTTTCTATTTCTAAATTATGACTTTGAAATGTCCTTCTCCACTGGATTAGCTGAGATTTTAGGATTTATCCCAGATCACTGGTATACTGAAACGTGTACAGCTGACCATAAAGCCGATGTGAAACAGGGGTTTTATACACTGTATGTGTATTGTAGTATTTGTGAACCACAAGTGGTTGGGGATTATTATGTGCCTTTGCTACGCTCTGTTGGGATACAAGGCCATGATGGCGACATTGTTATGAAAACGTACGGCGAACCGCACTATGTCCCTGTAAACACATCCAAATTTGACGTGATAGAGATGAATATAAAGGATGACACAGGCCATACTGTTCCATTTCAAACTGGAAAGGTGATCTGTAAACTTCATTTTCGACCAAAAGCATTATGAAAGCCTACACACACGATCCGTCTGCATATCGCAACCATTTTCTTCGTCAAGTGGGTGGAGAATTACCAGGATTCAAAGGAGCGCGAATTCAGTATGGAGATGGTATTGGTTCAATACTGGGATCATTGGCTCGTAGAGCTATTCCACTACTTAAGGCTGGGGCTAAGATCGTTGCGCCACATCTTAAGAAGGCTGCAAAGAATGTTGCGAAAGATGTTACGGGTTGAGTAGCACAGCGTGTGTTTGGTGGTGATGTCCATAAAAAGAGAGTGCAACCGACGAAACGTGCCAGAAGACGAAAAACAGCTAGACGGATAACATCAAAAAAGCATAAAAGAGATATCTTTTAAAATCATGTCTCTCATTCACAATCATTCGTGCGAATGCAGTCTTTCTCCATTGGAATGGTTTCACGTACCGCCGACGCAAACTGCTGTAGAGAAAAGTTATAATGTCGACTATCAACCACTGACTACCATTAGAGAGGGGGCTCCCATAGAATTCTACATTCCTGCGAGTACAGAAGAATATCTGGATTTAAAGAACAGCAAACTTCATATTGTATGCTGCATTGTAAAGGCCGATGGAACAGCGTGTGGCCCAGATGATAATGTCTCTTGCATCAATGATGTGTTTAATGGGTTATGGTCTAATATTGAATTGTTTCTGAATGATCGGTTGGTTTCGCATAGTAACAACACCCATGGCTATACCAGCATTATCTCTCATCTCATCCATGATTCGGAAGAAAGTCTCCATTCTGAGCGCTCTATGCGGCTCATGTACAAGGATACTGCTGGGTCGATGAATAGTTATGAGGTGAAAAGACCTAATCATGAACACTATGTATCCGGGTTTCATGTCAATGCCGACGGTGGTGATCTAGCTGAGCAAGGAAACAATGGGTTGCATCATCGTTATTTGCATACGCGTCTCAGCCGTGAGTTTATGCTCGCAGGTGGTTTGAGGATAGATTTGTTTGAGCAGGATCGCTATCTTCCGAATGGCATCAGTTTGAAGTTGCGTTTCCATAGACAGAAAGATGATTATGTACTGATGGCTGTAGATAATACCTATAAGGTAGAAGTGAAAGAGGCATTTTTAACCATTCGCAAAGTGAGGGTGAGTCCAGGGATTCAGCTAGGGCATACAGACGCATTGCTGAAAAGTCCTGCCAAGCTCATCATCACTAGAAAAGAATGTAAAGTCTTGGCCATTCCGGCAGGATTTCGGTCTTTTGTGAAAGACAACATCTTTTTGGGTCAATTGCCAAATCGCATTGTCATTGGGCTGGTTCATAATGAAGCCTTTGGTGGGTCAGTATTGAGGAATCCATATGATTTCAAACATTTTGATCTGAACTATATGCAACTGTACACGGATGGTGAACCAGTCCTATCCAAACCGCTCAAGCTTGACATTACACAGAACAAGTACCTGGACGCTTTTGAAACGCTTTACAAATCGTTTGATCGATTGAATGGTGAGAAAAGTTCCATTATAAAAAGGGAAGATTGGCCTAGAGGGTATTCTTTATTTTCGTTTGACTTAACACCGGATTATGATGGAGCTGATCATTTTCCCCTAATCAAGCATGGGAATTTGCGGCTAGAAATGAACTTTGCTAGGGCTTTGCAACCTACCATCAATGTCATCGTCTATGCTGAATTCGACAACATTATTGAGATCAGTGCCAATCGTAGCATCCAATTCGACTACCAGTCATGAACACGAAGCAGATCGAAGCTATCCTGAGCCATGATGCCGCGACCAAAGACTTGTTTCAAGGTGTGTTTCCCATGGACCAGTTACCACTGTCTTTACAACGCGGTGCCTATGTCATCAACACCGACGATCATGATGAACCAGGAGAGCATTGGGTGGCAGTGTATTATGACAAAGACCCTGCGGAATACTTTGACTCTTATGGACTGTTACCTCTCGATGAGCGTTTAGAAACATTTTTAAGAAATGACTATATGTATAATTCCATCTCATTACAAACGCCGATATCATCGGCGTGTGGTTTTTATTGTGTATATTATATATGGCATAGAGCTCGAGGTCAGAGTATGTTTGAGATTGTGAATATATTAAAAAGAAAGGATGGGGATTTTATTGTAAAGGATTTTGTCTATAGACATTATAAACCATTGTTTTATTAATGGTGTAGTTAAGCTGTAGTTAAGTTGTTAAAGAATTGTTCAAATGTTGGGGAAAAAAACTCTAAGTTTCAAACTGGTCTTGTTTATTGGTGTTTTCCCAAACTCTCCCCCCTCTTATCTACCAACTACTTTTTTTTTTACAAGTTCTCTCTCAATACATTGATCAATGCATGCCATTCATTGCAATTTAAATTAATATAGGTATCATAGACATTACACCCACGTTTGTAAATGCTATGAAAGCTCACATAACACACATCACCAAACTTTATCACTTTAACAGTTTCATGTTCAGACAGTTTGAGTTCATATCCTTCTTCTTTGTCCATCAGCCGCATCAGCCGCATCAGCCGCATAGGCTGTGTCACCTCAATGGATTTGGTACCCCGCTTGAGTTGTATTCCATCCTCTTTGAATTCAAGCAGAAGATTCTTCCCAATCCAATGCGTGTAACAGCGCGTTCCATTCCGCTGTGCTGAGGGTGATGATGTCGCAGTCTTCTGTAAGCTCGTCATATTGGCGAAATTGTACAAACACGTCTAGACCGTTCTCAGTCACACGCACATCTAATTCATTTGAGACTGCTAGGAAAAAGCCGGGTATTCTCAACTCGTCTAGGTGATCCTTCAACACGGATTGGTCCTCAAGCGATAGGACGAGATACTGTCCAAAATGCCGTAGCACAATGTCATCACATAAGTTTCTCAGATAGGAGAACCCATAGGTCATGGGTTCATAATCCATCAAATAGTCGTCTTCCATCGCGTCCATGTATTTATACTCGAATGATGTCAAACAGTGGATGCTGTATCGCTTCGAGGAATCGTAAGGCTGCGCGCCAGTTCTTGATATCAAAGAAGATCAACTGTGCATAGGGTGTATCTGGCACAACTCCCTTATAATCCTCTGGATAATCCTGTAAAAGATTTCTACAGAATGTCACACGTATGTTAGAATTATATTCAGCTACCGTCACTTCCAGTTTATTTTCAAGTCTGCGTTTAAACTCAGCTTCAAGCGGTATGGTTTTAAAGTCTTTCCACACTTCAGGTTTAAACCGATAAGCAGAAATTCTCTGAGAACCCATCATCACTTCATTCTTCTCATTGACAGTAAGGTAAACACCATTGTTTAACATGAGTGCATTCATGATTGTTACCTTGGTATGACTGGTCGTCTTGTCTGCGAAGCCTTTTATCCACTTCTTTCACCTGCTTCTTCAGCATTTTCCATTCAGGTATGGTCAGCAAGATACCCTTTTTCGTCGGACGGTTCCTTCCAGTCCCCTCATCTCTCAGGTATTTCCGAATGTTCACCACACCTTCATCGCTTTGTTTCATAATCTTGATATACTTTCCATTGCCTAGAGAAAGCATTCCATCCCACGACTGTGGTGGTGGTGGTGGTGTCGTCTCCACTTTTAATTTCTTGATAGTGGTGGTGGTGGAATTGTTCACGTTCAAGTCTTTCACTGTATCTGCTAGAGTATCCATATCCGTTGGTGCAGATCTCTTCATGTTCACCCTCAACTCACTCTGAAGTTTGGTGAAAGTCATCCCCCCTTTTATACTGTTGCTGTCGCTGCTGCCGCTGCTGCCTTGTAATGCCCATGCGCCAAAGTGGAATAGCCATCATTTAACACGTATCGCTTATCATCAAAGGGGGAGAGAGCTACTTTCCTCAACTTCTCCGAGAAAATCTGGTGGTTATGACTTCGAATGGTGTGTCCTGTCACCATCATTTGCGTTTGGTTGAACAAACTGTCTTTATATTGCTGATGTTTCATACGTCTTTGACACGCATGAGTAATCCCTTTGGCTGTACGTTTTTCTTTCCCACCATACATCATACTGTACATTTTCGGCCGAAGTCCAACAAACTCTTCAATGGGGATACCTGCCGTCTCATCTTTCATTTTCCCAAGCACTTTCTTGTTCACGGTGGAATGCAAGAAATGATCGGGGGGATAGTCACTTGTGTCGAACAAGTCAGCATCTTCCTGCATATCCTTGTAGATATCATCCGTTTCTATGTCATAACATAGACTGTCGGTGTCACTGAACAACAGCTTGGCGTCAGGATACTTGGTCATGATGTAGTTGTAATGAAAGTCAAACATGAGCACTTTGCTGAGGTCAAGAATGGTGAAGCCGACTTGAATGGGCTTATCCAGAAGCAAATCCACTTTGTGTAAATGTACCGCGGTCAAATCGTCATTGAAAATTCTAAATTGGTGGAATGAAGGTTTGGCTACAAGTTTCTTGAACCGCTTTTCCTGGTGAACGAGTTCCACTTTGATGCGCTTTCTCACATTTTCCATGGTTTTGCCAAATACAGAGTTGTTCATCAATTTGAAAAAGTCTTTCTCAAACGGGTTCTTAGCCAACTTTCTCTTTTCCGTGTTCAACGAGATGTATTTCGCCAACCATTTGCTCTGTGTAAACATGATAGCCCGATGCACCTTCGTGACTTTCAATCCCAGTGACACATATTGCTGTAAATTTCTATAATGAAGTACATAGTTCTTCTTGTCACACAAGTTGGGAATGAGCTTTTCACTGGGTTTATCTTTCATGTTCAACTCTTTCCGTAGCTTCTGACTATACCCTGATAATTCTCCCACCTTCACACATTTCCGTTCTGGAGCTACTGGGTAGTGATTATGACCATCATGGATTGAATATGGATATTCCAAATCCACCTCTAAAATGCATCCAATCTCATCCTCTTCATCCACTTCCATGAAGTTAATGGATTCTGGCTCGTTCACCCACATAAATCCACTTTCTGGCATACTTTGTGACATGGCCCAGCCGTACAAGTTGTTTGCGTCGAGGTACATCAGGTAATGGGTTGGTTGCATAGGGTCATACTCTGCTACGTAGGGGTTATTTGCTTTCGCATACTTGTGTGTGATGACAGATATTCCTCCACGTAGACCTTGTTCAACCATTTGGTACATGTCAATGTCATTGATCAATTCCAACTTCACCTTTGTCGCTTTTAACATCGCATCCCACGACAGTCCTGGCGCTGTATAGTAGTGGGCAGGATCCAATTCATACGTGTTAAGACACACTTGACGAAAATTTTCAAACACGTCAGCCAACAGCAATACATCCGATTTCAGGTATAAGTCGTGGTATTCACCAAATGTAGTGCAGTGGAATGTCTCCCACACCTTCTGTGCATGCACATAATCCTCATCGCTAATGCCTTCTTCACTGAGCAGACTGTAAAACTTGTCCTTGGACGGCAGTTGTGTTTCAGCAAACTTGGATGGCTCATCCACGTAATCGTAGGGGTACACTCCCTTTCTCAACAGTAACTCTTGCTGGTCGCTATCGTGAATGTGAGAGGTCATGTTATAAAAGGTATCTTTCCCTTCTGCCGCCAGGTTGGATACCAACTTCTGTAGAGAAGTACCCATGAACTGATAACTGTCTGTAAATTTCAGATTGCTCATGGTGAATGCAATATATTTCTCAACGGTGTTGGGAATAACCGTAAGCGTTTCATCTTTGAATTTGCCAATTTCCTCCATGATCAAATGGCTGTCATAGCCTCGCAAATTGTGGAAAAAGACAGGGATGATAAACGAATCTCTAACACCCTGCTGATCCTTTCGAAATCGGAATTGCAAATTGCATTCACTATGTGCAGCACCGCGATATCTGCCATTGATATGGTCATGATCTCTCACACAATCTGCTCCTAGAGGCTCATGACAAATGTAGCAATCCACAGCAGTCCTGAAATCCTCTTTGTCTTCACAAGTCATGACCAACTTCTTTGGCTGCTGTAAACCCTGCACAATACGATCACGCTCATTCACCATATGGTCTAAAAAGACTTTCACAGCATTGTCTCCTCGATACACGACTGGGGCACGTGTGTCATACTGGCTCACAACCACATAGGCGAAGCTGTTTGGACGATGATGTTGGTACTTGTCTCCTTCTTCATGCTTTTGCGTGAGACATTCAAAGTCTGCATAAATCACAAAAGGTGCTCGCTGTTGTTTGGCTACATTCTTAAACTTGATAAACGGTTCCTTGGGGAATGATAAACGTTGCGCTCCATGCTTGCCACACACTTCGCGATGCTTGTCTAACAGATCTTGTCGTATAAACCCGTGAAGGCAGTTGAAACAATAAAATGCACCTCCATTATGCTTTGATCGATAAGCCATCAGTTTGCTGAAATTCTTGATGAGACAGTAATGTCTTGTCCTGCCATTGCTAATCAAAAGTAAGTTGATTTCTCTCGCGCTGTTGGCGCTGTTGGCGCTGGTGTTTCGACTCAGTTGTATCGGAACAACAACATCCTGTTCATATCCAAACACGTTGATGGATACATCATTCTCCTTTTCAAACTTTGGAATGGCCGTAATCGGTGTGGGAAATGTCATACCTTCCACCTTTAATTCATTCTCAAATGGCTTGTATCGATGCACACGCTCTGGGTTTGCATCTGTTGAAGGGTGAAGGTGAGCCAGTACCGACCATAAGAAACACTTGTTGTCTTTATTCTTAATGTTTAACACACCTCCTGTATTCTTCACTTTCTTCGGCAGGTCCATATAACAGCTTGCTTCCAGAGGTGTTGATGTAGCTGTATGCACTTCAATATACAGGATGTTATCCAACACCCAGCCAGAACCTTGTCGCTCATGTTCATCAAACTTGGTAAACAATTCTTTATAGGCTTCTGGCAAGTCCTGCTCAATATCCCCTGGATTGTAGGCTATATATGTTCGACTGCTGATAAAAGCATTATCCACTTGTTCTACCATCACCCCTTCAGCATTCGCTGTCATTTTCTTGAAGCGTGCATGTACGACAATGTACCATTTCATTCCATCATTTAACGTTTCTCGTAAATGTGCCTTAATCCGATTCTCTTGTTGCCGCATTTCAAGTAATAAATCCGATCCATCTTCAGGCTCAAACCGTCTTTCCTGCGCTTCTCCCTCTCCCTACTTGCACTGTCTTTGGTTCTTTGCATACATGTGTGTCAAACGCATCCATAGATGGAAATATCTTAACACATCCATAGCAAAGGAATGGATCAGGTCTGATAATACTATCTTCCAGCGTCTTTTGTCTCTTCACTTCTATCTGCTGAACAAGCTCTTCCCGAGCACGTTTCAACCTTGCTTGTTTCGTAGCCATCCTTGTTGTCGCTGCTGCCGCTGCTGCCATCAACTGCTCTGATGTTCTCCCCTCCCTCCCCTTTTATACGCGGACGGACTATGAAAGTTACTGTAGTTAAACTACAGCGTGGCAGCGAGAGAAAAGAGCTCTTTGAAGTTTAAAAAATCATTTTATTTACAACTATTTCATATATTCATATATTCATATGCTTTCATATATACATTCAAAATATGCTATTAAAACACTAAAACACTAAAACACTTAAGTTAAAAGTTAAACGTTAAAAAACACTAAAACACTAAAAGTTAAAAGTTAAACGTTAAAAAAAAAAAAAAAAATACTAAAGTTAAACCACTAAAGTTAAATACTAATGATTTTCAGTCACCATTTTTTCCACGTCAAACTCTCCGCAGGGCTTTACCAGCACGTCGGCTCACCACAATCGCACTGGTAGCGATAAAACTGATTCATAGTGAATGGTCTCTTGGCACATTTAAACGGATGCATGTTGTAATATCTAAAGTTTTTCAACGCTGCTCCACACCACCAACAATCCAACAACGGTTGTGGTCCTGGCAATAATGCTGTAAAGTTATATGGCAGCAGTCCGCCGCAGGTCTTACAACAATAATGCCTTGGTGCATCATGCTTTACTGGACAATTATGCGACTGTCCATCATACTCCAGCAAGCAGAAGCACTTGAAGCACTCAGTTGTTAGCGTGATCATGCCGCAGCCTTTCTTCCACACCCTGTAATTGTACCTCTTCTGCTCCTCCTCCACAGGTGTTACAGACGACGGAAAATGCAAAGTTTCCTCTAAGGCATACTTCATCTCTGCCTCCACCTTTGCTTTCTCTTCATTCAATGGTGTGCGAATTATCACTGCCTCATTTGGTTTGAATTGACTCAGATCATCTATGGCATCTGCTGACGAGTTCATCTTGTTTGTGTGTTAAATGGCATCTCCTCGACTCACTTATATAGTGAGTTTTGGGGGGAGGGAGGGGGGGAGGGGGGGTTAACTCTTCTTTAGTGATAGGGGAGGGGGGGGGGTCGTCGTCGACACGCTGATCGCTGTGCGCTGAGGGGGGGGGGGGTCGTCGTCGACACGCTGATCGCTGTGCGCTGAGGGGGGGGGGGGTCGTCGTCGACACGCTGATCGCTGTGCGCTGAAGGGGGGGGGGGGTCGTCGTCGACACGCTGTGGGCTGAGCGCGCTGTGGGAGGGGGGGGGTGGTCTGACGTCGATCGGGCGATTTTGCGACCTGCCCCGGATGCAATGTGTTTATGTTATATGACAAGAGTATAGCTCTGGAGTGTGGACACACAGCTTGCCTCAATTGCTCTCTGATGGCAGCTTTTCTAGAAGCTATTGAAGGCCACTACACCATGAATTGCCTGACCTGTGGAATCAACTCTGACATTTTCCTGTTTGGCTCTCAACAGATGGTACAATGTGGCAGGGAGACTCGTGATATCATCAAGTACAAGTGAAATAAACACACGTAAAACAATGCGGAGTGTGGAAAAAACAATGGTGACTGAAAATCATTAGTATTTAACTTTAGTGGTTTAACTTTAGTGTTTTTTTTTAACGTTTAACTTTTAACTTTTAGTGTTTTAGTGTTTTTTTTAACGTTTAACTTTTAACTTTTAGTGTTTTAGTATTTTTTTTTAACGTTTAACTTTTAACTTTAGTGTTTTAGTGTTTTAGTGTTTTAATAGCATAGTTCGAATGTATATATGAAAGCATATGAATATATGAATATATGAATATGAAATAGTTGTAAATAAAATGATTTTTTTTTTAAACTTCAAAGAGCTCTTTTCTCTCGCTGCCACGCTGTAGTTTAACTACAGTAACTTTCGTAGTCCGTCCGCGTATAAAAGGGGAGGGGAGAACATCAGAACAGTTGATGGTAGCAGCAGCGAATGTGTGGGATATGCTTTAAAAAAAAAACTTTAAAAAAAAAAAACCGTCTCCCCGCCTTTCTTTCAAGGCGTGGCAACGTTTCACCGGAAACACCTTTCTTTCACTCGCAATCCTTCCAACTGCATCAAATGACGTTTTCTTTCGTCATCCACTTTCGCTCCCTTTTCGCACACAAAAAGTGCAGTGGCTCTCTCATCCACTTTTCCGTTGCTATGCAGTGGCTCTCTCATCCACTTTTTGGTATCCATGCAGTGGCTCTCTCATCCACTTTTTGGTATCCATGCAGTGGCTCTCTCATCCACTTTTTGGTATCCATGCAGTGGCTCTCTCATTATATAACTACTTTTCATGAATTATTAATACCCTTACCTCGTGGGATGCTTCCGAGGTGTAGTGCAGAGAGAAGGCCAGCGTGAAGCAATATGTCTCGAACTGGTTCAAGATGAAGAGCTTTGTTCGATGGGTCCATATCGACCCACTGCTAGACCCACAGCGTCCCCAGTGGAAGCCAAGGGCCGCCTCAGCTGTTCTACCCTTTCTTGGGTTGATATTATGTACCCTAATGACCTTTTAATACCGAAATTCTACCGCAAAAGAACGTCACACGGCGCTGACGATCGATGTAAGGACGTGTCATTGCAAAACATGCAGACATGTTTGTCTTGCTTCAAGTAACAAGTACCAAACTTTTTTGAACATTCAAAGTATTGACATTGTTTGCACCTGTATTACATTTCAGTTACTTTGACTGTCATCAGTTTTAAATTTATTTCGCTCTTGTTGCAGTCAACAAGAACACACACACACACATATATATATATATATATATATATATATATATATATATATATATATATATATATATATATATATATATATATATATATATATATATATATATATATATATATATATATATATATATATATGTTTTTGGACCAACTGCCATGAATTGTTCACACTTATGCACTTAAATGATCCGGCAGTATTTTGTCTTCAGGAAACATTCAGCAAAAACGACAATCTTTTACAAAGCGAAATTAAACTAAATACGCCTTTCCAGACCCAGGCGATTCGTATCGCGCTTGGCAAAACTTTCACAATTTGTAATATTTATTTGCCACCACATTTGAGACCTCAACCAGAAGAGTTGAATGACCTAATAAATCAGCTACCTAAGCCAGTCCTATTCGTGGGCGACTTTAATGCTCACAGTACATTGTGGGGCAATAGTTACGTAGATTTGAAGGGAAAATTGGTAGAAAATCTCCTTAACCATCATAATTTAACCATTTTCAACGACAAGTCATACACATATCTTCACCCTGGTACTGGTTCAAAAACCTCTATTGACCTTTCTATAGCATCTGCTAATTTATATCTTGATTTTAATTGGAAAGTGCTGGGTGATCCCCAAGGCACTGACCACTTTCCTATTTTATTGTCTGAGTCTAAACCATACCACGAAAAAAGATCCCCAAAATGGAAGTTTCGGAAAGCAGACTGGTCAGAATTCCAAGAATTATGTCATCAGAGTATCAAAAGGAAACATTTTACTGATGATGAAGACGAACATATCTCATTATTTACCTTTCTTCTCCATGGAGTGTGTGAAAAATCTATCCCAAGGACATCAGGATCCCACAAGAAACCACACAAACCGTGGTTTAATGACGCTTGTTAAGAATCCATAGCGCTTCGTAAACAAGCCCTCAAAATTTTTTCAGACTACCCAGACATTACAAGAAAAATAGAATATCAAAGGGCCAAGGCAGTTACGCGTAAAACAGTAAAAAAAGCAAACAAGAGTCCTGGCATGAATATGTTTCTCAACTCAACACAAATAATTCAACTCAACTCAACTCTTAAAAAAAGACCTTGGACATGGCTAGAAAAATATCTGGCAAGAACACTTTTAACAAAGTAAGCCATCTAGAAGTTAACAATAATATGATCACCGACCCAAAGGACATTTTAGATACCCTAGGCGAAACATTTGAACATAATTCATCTTCCGAAAATTATAGCCACGAGTTTATACGCTATAAAGAAACAGAAGAAACTAATCCTCTTAACTACTATTCTGACAACAGCGAAGCGTATAATGAGCACTTTTCTCTTAATGAATTGAGAAAGGCCACAGATAGTTCCCATGATTCAGCAGCAGGACCAGATGACATACAT
The DNA here is from genome assembly GCA_949752745.1 of Protula sp. h YS-2021. Classification (NCBI taxonomy): domain Eukaryota; kingdom Metazoa; phylum Annelida; class Polychaeta; order Sabellida; family Serpulidae; genus Protula; species Protula sp. h YS-2021. The sequence continues at coordinate 38,782,782 of OX457029.1, read as the reverse complement.
TATCAGATGCTTAGACATTTGCCAGACCATACCCTAAAGATCCTTTTAGAATTGTTAAATCATACCTGGAATTCCGACACTTTTCCAGAAATATGGAAGGAAGCCACAATAATACCAATACCAAAGCCAAACAAAGATCCACGAAATCCTCGGAATTACAGACCAATTTCCTTGACAAATGCCCTGTGCAAAACATTTGAGCGAATGGTAGCTGAAAGATTAAAATGGTACCTGGAAAGAAACAACTTGCTTGCCGACATACAGAATGGCTTTAGGAAACAAAGGAGCACTCTGGACCATCTTGTAAGATTAGAATCTTTTGTGAAAGAAGCTTTCAATAACAAGGAACATGTTGTTACCGTTTTCTTCGACTTGGAAAAAGCTTATGATACAGCATGGAAACACGGAGTACTAAAGGATCTTTTTGATTTCGGCCTCCGAGGCCGTCTGCCCCAGTTTATAAAAGGATTCCTGGACGACCGTCGATTCAGGGTTCGCCTTTGTACAATATTCTCAGAATATTTTGAACAAGAGGAAGGCTTCCCCCAAGGATGCATCCTTTCAATTCTACTTTTCCTGATAAAAATCAACAATATAAAAGATACACTGAGACAGGGGATAGATAGCTCACTCTTGTTGGATGATTTTGCCATGTCGTGTAGAGGCAAAAGTATGAATTTAATACACCGTCGTCTTCAGCAGAGTATTTATTCTCTCCAAGTTTGGGCGAATAAGAATGGTTTTAAATTCTCACAAACCAAAACGGTTTGTATACACTTTTGTAAAAAACGAACACAACACGACGATCCAGTTTTACACATCTCTAACGTGCAAATCCCTGTTGTCAAGGAAAACAAATTTTTAGGTTTAATTTTTGAAAACCAATTTAGTTTTATCCCACATATCAAACACCTCCGAAGAAAGTGTCAGAAGGCCTTAAATTTACTGCGAGTCATCTCCTCCCACGATTGGGGAGCAGATCGTGATACTAAACTCATGTTGTATAGACCTCTAATCAGATCGCGACTGGACTATGGCAGTATAGTCTATGGCTCAACTAGACCATCAAGGCTTAAGAATATGTTTAAATGCCTTTAGAACATCCCAAGCCGACAGTTTACACGTTGAGGCAAATGAACAACCTCTCAATATACGGCGGTTAAAACTTGCCATGCAGTATTGTATAAAACTTTACGCCAATAGAAATAACCCTACTCATCAGATTGTTTTCGGATCACATTATGCGGATAGAGGTACCAATGCTATCCCCCCCTTTTGAACTAGGATTATGCCACACCTGCAAGAAGCAGGTATAATCGTTGAATCTGTTGCAAATTACAAAATACCTAACCAACCCCCTTGGAAGTTAACGAAACCTGTGGTCTTGAAGACTCTTTCTGAGTCCACAAAAGAACGAACTAACCCGTGTGTATTTCAGTCAAAATTTGAGGAATTAAAGGATAATTATAATGACTACCATTTCACATATACCGATGGTTCCAAACTTGAGGACATGGCTGCTGCAGCTATTGTCACAGAAAATAATACATTCAGAACCAGGCTCCCTAATGGATCTTCTATTTTCTCTGCAGAAGTTAGAGCCCTGCAGCTATCTATGCAAACTGTCAAGATTAGCCGTTATAAAAAATTCATACTATGTGTGGACTCCATGTCAGTTCTAGAATCATTAGAAAACTTACAGGTATCAAACCCAATCATTTTGGACTTGATAGAAAAACACGACGAAGTGGTAAACGCTGGCAAAGAGATAATATTTTGTTGGGTACCGAGCCACGTTGGAATCCCGGGCAACGAGGCAGCCGACAAAGGCGCCAAAGAAGCGTTAAACCAAGACTGCTCAGATTTCCTTATACCGTCATCAGATTTTAAGTGCCGTGTTTCTAGATATGTCAAAAATCTATGGCAACAATATTGGGATGAACAAACCAACAATAAGCTCTACCAAATTAACAGTGTGGTAGGGCGCAAATTGCCCTCCTTGGCGACGATATGGTAATTCACAGATTAAGAATAGGACATTCTTACACTACTCACAAACACCTGTTAAGAGGTGAACCACAACCCGAATGTATAAGTTGTCAGGAACGGTATACAGTAAAAAACATCTTGATAGATCGTATAGACTTCAGTCACATTCGTCCCCGTTATTATAGAGTTGATTCCATGAGAGAGCTCTTTGAGAAGGTAAATTCCAACAAGGTCCTAGAATTTTTAAAAGAGATTAACATGTATTCCTATGTGTAGACCACCATTAAGTCTATTTTTAGTATATTTTTTAGTATATTAAGATTTTATTTTATAATCATTTTTAATCAATAAAGTATAAATTCGACAAAGTTACCAGGAATGACACAATATGACCTGCAACAGGTTGGCGGTGTCCTTAAACCAATCAAATAACTAACTAACTAACACACACACATATATATATATATATATATATATATATATATATATATATATATATATATATATATATATATATATATATATATATATATATATATATATATAATTTTCAGTCATTTCGTGACTGTGGGAGCCAGGCATTTCGTGTAATGCCTAAAACATTTTCAGTCATTTAATGAAATGACAGAATTGGATGTCAAGTCATTTCACGAAATGCATAAAATGATTTGTTAATTGAAATAAACGTCGATACAGCAGTCACGCTGATCGAAATCGTCGGACCGTCGAGTGACCGCATTTAGCTGATACTAGAGGACGGCAATGCTTACGTGACGGGCACGGGACTGGCGAATTCTCGTGAACTGGCGTTGCCTAGGAACAACTGGGTATATATGGGCGTCTCCTGGCGACAGGCTGACGGGCGAATCCTCATGCGTGCTCTTTATGACAGCGGCAAGGTCGAGAGCGGATCCGTGACCGGCTTCAACTCTGGAAACACCTTTGAGGTACGGCAGTTCTAGTCCTGCCTATAATACAGATTATTTGTTTTATGTCTTCCGCTTTTTGGACAAATTTCAAGTATATATCAGAGTTGTGGGTTAATTTTTGAGGAATTTTAGAAATGGCCTTTGCTTATATAAAATCCATGACCTTCCTCAGTATAGCAAGGAGGTATGTTGGGTAGTATTGATGTAGCATCATTTACCAATGACAGGTGAACAACGTGTTGCTGGGCAGCCAAAGTGACGTGCGTTTCGTCATTGACTACGTGCGCTTGTTTGACAACGCTCAGGGCGACACGTTCGCTTACATGGCCACTGAATACACGGACGGTCGCCTGTGGCCTAGCCTAGCACAGATACTTGAGGTAAATCGAAATTAACGTCCCATTTTTGTAGATGGACAACAGCAGCATTAAAAATCAAGAATCCATTAAAACAAATGGATGGGTATGTCCAAAGTAAGGTTTTATCAAGAACCATTCGATAATATACGGAGCCTATGACGGTGTCTTCGTCAGGGAAAAGATCGAGGTTAAAGGACTATATCCCACGGTCGTATGCGTCCCAGGAAAAGTTGCCATCACTTGATGCTTAACTGTTAACAACATATACTGTGTGTGGCTTTTCAGAGACAAGTGACGTACTGAGCGCTGACACGACACGCCAGGTGACATGTGAGCACACGCCATCAACCAATGAAATCGACTTTGTCACGAGCACAGCGCCTGTCACTGATGACTTCCGATTGGCTACAGAGGTTTGTGCTTTCCCTTTGCAATGTCCTTGCTTGCTGTCGTAAAAAGATGTACCATTAAAGCGTGGTTTTCGGATCACAATATGATCTTAATTGATTAGCGAGGTTTACGCGGCGGTGTTTTTGTAGGTCACGGTCACGTACAGTGGTGATGACTTGGAGGCGTGCGCCCAGGCATTTGATCGCGCCGCGCTGGAAGAGCATTGCTTCGGCGAAATCAACAACGCCACGGAGCAGATGTTCATAGAGGTGTGCCTGGAGTAGGTGGCGCTGGGAGGCGATCCAGGCGCGCTGGCCGATGTTTACACTGTCTTCTGCCAGGCCGTTACAGGTGAGTTGCTGTTTGTTGCCCCCTCCATCCACCCCCTCACCCCTTTTCTCTCACTGCTACCTCTAACTCCCCTTCCTTCCTCTGTAGTTTTGGTTTAAAATAAGGGAAAGACTTGCTTGGTATAAAGATATGGGTTGCTAAGTTGAGCCAAACAGAGTGTTGCATTTAAATGTATAAATTTCGAAGTGTAAACACACAACTATAGGATATAAATAGAGAAACAGCAAATGTTTATTTCTGTTAAAAGTTACCGGGTATAACTAAGCAACAGACAAGTGTGAGCTCATGAACTAGTTTAAATTTCTCCACTTGTTTGACAACAACACGCACCCAAGTATGAACGCAACACCTAGATATACAAACAAACACATAATACATTTACCCCATAAATATTAACTATTAATGTAAAGCATAAAGATAAGAATTTATTCACGTAATCCCGAGACCGTAAGACACAGAAAGCTGTGAACGCTAGCAAACACAATCACACACGGATGGTTTGTTCTCAGGTACGGACGAGTGCGAGTTCGAAGGCACAATGGACCTGTGCGACGACGACTCGGAGGACAGTGGCACAAGTGGCGGACAGGACCCGCAGACGGTCGCCACCTTCCCCGCCGCCGCCGTGGGCGCGAATATCGCGGGTGTCATTGTTCTTGTCACTCTCGCCGCGCTTATAATTTTCTTCATCAGGAAGATTAAATAGAAGAAGCCAGAGGAGGTTTGTGTATTTGTTTCACTTGATATGTTTTATTGAGTTTTTTATTGACGTATTTGACCTAGTAACTGTAATATCACGGCTGGCTTTCCGACACCGCCTTATAAAGCGGTTGCCCAATGAATGAAATAGTGTTCACTTATTAATAAGTGACAAATAATTCACTAATCATAGATGTTTGTGAAAATCATACATGACAGGTTGCTCATAAATTATTCGAATTCACTAGCAGATTGGGACGTTGCAGCTCGCAAAGTGCTCTCCAGTTCAATGCGTTTGGTCATCTAAACGCGGTCGTTTTTTTTTCAGGAGGAGGGTCTGGAGGAGGATACCACGGCAAGCGCCTGGCGCTAGGAATCGCGGCTTCCAGGATACCAAGTTCAGGTATGAATGCATGCACTGAAACACGTTCATCTTCCTCTCAATGGAAATTGTTGAATGTACTTTTTGAAAACCAAATGTTACTTTTGAAGTGATAGTTCATTCTTTAGAATAAATGTGCAGGTAGTTTTTGGAATAAACTGTGTTGCTTTTTTGGAAGTGATAGTTCATTCTTGCTTTTTGCGGACCGGAAGTGATAGTTCATTCTTGCTTTTCGCGGACCGGAAGTGAGATAAAGAGGTCATGTTGTTGTGTTATCACCGCAGATACGACTCTGGGGAGATGTCTGAGGAGCAGCGACGAGAGGAGGAGGCGAAGCGTCTCGAATCCAACACGCCCCTCAGGAAAGTCATGCACGACCTGAAGTCTGACATGGAGGGCGACTCGGAGGCCAACGGGCTCTTCGATAAGTTCAACGCGCAGAAGGCAGGTGCTGGCGCTGGGGGATCGCTCCCTCTCGCTAGCTCTCGAGCTGAAAACGTCACTGACCCCGATTTCGACCCGAATAGCATGCCGGATTCGATGTTCGTACCGACGCCGACTCCGAGCGCTGGTGCTGGCCCCGCGGCACCACCCGCTGCTGGAAGTGGACCCAAGAGTGATCTGCCCAATATCAGCCGGGGCGGAGTCATGTCATCAGCAGCGGCCGGAAGTGACATCCCGCTGACAGGGAGACCGCCCTCGGGACGACAGGGCGGATGCGTGACAGGCACTGGCGTGTAATAAAGACAAAACAAATTGCAAAATTAATACTACCAAATGTGACTTTTCTCAATAACCTTTCTCAACTCGATGATGACAAAACTGTTTCTGTGTGAAAGGACGTCAAAACGAAATGGCAATATGAATCAAACAACACTGAAGAATTTCAACAATAATCTTTGAAACAGCGGGCTATAGAGGATATATTTTACTAGAAACGATTGTACGTTTTGTACATGAAGGTATTAAATAAAAAATTTCACTGCAGTTATCATGTGCAGATGTATTACTAGAATTTCAACAACTTTAAAAACGCTACTGTGATCAAAAGAAGCTGGGATATTTTGTGAAATTGTTTTGAAGAGTTAGTGTCCTTCCTTACATAATTGTTTGTAAATATTTTTTAGTTTTTGCATTTATAATTACAATCTCCTTTTTATGCTTTTTGTTGTTTTTTGTTTAATGTAACGTATTCACAATGAGCAAGTGTGTTTAGAGTGTAGACACTGAGTGGCATTTGAAAAAATGAACACGGATGTTAAAAATTGGAATACCGAACTGCGACACAATTGTATTTTTACCACCCGAATTTGTCAGAAATGGACTTGATTTACAGTATGTTCCTGCATGTTCTATGTTATATATGTGTGTGAAAAAAGATTTTCTATTACTTTAATACTTTGAAATCAAAATTTATTTTTAGACCTTTTTAAAATGTGAAATATGTTTAGTTGTGTTTTATGGTGTTTTGTCTGATGTTGTCATGTTTGGCTAATGTCTGGAGTTTTCATGTAACATGTGTGAACTGATGTGACGTAGTGTTTGTGTAATGTGTTGTGACGTAATTTGTGTGATATATTATGACGTTATTTGTGCGAAGTATTTTGGCGTAATTAGTATGACGTACTGTTCCGTAATGTGATTGGGTGTGTGTATGTTTAAGGAGCAAGCCTTCTGAGCGGATAGCTTATGTCCGCCATTTCGACTGTTTCCGAGTGACATTATCTGTCTTGTCCTGTGGCGTCTGATTGTCTATGTTTTAATTGTTAATGAAAAAATTAAAATAAAATATTTCGATCTCAAGTTTCAGAGTTTCATTGCTTTGCCAGAATGATTTTTTAGAAGCTAGACATAGGCAACTTTGTATGATACACAAAGATACCAAGGCATTTACCTGCTGTAGTAAGTCCGAGACACTTTCCAACTGGACATTTTCCAACCGATCATTGCCAAATGGACATTATCCAACAGGAAAGCAACAACTTTTCATTCCAACGCCAACGTTGTCCAAACTTTCAGTTTTTTCAATGAATTTCAGCCGTCTTCTGTTTGTTCAACAAAATCAATCGTTTTTTAGCCCCATTCGTCCGTCCATCCGTAAACTTTTGTTTTTGCTACTGCTCTTTCAGTTTTCGTCGAATTGTTTTAATTGTTAATGAAAAAAATTAAAATAAAATATTTCGATTTCAAGTTTCAGAGTTTCATTGCTTTGCCAGAATATGCATGAATTTTTTTAGAAGCTATAAATATGCAACTTTGTATGATATACAAAGATGCCAAGGCTTTCACCTGCTGTAGTGAGTCCGAGACACTTTCCAACTGGACATTTTCAAACCGATCATTGCCAAATAGACAGTTTTCCAACCGGAAAGCAACAACTTTTCATTCCATCGCCAACACCGTTGAAACTCTCAGTCCTTTCAATTAATTTCACCCGTCTTCTGTTTGTTCAACAAATCAATCGTTTTTAGCCCCGTTTGTCCGTCCGTCTGTAAACTTTTGTTTTTGCAACTACTCTTTCAATTTTCGTCGAATCGCAGTGCCTTTTTGTGGAAATATGGCGAACTTGTGCGCATAACCACTTGACTCATTACGTGTTATAATACATAATAAAATTTCTTGTATATATATATATATATATATATATATATATATATATATATATATATATATATATATATATATATACGCGCTTTTGTATGCCAGTAAGTTTTATCCAATTTTTCTCTTTTTTTGTGTTAATTGCGGCAAAGTAAACAGATGTCTTAAAACGTCCCATGCCATTACTTATCATTTTGAAAACAAAACCTGGATCGTTGCAATTAACTTTGAGTAATAATAAAATCGCATGACGTCGAGTTTTTATGTTTGTTAGAAAAAAATATCACTTCTTACAGAAAAGTAGTCTTATAACTGACTTTTACAAATTTAGTTTCGTAGTCACCTGTAAGATGAAAAGATTATTTAAACATTCAGTTATATCAAAATTAAATGGCCGTTGTGCAAATGAAAAATAAAACGCCCATAAATTAAATTTAGAAATTAAGTTTCAAGCCATTTGGATATAAAAGAAAAAACACAAAATATTCACTCGCTGGTTAGTAACGCACTGTGAGTTACACTGAAAAACTCCTTTGAATTCGAATGAAATGTATTTTCAAACAGAAATTTTCAGTTGCAGTCTAGAGGTAAGGAATGTGAATTTGCAAGCGACCCATTACTACAGTGTCATTATTGAAAACCTTAATATAGATATCTTTATAACAGTGTCGCGCTCAAGATAAATATAAAGCAAATACCACTTCAGGCTAACTGTCAACTTGGAGCCTTAAAACTGTTGTATTGAAACAGCCCATCCTTAGGATGGGCCCATCCAATGACAGCGAGGTATTGATTTACCCCATCTTCGTTGTTTTGCACAGCTGTAGCTTTAGCACATATTTGGTCATTGAAACAGCACGTATTTTCTTCTCCCCTTAAAATGGGAACAAATTGCCTTGTGTTGTGAGCAAGATGGGCTATTTTAATGGTTGATGGCTGTAGGATGGGCCCATCCTATAGCTGTAAGCCATAGAAACAGCACATATAGAATCAGTATGTGCCCAATCTACAGGCAGATTGGAATACCCCATACCCCATCCATAGAAACACCACATCTGATTAAGAATATGGGCCAAATCTACAGACAGTTGCATAGGAATACCCCATCCATGGAAACAGCACATGCAAGGCCGGCTAATATTTTAAAATGCTATATATCACGCTGACTCCCCCCACCCTCGGGGGGTTGGGGGGAACTTGTATCAAATATGGCAAAAATGCGCGTACAAAACAACGCGGAAAAGCTCAAAACAAAAAATAGGGAGTGGATAAAATTGTCGAACTTTCCGCGCTTTTCCTAAAGTAGGGGGAGGTAAATTGATTATTCCATTGAAAACAAAAATTATATTATAATTAATTGAAGACCTGCAGCCATTTCAGGGTAATTGAATGAACATATCCCAAATCCCCATTGCTCATTGCGAAATGCCATTTAACAATCAGATGTCCTTCTTCGCGTTTTTTCAAAAATAGGGGGAAATTTAGAGACGGAAATTCCGTGTTTAGGAGCTATTTTTAAATTTGATTTACACGCATGGTATTCATTTTGTATGGAAATGAACCCCCCCCCCCGGGACCGAACCACATACTAAGTGTCATAATGCAAAGGGGATGAGGGGAGAGAGTGAAGCTGTGCTGAGATTATAGCTGACTTTTCCATTATATAATGTTAAGTGTGGGTGTTAAAGCAAAATGGTAAGTGGATAATTAAACGTTATAAATGTTCTTCTCGGATTTTAATTTATATTATTTTCTACATTTTTTATAAAGAAATATAGCGGCCCGTCCCATTACACCATCCCAATACATCTGTTGTATTAAATTACATCAGCAATATAATCGTGTTTCATGGGGAGAAATTGTATGTGCTGTTTCAATAGCCTCTGTATTGTTTTAGCCCAGCCATTGGATGGGTCCATACAATGATGTGGTGTTTCAATGCTGGGGTGTTTCAATGCTACAAAAAACCAGGCACTTTACAAACTGTCTGAAATGTTCATATAGCAGAACAGGTTGTTCAAGGACGAAAAGGAGCTTGAACTCCCCTTTAGTCAACCATTAGCTTTAGACTATAGCAGAACTTGAACTTGAAAGGAAATCTGGCCTTTGATGTGTATTTTTACGTATTAAAAATTAATCTTAAGATTTTCTGCAGATTTATGCTTATCAAAAGTCAGATATACAGAAGCGCGATATATTCATTAGATCGTATCGAAACTGAGCAAAAATGGGATATTTTATACAGGCGGGGCAGTTAAATGGATTCCTCTACAAAAGAAACGGACGTTGAATTTAATTCTCGGGTGCTCTTTCGTGCAGCCTACTTCTTTATGTTCACACTTATATTTGGACTATATTTTTGTCATTTTTTATTATTTAGACTCGAATCCTTTACGGATTTGTAACAGTACTTTCTTTGAACTGGAAATCTGTATTCCGAAAAAAATATATTCTTCTGTCATCTGAAGCTCCTCAAAAAATTTAACACCTTTTATCTTCAACTATATGTCAAAAGTGTGTTACATTTCAGCAGATGTTCTCCTGACCCCCCCCCCCTTTCGAAATATGTGACATCATTATTATTATTATTATTATTATTATTATTATTATTATTATTATTATTATTATTATTATTATTATTCCCACTTACAAACTTCGCAAATTTTTTTACCTCAAAGGTTAACGTTAAGGTCAAATTGAGGTCAAAGTTATTTTTTCTATAAAATGGTTTCCAGAAAACTCCTCCTAGCGTTTGAATGATCGGAGCTTTATATTTGGTACACTTATAGACAATCATCAGGTCTCGGTGAAACCGCAAATATTTTTCACCTCGACCTCAAAGGTCAAGATCAAAGTGAGCGCAGTTTTTGAAACGCCTGTTAATAACGAAAAGTAACCATAAAGGTGCTCGAATCCAAGTTTGAACATGTAAAACGTACTCAGTAAGGGGTAAACTTTCATAATAAAACTTGACCTTGAGGGTCAAGGTCAAAGGTCACGTGACCTCATGTGCCGTTAATAGGGTTGGGTATCGCGGCTCACTCTGTATCGCGATACGTATCGCGATATTGGCTGTGTATCGCGATACATATCGCGATATTTTGAATTCTTTTAAAGTGAAAAAATGCAGCTTTTTTATGGCTTTATTTCCAGGAATTGTAACACTTACCTACGGCATTGATCAGTTATAGATAATGGCGTTATAACAAATACAAAAAAGTATGTTGGCAATGGTGGTTTCGGGTGACATCAGGGACATTAATCTCATTGCACAAACAGCATACTGTATATAACTAAATTTTAAGAATGACTGTTTGATTGAGTGTCTAAACTTAAATGTCTGATTGGTATATGTTTAACCTGAAACACCAACAGTTCTGTATTTAAAACTGAAATAACAACGCAGCGTCTACTCTGACATTGAATCACAAAATTTCACGTTCTTTTTATCAAGTTATCATTCAATTATTCAATCAGTTAATATCAAATATAGCAAAAAATTATCCATGTTCTATCACACTATAATTGGCCGACTTAGTCAGAAATTTACATGAAAAAAATTTCGTGAAAATATATCTGAAACGAAAAGCAGCCGAATATGGTGTGTAACGTGATAAACATCAGCATTGCACTTATCACTGGTTAGCAAATCACCAAAAATATTGAATTAAACGTGCAGCGGAAAATATCGAAAAATATCGATGTTTCAAAATTTGTATCGCGATACGTATCGTGAGAAAATATATCACGATATATCGCTGTATTGATAAATATCGCCACCCCTAGCCCTTAACGATGGGCCGACTTATCTCGAAAAGGGTTAGAGATTTTGAGCTCATTTTCGACCCTTTCGGCCTAAACAACGTTACATAAGAGGAACTTCGGTGGTCTTGACCTTCTGGGTAGCGGTCAAAAACAGAAAATTGACTATTATCTCGAAAACGATTAGAGATAGAGGGATTTTGGGTTCATTTTGAACCCTTTAGGCCAAAGCGACGATAAAGAAGGAGTACTGAGTGAGTTTGAGGTTTTTGGTCATAATTTAATACAAATATTTTCTTTAATGGTTTCTGCACCTGGGCCAATTCCGCTATGTAGCGGAATTCTGTCTGATTATTATTATTATTATTATTATTATTATTATTATTATTATTATTATTATTATTATTATTATTATTATTATTATTATTATTATTATTATTATTATTATTATTATTACCCTTATATACTTTAACCTCTCATTGCCTCGTGTCTGTTGGTGAATAGACGTGAACTCGCAAATTACGGACATTGCCAATAAAAAATATACTGTCTGCGATCTTAGGAGAATTTATGCTTCAACGCGAAGATGTGACATTTTGTACAGGTCAGAACACATAAGTAGATCCGAAGGTATCGAGCCAAACAACAAAATGTGGTCCATATAGTAATTGTATTAAAACTAGGACATTTTTAACCTAGAAAAGCTATTGGTGAAAACTGTCACTTGCTTGATTTGGGGCCATAAATAGAGCATTCTTTCTGTTTCATTTATCTGACCCAAACCCTAAAAAATAGCACATTTGGTCCAATATCAATGTGAATTTTGGAAATTGTTTGCTTGGAATATACCAACTAACTTTTAAACAAGCAAATCGCTTTGAAAATCTTTAAATGCATTTTAAGGGACAATACTACATGAAGAATTCCCACTTATTAAAATGTAACACGGTCAAGTTAGTTTATGCGCGTGACAGTTATTTCTTACGCTTGAGTGTTTTCCCAATACCTTCGCTATTTTACAGGCAATGGGATCCAGTGATAAAGCAATTTGGATCATTTAGACGTGTAGAGCAGACTGAAGTCAGTTGAAAATCAATGTGGATCTTTTTGTTATAACATACACCAGTAGTACTAAACAAAGTATTTTGGATTATATAAGAAACCGCATCAAAAAGGTGGGTTATTATTCATAAGGGGCTTTTTAAAACCTAATAGTAAAATTGAAACTGGCAGCGACAAGTATTTAGTGATTATACTGCTTTTCTAACGAATACCCAAGATTATTTAGCAATATATGAAGCCCATGTTATGACCGATGGGGCTATGTTCGATTACATTTTTTGTAGAACAGGGCGCGAGAACCCGATTATATTCTTTATTTATGACAACTGAGATGAGCTATTTTTTAAATTTTCGGGTATAACGCAGCCAGTTCTAAAGGTCCTAAGTTTTCTACCACAAAAAAAACTCCAGTACGCATATATGTTAATTTTATTTCAATACATGCGAAAAGAATAAGCAGTTTGTGACAAAACGACTTTGACAAAACAATACAAAAACTTTACAAATGCCAGGGAAACAGGAAGATCAAGGGCTAAGGTGGAGGGGGATGTAGGGACATACGTAAGCTAATATGTGATTGACGCAATACCCGTTGACTAAAGAGTGAGGGGGCGGGGAAGAGTCTGAATTTTTGTATACTTCCGATATGGCTGACCCCTTATTGATTACTGTCTTTTTTTGCTCGTTTTTTATTTATTTTTTTATTATATTTTTACAGATGGGATTTTCTCTGCTGTTCGTGGCTGCGCTGTATATGAGTGCGCATGCGCAAGACATCAGGCCTACGAATCTTACGAGCGAGGTCAGGGTCACGTTTCACAATGACGTCACTTTCAAGGATGACGGCGACTCTTGGAGGAACCATCATGCTCATCATTAGGCCCCATAGGCGTCGCTTTAAATGGTGTTCCTTTTTTAACGCGCTAACAGCGGATGGCTGTGATGCCGTGGTCTATGAAGATTTTGATGACTGCGAAGGACATGCGACAGACAGGGGGAGCTACCACTACCACCAGCTGTCGTCCTGCGTTCCCGATGATGACGATCCAGAGGCGCCATTAAAACTGCACGGTGTTGCCATGGACGGGATCCTGATTTACGGACCTTTGGATGGAGAAGGCAGGAACATCACCATCGACCGACTTGATGAATGCCATGGTTCCGATCAAATCCTACCCAGCGGCAAATATGCTTATTTCATGAATTATTAATACCCTTACATCGTGGGATGCTTCCGAGGTGTAGTGCAGAGAGAAGGCCAGCGTGAAGCAATATGTCTCGAACTGGTTCAAGATGAAGAGCTTTGTTCGATGGGTCCATATCGACCCACTGCTAGACCCACAGCGCCCCCAGTGGAAGCCAAGGGCCGCCTCAGCTGTTCTACCCTTTCTTGGGTTGATATTATGTACCCTAATGACCTTTTAATACCGAAATTCTACCGCAAAAGAACGTCACACGGCGCTGACGATCAATTTATGGACGTGTCATTGCATACAGACATGTTTGCCTTGCTTCAAGTAACAAGTACCAAACATTTTTGAACATTCAAAGTATTGACTTTAGTTTGCACGTGTATTACATTTCAGTTACTTTGACTGTCATCAGTTTTAAATTTATGTTGCAGTAAACAAGAATATATATTTATCGCCCTAGTTACAGTAAACAGGAATACACACACACACACACACACACATATATATATATATATATATATATATATATATATATATATATATATATATATATATATATATATATATATATATATATATATATATATATATATATATATATATATATGTGTGTGTGTTACAGGGAATCTGTGTAATTAGGGATTTCATGAAATCCCTAGGGAATTCGTGTAATGAATAAGCTCATATTGATTATAAAACTATTTTTAAAAATTATCGATTCAGAAAGGCTGTTTAGTGGTTGTTCAAAACTGTGTATCCCTTTTCACATCGAAAGGAACTGGAATTTATAACATTACCATCCAAAATAACAGAATTTAGCGTGAAATGTGGCATAAGTTACATAGGATATATATATATATATATATATATATATATATATATATATATATATATATATATATATATATATAATTTTTAGTCATTTCGTGAGTGTGGGAGCCAGGCATTTCGTGAAATGCCTAAAAATTTTCAGTCATGTAATGAAATCACAGAATTTGATGTCATTTCACGAAATGCCTAAAATGGTTTGTTAATTGCAATAAAATTCTGTCAGATTGCGAAATGCCTAAAATGTTTTGTTAATTGAAATAAAATTCTGTCAGATTGTCAGATACAGATTGTCAGATACATCATTTATTTGTACAGCACAGTGAGGAATGCGACCAACTTGAACACAAAATGTTATTTTCGAAGCACTGATATTTCCACTCTATATTACTCTACTCGAGCCATTTTACCAGAAACTTCATTTATTTTTACAACACAGGGAGAATTTTGTTTTTGAAGCACTTGCATCTGTTGCTCTCACAGCGTTTTTTATTTGAACCACAGTTACACTTTACAAAACCTTGTCCTCCAGAGCTAGACTCCTGTATAACAGCCTGACGCAAAGAAATTTCCTGAGTTTTATTGACATCGGAGTTGTTCAATAAGCACTGGGGTCAAATATCAAATTGATTACGTGAAAATTTACGCTTCAGACGTTAGCCGACGTTTATCTCAAATCGACGTCAATCTCAAATCGGCGCTGGATCAGCCTTAGAATATTGCTGGGGAAGGGGAAAGGGGTTGGGGCAAGTATTCATTTACATATTAGAGACCTTTTCCGAATTTTACGTCTGAGAAGACTTCAGAAATGAGAAGTAAAATCTTTTGCCAAACAGTATTTTGCGAGAAGTTAAATTTATTTTCAATAAAAACGAATGAATGTTTCCTATCGTTTAAAAAAAGAAGTGGAAATAAAATTATACGTTCATATTTCGGATGTGAGATAATTTCAATCAGTTATCAAAACAGACCTAAAGAGAGGCCGGAGTCGAAATTACAACCCCCCTCGGAGTACCAGTCTTACTGGGTTTATCTCAGTTCTACTGGTATCTCGTCTCCTCCCAACCATCCCCCTCCTACCATTTCATCATCTAACCAACATTTCCCTTTCTGCCTTCCTAAAAATATCACTACTTCCTTCGTAAACACTGTACCATTTTCATAGCTACTATAAGCTCTTCCAAAAATACACATACTAAAATACAATTAACAATAATGCCTTTCCACCCAATAATATCCTTTTTTATAAATATAATCTCGTTAATTGAAATAAAGAAAGTCTTAACTTACCTTTTTGTTTAACCTTCAACCCATTTTTGGATTATCATCTGGGGTCTGCTTAATTGTAGAACTCCTGACACGGTATTATCTCTGCTACACCTTTGTCAACGACTACTAGCAGCCAACAAAAACCTGCGTTACACCGTTCCCACGCAAACGCATAAAAGCGTGGCAAACCTGTTATAAATGTTAGACTTGGAAGAAAGATGTCTTACAGTAGTTGGTGATAGTACCAGTCATAAGAACGCACTTTGCCGTGGGTTGCATCCCTTAATGGAAGGAGAGCGGTTACTTGGTATTGAGGCTTCTTCTGTCTTAGGGAGGCTTTTCAAATACATATTCTGCTAAGGGACTTGTTTGCCAATACATGCGTTTGGTCCTTTTCTTCGGCCCAAGAAGGGCGGTTGAAAACTGGCCTGTCACGATCAATAACGGTTGGTCGTCCAGGTTAACCAAACGGCGGCTGTAGGGTCAATCGAACGTCGTTGGATGGAGAATACCGCCGCGTCTAGTAGAGTACTCCAGGTGTCCTAGCCCTTGGCGGGTAACCCCCGTTGCCGAAATAGGTGGTCATAGTACGGCCGGGGCCGGAAGACCTGGAAGAAAAATTTTCAAAAACACTTAATGGGCGGTACAAAAGAAAAACCGAACAATACACCACCGACACCTAAAAGACCAAGGACTGGGGTAGGGTCTCCCCTGCTTCACTTCCACAGTAACTGATTATCACCACTATAGAGAGCACGTTCAAGCTATCTCCTTCGCTATCCATAAGGGGGTAGCGTCGATAGTAGGAAATCAATTTGACATAAGAAGCCTCCGTTCTGGGGACATTCTAGTCTAAATAGCCACCCTACAACAATGTAACAACCTCCTAAAAATAACATCTTCCGTAAAAACCCCAGCTAAGTGTTCTGCCCATAGAACCTTAAATTTTTGCAGGGTAGTGAATACCCACCCTGAACTAAAGTTTTGCACAGATAAAGAACTAGTTAGCGAACTAAAGGACCAGGGTGTGACAGTAGCGCGACCTTTAGGCCAACGAGGAACATTTGTCCTTACCTTCTGCAAGTCTAGTTTACCAAGCAATATAAAAGTGGGGTATTTAAGTCTACCAGTGAAAGTATATATCCCAAACGCTATTCGTTATTTCCACTGCAAGAAATACGGGCATAGCAAAGACAAATGCAGAAATCAAAAACCCACCTGCGCAAAATGCGGGGAGGAAGGGCATGAATATAGTTCACGTACCTCACACAACCCCAAATGCATAAACTGCATGGGCAGTCACCCGGCTTCATGCTGAAAAGAAAGTGCAACAGATAAAATTTGAAAAATCAGTGTCTTATCCCGAAGCCTGAAAACTGGCTTCTACCTTACTTCCATCAAATACGAAAACATATTCCAGTTCGGTAAAACCCAAGTTTCAGGATTCTTCCCGCCAAACTGACATCACATGGATTAGGGAACAAAAGATTTTTCTCCACCAAAGAAGCTAAAGAAACTAAAACTGAAACAGACTCCAGTCTTTGTAAGTCTTTAGCGAGTACGTCTCCTGAGGTGTCAGGGAAGAGAGGCGGATCTTATACTCCAAGCCCCCAATCCTCTCAGTTGGGTCGCGAAACAAAGGTGAGACTCAAACAAAGAGCTCAACTCGCCAAACAATGGTTGCGCACCAACCTTACGGAGGAAATGAGTGGGAATAGATACTCCCCACTTATTGATGCTGGCGATGGGAGACCTGCAGGCAGAACCTCCCCTAAGCCCAAATAAAAAACCTCCAAAAGTAATAATTAACAGAAATCGAGCTCTTAGCAAATACGACGACAATAATTCATTGGAATATCAGAGGTTTTTGGACCATGAATTGTTAACACTCATGCACTTAAATGATCCGGCAGTATTTTGTCTTCAGGAAACATTCAGCAAATACGACAATCCACCAAAACTTAGAGGATACACTTCATACAACAAACCCTCATCGGATGACAGAGTGACGGGTGGAATCGCTGTTTGTTCGAAGCGATCTTTTACAAAGCGAAATTAAACTAGATACGCCTTTCCAGACCCAGGCGGTTCGCATTACGCTTGGCAAAACTTTCACAATTTGTAATATCTATTTGCCACCACATTTGAAACCTCAACCAGAAGAGATGAATGACCTAATAAATCAGTTGCCTAAGCCAGTCCTATTCGTGGGTGCCCTTAATGCTCACAGTACATTGCGAGGCAATATTTACGTAAGTTTGAAGGAAAAATTGGTAAAAAACCTCCTTAACCATCATAATCTAACCATTTTCAACGACAAGTCATGCACCTATATTCACCCTGGCGCTGGTTCAAAAACCTCCATTGACCTTTTTAGTTTATAATTGATTTTAATTGGAAAGTTCTGGGCAGCCTCCACGGCAGTGACCACTTTCCTATTTTATTGTCTGAGTATAAACCATACCACGAAAAAAGATCTCCAAAATTGAAGTTCCAGAAAGCAGACTGATCAAAATTCCAAGAATTATGTCATCAGAGCATCAAAAGGGAACATTTTACTGATGATGAAGACGAACATATTTCATTATTTACCTTTCTTCTCCATGGAGTGTGTGAAAAATCTATCCCAAGCATATCGGGATCCCGCAAGAAACCACATAAATCGTGGTTTAATGACGCCTGTAAAGAATCCATAGCACTTCGTAAACAAGTTCTCAATACGTTTTTAAATTACCCAGATCTTGCAAAAAAAATAGAGTATCAAAGGGCGAAGACAGTTGCGCGCAAAATAGTTTAAAAAGCAAACGAGTCATGGAAAGAATATGTTTCTCAACTCAGAACAAATAATTCTCTAAAAAAAGACCTGAGACATGGCTAGAAAAACATCCGGCAAGAACACTTTTAGCACAGTAAGCCATCTAGAAGTTAGCAATAATATGATCACCGACCCGAAGAACATTTGAAATACTCATTTTAAATAAAAAAAACATTTGAACATAATTCATCTTCCAAAAATTATAGCCATGAGTTTAGACGCTACAAAGAAACAGAAGAAGCTAATCCTCTTAACTTTTATTCTGACAACAACGACGTCTATAATAGCGATTTTTCTCTTAATTAATTAAGAAAGGCCATAGATAGTTCCCATGCTTCAGCAGCAGAACCAGATGGCATACATTACCAGATACTTAGACACTTGCCAGATCATACCCTAAAGATTCTTTAAGAACTGTTAAACCATACCTGGAGTTCCGACACCTTTCCATAAATATGGAAGGAAGCCACAATAATACCAATACCAAAGTAAAAGAAATCTACGAAATCCTTAAAATTACAGACCAATTTCCTTGACTAGTGCCCTGTGCAAAACATTCGAACGAATGATAGCTAAGAGATTAAAATGGTACCTGGAAAGAAACAACCTGCTTGGCGACATACAGAGTGGCTTTACAAAACAAAGGAGCACTCAGACCATCTTGTGAGACTAGAATTTTTGTGAAAGAAGCTTTCAATAACATTGAACATGTTCTTTCGGTTTTCTTTGATCAGGAAAAAGCTTATGACACAGCATGGAAACACGGAGTACTAAAGGATCTTTTTGATTTCGGCCTCCGAGGCCGCATGCCCCAGTTTATAAAAGGATTCCTAGATGACCGTCAATTCAGGGTTCGTCTTGGTACAATATTCTCAGAATACTTTGAACAAGAGGAAGGTATCCCTCAAGGATGCATGCTTTCACTTCTACTATTCCTGATAAAAAATCAACAACATAAAAGATACACTCAGACAGGGGATAGACAGTTCACTCTTCGTAGATGATTTTGCCATGTCGCATAGAGTCAAAAGTATGAATTTAATACACCGTCGTCTTCAGCAGAGTATTTATTCTCTTGGGCGAATAAGAATGGTTTAAAATTTTCCCAAATCAAAACGTTTTGTGTGCACTTTTGTAAAAAAAAAAACGAAAACACGACAATCCAGTTTTGCACATCCCCGATGAACAAATTCTTGTTGTCAAGGAGAATTTAATTTTAGATAACTTTAGATAATTTTTAGAAAATTTAATTTAATTTTTAATTTTTAGTTTTAGAAAACTCAGTTTTGCCCCACATATCAAACACCTCTTGAGAAAGTTTCAAAGGGCTTTAAACTTACTGAGAGTCATCTCCTCCCACGGGGAGCAGATCGTGATACTAAACTCATGTTATATAGAGCTCTAATTAGATCGCGACTGGACTATGGCAGTATAGTTTATGGTTCATCAAGACCACCCTATCTCAAGATGCTAGAACCGATACAGAATCAATGTTTAAGAATATAAGACTCTTTCTCAAGAGAACAAACTAATCTGTGTATATTTCAGTAAAAATTTGCACAATGAAAGAATAATTATAATGACTACCATTTCATATATACCGATGGCTCCAAACTTGAGGACAAGGCTGCAGCAGCTATTGTCACAGAAAATAATATATTGAAAACCAGGCTCCCTGATGGGTTTTCTATTTTCTCTGCAGAAGTTAGAGTCCTGCAGCTAGCCATACAAATTGTCAAGATTAGCCGTTACAAAAAATTCATACTATGTGTGGACTCCATGTCAGTTCTAGAATCATTAGAAAACCTACAGGTATCCAACCCATTAATTTTGGACTTGATAGAAAAATACGACGAAGTGGTTAAAGCTGGCAAGGGGATAATATTTTGCTGGGTGCCCAGCCACGTTGGAATCCCCGCAAAGAGGCAGCGGACAAAAGCCCCAAAGAAGCGTTAAACCAAGTTTGCTCAGATTTCCTTATACCGTCGTCAGGAACGGTATATAGTGAAACACATCTTGATAGATTGTATAGACTTCAATCACATTCGTCCCTGTTATTACAGAGTTGACTGTATGTGAGAGCGCTTTGAAAAAGTAAAGACTTTTTAAAAGAGATTAACCTGCATTGGTATGTATAGATTGACATTAATTTTAGCGTTTTAGTGTTTTTAAGATTTTATCTGATACTGACTTTTAATCAGTAAGTATAAATGAGGCATACTTACCAGGAATGACCCAGTATGACCTGCAATAGGTTGGCGGTGTCATTAAACCCATCAACTAACTAACTAACTAACTAACTAACTAACTAACAAAACCCTATATATGAATCGAAGCTGTGTTATGATCAGTGGAAACGAAGTAAAATGTAGCATGAGGGATTTTATATCGTGCATTATAGCTAAATGTTCTGATTCAAATGTGAATAAAACATTTTACACGTATACAAGGTATTGAGGAACATGATTAATTACTGCATTATGACACGCACCAATTGAATAATAAACTCCCGTATAAAGAAATGATAGGAAAACGTCATCGTTCTCCAACTATGTACAAACGTCGCGAAACCAATTCACAGAATAACAATAGGCATGACGCATAGAAACTATGAAGATGGCTTTGTGACGCAAAACGTTTCCCTTTGCACTGCACAAACGTAACTCGTGTCGTAGGACAATACCATCGAGTTTTTTTGCTTTTTTCCGCTATCTAAGAATCGATTTTGCTTGTTTGTGTTATAATTGGAGTAGATCCTGGTGCAGTCGTGCTTTGTATGGGATTCGAGCACCTGTGAAATCCCATACAAAGCACTCGGCCCCATGATCTATCCCTATATTATAACACCCACGATTGAGTAATGCACACCCGTAAAACAAATGATAGGAAACCGTCAGTGTGCTATAACCGCGTACAAAAGTTACAAAGCCAATTCACAGAAAAACAACGGGCATGACTCCTAGATACTATGACGATGGATTTGTGACGTGAAACGTTTTCCTGTGCAATGCGCAAGTTGCTATGCGACACTGGTGTCGCAGGACATTGTAATAAAAAAATGAATCGATTTTGCTTGTTTGTGTTTTAATGGGGATAGATCCTGGTGCAGTCTTGCTTTGTATGGGATTTGAGTACTTGTGGAAGGCCAATGAACTCACAGCTGCGCGCTTCGTTTACAGGCCTTCTACGCGTGCTCGAATCCCATAAAAAGCACTCAACCCCATGATCTATCCCTATAATGTGCGAGATAATTTTAATTTCAAAAACACTTTGTTTGAGAAAAGATTACTTTGGAATCGTGTTTATCAAGTTAAAACTTTTTAGGAACGTTTTATTTTGCACACGACACGCATAACAACTAAAATGACAAGTTTTTACTTCCTGCAAAAGATTTTGTCAAAGCGTACCGAACTTTCGGATTATCGCCTTACTGCAATTATACCTGTTTAGCCTGCAATGCCTCCAAAATACCTATTTCGAATTACCTTGAATAAGTCATATAGTCATATAGCAATTATCATGCTTTCCATGCTTTAGCCAATAGCAGTAAATCTTTTATGGTGCCCCTTTTTTGGGGTAATTTGTAGCTCTTGCCACGACGCTGTTTTAATTAATAACTTTTATTAGAATATTTTAAGAAATTATCTATTGTCTTCTAGGCTCAACGGCAACATGGGCTGTAATCTGTTATGACCGGTAGTAGTCCCCAAGAAAAATAGCTAAGTTATTTCTTCTAATTTACCTTATTTTATTACTTAATCGATAATTAACCCATTCTATTCATTTTTCAAAACTCTCGCTTTTCCGAGAATTATGTACCATGCAATATCGATACTCACACCTGCTTTATTAACATTTAAATGCTATTACATAATAATAATCAAATTTACAATAACCATTACCTGATTTCTAGACATCTATTTTAAATCTTAGATTATACAATAAAACCTAAACCGCTACGAGGTAGTAATGATAATTAAGACAAATAAATTGACTGTACGTAACTTTCGTGAATCCTGGACTTCCTGTTTCTTGATCCGTTTCCTGCTTGAGATTCCCAGTTCACTAAAATCCAAAAATTGCTAAGTTCTAATCAATTATTTTTTTTAATATGACCTTAGTTTTTTATGTTTTTCCAATTTTTGATGTTTCCTTAACGAGGTCCGAATAGCAATTGCCTTTTTAGATTGAGCAGTTGAAGTGGAGAAATTTTAGTCGTGGTCATAAAAATTTGTTATGGAATTTCTGAGAGGTCATAACGTGGTCACATGAGAATTTATTATTTCATTTTTTCAGTTTTGATTGGCTTTCAAATAAGTACGTAATTTGGAGTAATCAGTGCCTACACTTGGCACAGTATTTTTTCCCCAGGAATGATTCTAACGCCTTGTAATACAAAGTTCATAATAACTTCCTTTATCTGGTAGAAAACTGATATTGATATACATAACACACTCGGAAACTTACAGAAAACCCTTATTTTAAGCGTTAGATAACGCCGCTATCAAATTTTTAAAAAGAAAGACTTGAATAGCTATTCTACTTAAAACATGACATTGTTGAGAATGTATCGGGTACACCTGTATCGGGTAATAAAGAACTTCACACTTAATTTTAATATATGGGCATGCTGATAAATAAAAATAAAATATCTCGTTTGAGAAAAACTTATAAAAATACTAATTCATACTATGAATATTAATTTCCCCAGAAAATTAACAAAATTCCTTTTACAATAAATCTTAGTTTAATATGAAAAAAAGTGCCCAGTGTTCAGGGTGGCCTTCTGTATGGTCATGGAGTACCCCCTTTAGGGGATGTTTCTCTATATGTGGAAGTGCTGTCCTATTCCAGGGCAGCAAAATGGTTTGCACTATTTAAGATTACGCCTTAACAAATAGCATACGAGTTACAGCATGAAAACTGAAAAACGGTTGGCCAAATAAAAAAAAATTTTTACTCCACTTCAGTTCTTTATTCTAGCTTTTTATAATCTCGCAATTGAAGCACACATTTTTTAATCTACCAGTAGCTGAAATGACTTTCATAAAAATATCGTCTTGAAAATTATTGTATTTGACACGAATATCAAGTCAATGTTTACATTTCAGCGAGGATTCGTCTAACTGCTGTGTACTTATGACATGCCTCAATAACTTGTTACCTAAAGATATTTTTACAGAGAATTGCACACTAACTGTCAGGTCAAAAATTCATTTGTAAATTCGGCAGTAACGCATATATTATTAAACATCGAAAGCTCCTCGGAATTTACCTGGCACAGAACTATACTGGTTACCATGCGTGTTCATGATTTTTAAAACGACCCCTAAACCCAGAGTGCTAAGTTTGAATAATCAAGCACTTAAGTGCATATCGAAAAGACCCTCTCCTTATTTGTGGGAAACGCGGACGACTCAATGAAAAGGATTCCACCCACTCTTTAACAAAATGATCATTCCGCGCGAACTGTGTCCTCCCTCCTCTCACCCCTGTCTTTTGGACACGCATGGTGACACATCGAATGCCCGACAACATATTGTCCGCAAAAAGTGCAGGGTACGACATTAGGACCTATTTTTCTTAGTCGACTTTGTTACAATTTGCTTTCTTCGTAAATCACACTGCATTTAAAACGTGACCAATCTGAACAAAACTACCAACAACGGTGTACACTTT
This sequence comes from Protula sp. h YS-2021, assembly GCA_949752745.1. Lineage (NCBI taxonomy): Eukaryota > Metazoa > Annelida > Polychaeta > Sabellida > Serpulidae > Protula > Protula sp. h YS-2021. The sequence continues at coordinate 38,758,474 of OX457029.1, read as the reverse complement.
ACCATCATGAACTCATCTGAAACCAGATACTAAGTAAAAAACTCGTCAGTACTACCAACAACTTTGTACACTTTATCGTTTAGAACTCATTATCTGAGCACTAGCATTTGGTCAGACTAGAGGTACAGTTTTACATAATATGGTTCTTATTTTCGCGGTTTTTGTTGTACATGAATAATATTTAGTTTTCCTTTATTGCTTTCTGTGATTTGTATCCTGTAGTATATATAATACAGAGCTCGTATTATATACGAATGTATTGATATCGAAGCACCAAGGGATTGAACAGGACAATATTAACGATTAACCGCTGTCGCGTGGTGGGCATACTGACTCCGTAGATTAGACACTAGCTTACGTTGAACGAATATCGTTTTGATTTGAGTCAGCGTGATGAAACTCCGGAGCTAGCATTAAAAAGGCAGGCTTTTAATGTCTTTTGAGCAGAATGACGCTAATTGAAGTTTTGAGCAATATATTTTAATAGGGTAGCAAAAACTGGTCCAAATGTAGCACTGTGTACCTCGACATCTGATACCAACCGCCCTCCCCAAACAATCGTAATAAGTTGCAAAAAAGCGTATTGCACTTATTTATTAAAAGTGAAATGATTCAAACAGTGAAAGATGTAAAGTGCATTGGGTACATAACATTTTCAAAAAAACAAATGAAAAACAAGTTTTTGTCAAAAAAATTCGGGAGATATTCTTGAGCATAAAACGTAAAATGATTGCGAAATAAAAAGAACAGCGATCTGACACCCTATAGCATATGCACAATCAAAGCATCAGCATGTGTAAAAGAAACTTAGTTATTAACACTTATCAAGTCCAACACTTGCAAAGAGTAAACTGAGGTTGTACGGGGCCAACGTTTCGGACCTTTTTTCTCTTTACTGGTTCGTCATTTGTCAAATTTCGTGTAGTGCTTGATCTGAAGTTGTGCACCTCTTTTTTGATTGTCTCCTTTGTCTTCATTTTCGTCTTCAAAATGGGAGGCAGAAACGGTAATTATAATATCAACAAATATAATGTGCAAGGTCTGCAGTAGCATTTGCACAATCTCGCATGCGCTTACACCCACACTGTGCATTACATAAATGATGTGTACTTTATTTGCCTAAGCCAAATTCGTTGAAGATAGAGAGATGCTTGTGTTAGCTTTATAACAACGACGCGTAGATACAAAATCTTACATGGTCATTTTGAATACGCTGAATGTTTATGTAAATTATCAGCTTCAGTTGCGCATTATTCTTGGTGTGTGTGGGGCACGTAGTTTCATAGATTAAGTAGGAAAGCTATTTTTTCTAGAAACGTCTCGAACTAGCAAAAATGTGTCTTAGAATATAAAAAATACGTTGACTTGTCTGCAAAGTAAAATCAAACAAAACTCAGGCTGAAAAGTGTTTAAAATAATCTAATAGTTGGTGAATAGTAAGTTAATGTTAAATTTACACCCCACCTTCCCATTTTTATTTCTTCCTGAGCTGAAAATGAGCTATCATTTAAAATCTAACGAAATTTAACAGCGATCATTTTTGTGTTATCTATTTAACTACTTTCTATATTGATCCATCTCCCTCCCCGATCCTCATTCTTTTCCAAGCTTTCCACCATGCTGCTGTTGATAGAGTTTCGGCAAAGAAGGAAATCAGAGACTTAATACACAAAAATTAACACCTTTTTGACCCATCCGTACAAAATTCACGACTGTAACGCATTTTAACATAGTGTATACTCAGACCAGACAGCAAGCCAACCCACCTCCATCGCCTTTCTATGTAAAGCACATACGTGATGAATTACCCTAACATGAATAGGCCGTAGCTGCAATGTAGAATCTACATTACAATAGCATTATATTTCACATATTATGTAACATACAGGTAAAATGAAATTACTACTGTTCACATCCGCCCCGACGTGTGACCCAGGAGTACATCTGATGATTAAATTCAAAAGTATTTTCACTTGCACAACAATCCATTCACCTAAGCCCATCTAAACAAAATATTAAAGTTTGCTAAGTATCAAAAGAATATCGTGTAACTTAATGTTTTGAACATATGGCATAAGGTATATATAACTCTGGTTCACAGTACTGTGTATCCTCCTATTGTTCCCGGGACATCAATGATTGCAGTTACATGTAGCCTAACACAAACCCTAAATATTCTATAAGGTCAGTGAAAAATCAGAAAAAATAACAAAAAAGCCTATCAAATATCGCAATACATACTACATTCTGTGCAATTATGTTCGAATGCATTCATATCTTGATGTTTAGTTCCTTTCCAGTGTTATTCTATTTCATGTTACCAATGTTCTTACTTCTTTTCTGATAACACGCATTATAAAAGGCTGAATTTACCATGGATTATATGATCTCGATAAGTAAACCTCAGAAATAGGTAGGCCATCCTCAAATATACATTAAAAGGGGAATGATACACAGGCAAGATTTTTTTAAATTGTTTCTTTTATGCGCAAAGATTCAATACATTGTTAGAGAAATTCACTTACAAAGCCCGTCTACTTATTGCAATCATTTTGAACAACAATAACTTAATAATTTATCTGCTTAATTTAAACATTCCAATGACTTTTAATAGGCTTTGTTTTTTTTTCATATCTCTGTGACTTCCCGATAATAGGCAGAGTTTTGTTTAAACATCGTCATCGTCAGCGGCTAAAACATAGCAGCACAATAATGTACCGAAATATTTTTTGTGGAAACAACATTCCATTAAACTTTCCTTTCAATTAATGAGTAATCTAACTAACAAAGTGGCAATTTACAGTCAATCCACTGTCTTACTGAAAATGTTCTCAAAAAAGGAACCTCTAAGATTTCTTGCCTTTTCTCTCCGAAAAAGTAAACATGTCCTTGGTGAACAAGGTTGTAAAAATCTTAGTTTTCAGAAAAAAAATAAAACCATGGTGTCATAACAGTGCAAAACACCAATTGATGTATTTTTCATTAATGCTTTTTAATTAAATATGCATTTACATAATTAGTAAACTGTGTTTAATCTCATAAAACAACTTATTTCGAAGTAATCAACTCTAATATGTAACTTGTATTGTATAAAATGAGTATACTTTGGTTACTGCATGTAAATATCATTTAATATAAGTAACGTATTGCGGAATATAAATCCAAATCTAAATCCCGACATATAAATTACCTGGTAAGCAATTGTAGTTAACACTGAGATAATCCGACTCAAAAGGTGATGGGCAAGATTCCAGCTGTTTTTCCTGGACCACTAGGCTACATATCTTTTCGTTTTCACATAGCACCTCCAGTGCAGCCCAATCCTCTGGAAAATTTTGTCTCATAGATTCCTGACAGTCCGATAGTGTGTTAGGCGGGCAGCATACAACATCACCACAGGGTAGATTATATTGTCCGAAGTCGGCACTTACTAGACTGATCGTCGTGAATTGAATGCCAATACAAGTTAAGGTTATGATATCACCCGTACACCCATGAACAATGATTGCCTCTGAAAACAATAAGGTAATAAAGGTTTAGTATTATTCTATAAATAAACTTCACTGTTAATGTAACACATAATGCAACACAATAAGCAAGATATTCACTGATGGAATATGCTTTAATTTAATACAGCGATTGTACAACATAAAACTGTGAGAGACCCTTTGTAGCGAAAAATTCTTTGCAAGAATTCTGGTTTTCTGCAATATTCACTTTGTCATCATTGATTTCACTTAAAAATCTGCCATCAGTTTGTAAATGAAAGTAAAAACAAAAGAATGAAATTGCAATAAATTTAAAATTGTAAAGCAGAGAAAAATATTTAAATTTTCTTTATAAATGCTCTTGCAACGGCCGATGTTCTTACGTGTTTCGGGAATTCCTGTTTCTTTAAATCTATTTTTCCTTTCCCATTGATCTATTTCTGATTCCTGTTTTGTCTTCAAAACGGCTGTGTGGAAGAAAATAAAATAGATATCGTAATCGCATTTGTGTGTTTCGGTTTATTTAACTTAATATATATTGCAAATTATCCATTTTCACATCTCATATTTAAGACGTTTGGAAAAATTTTGAAAATTTTTTAATCCCTCTTTTTATGAAGTAAGATTTGCCAAAAACACAAACTTTAGTTAATTGTAGTCTTCGCAACAATTTATTTTATCAAAACGAAATGCAAGTCAAAGTATGCATAAGTTTAGTGAGGTTTGCATTACTTAAAAGGATTACTTCGTTATATGCATATCTTTTAAAATAATTAACATACAGGTTGTAAAAGTAAATGCAAATCACATAAATTTTACCGTTGTCACTGGTAGAATTAGCCTTGTAAATTGCTGGCTGGACCTGTAGAAAATGTTTGTTTAAAGTTGATTTGATTTGTAGCTCCAATTTTTGCAGATCGATGAAATCATGATTAACAAGCGAACATCTTAAGTGGTTTTTTGTATCAATATAACATTGGCAGAGCGAAGGCTAGCAAGTTGTGCATAGCCAAGGTTTCGGGCATTCTTTTCCCTTTTTTAATATCAAAAGCCATGCGTAAGGGATGTAGCAGTATTTGCACAAGCCTCTAGCATGAACCAACAGCCGCACTGTGTACTACATGAATTATATCTACTTTATCGGCATACTCTAAATACGCTGAGGATAGTAGCATACCTGTGATGGTTTTCTAAGAAGGATCTTCAAGTTCTAAGGCGGGAGGAATGGGAGGAGGGATACCGTTTCGTAGAGTAAAGTAGAAAAGTTGTTTTTTGAAAAGGTTTTGAACTGGCAAAATTTCTTATAAAGGTTTCGGAATGTGAAAATAAAACATTGGCTTGTCTGCAAAGGAAAAGCAAGCAAAAATCAGGCTGAACAGTTTTAAAACTTTACTCGAAGTGAGAAAGTGATTTTTATAATATTATTTTTGGCACAGCCTTCAATATATTGCCTCTGAGAAATAAGTTCTCGTTACACTACGTTTTATGTCTTATTACAATTCAACAAGGGGAAAGGGAACCATGTAATTGGTCACTAAGGAGCACTCAAAGCACCCATACTAAAGTATATGCATATATATATATATATATATATATATATATATATATATATATATATATATATATATATATATATATATATATATATATATATATATATATATATATATATATATATAAAATGTGTTATTAAGTAATAGAAAATACTTAAACACGTTACTTAAATTTCCAACAAACTGAAGTTCTCAGCTAAGATTATATAACATTAGTATATCCGAGCCAATCGCTCAGTCTAATACAACACTTCAGATAAAGATACAAACAATATAGAAGAAAAAGTGTTTTCAGCGTTGAAGGCTTTTTGGCATTGCCGTGATTCCTACGCTTGTGCTGGAAATAATTTATGCGAAATGCGAGCTTTGCTTTTGCATGCAGTTAAAATGAAACATCAGCAAAATATTTATCTTTGTTTTACAGGATAATGTTTCAACTGAAAGAAATTTATGTTGAACATTCATAGATTTCGAGATTAGTTGGCACTACTTACCACATTATAAATCAGTATGAAAGAGATGGTTGTTGAAACACTGAAAAACAAAGACATTTTGCAATTTTTGTGCATCAGCTATTGTAATACAGCAAAACAAAGATATAACAAGTCACATGTGTTACATTTAAGTTTATTCACGTCCTTATCTAGCAGCTTATTAGGGCAGCTCCAGAAATATTGTTGTCAAATGAAGAGCGCTTCTTTCAAATCTACTATTTCGCCAAGAAATACTTTAACCTGATACTATTTTTTCACTTGGAATATTATGTCTTCTAATAAACAAAAAAACTTAAGTCGTCTCAGAACACAGAACATAACCAAGTAAATTCAGCGAAGAATATTAACGAAAACTGATCTTTTAGGCGAAAAAAACCACAGTACCCACAGTAATAAACTGCAACTTTAAACAGCAAGTAACTTTAGTTATTCTATGGCTACTCTATACATTGGGTTCAAAGATTAAGAAAACTTTAATCAATAAAAAAAAGAAATCCAAAGGTTACAACACTGCCATTGTAATTCTCAACAACACAAGTAAAATTATCGACTAGACCAGATTACACCTAGGAGCACAAAATTACAGCTTTGACGATATTTTCAAATACCTGTGACCATTTATCGATCTTGTAATAAATAGGCGATTCATATAGAAAGGTTTAATTTTTTAGAGACGCGAGTTCTTTCAGACAGCCAAGTGGAAGCCAGAAAATTGCATACATGGCATAAAACTGAAAATAAATTTTAATACAATTAGTTGTGGATCAATTAGACATGCTCAATTATGTCTGATAAATTCTGTTGCCTTGACTTTAACGTCTCGGACTAGTTTTCTTGATTACAAGGAATCATAATAAATCACCCCTTCACACAGTAAAAGAAACAACAGATTTAATGTATCGTATTGGGCGATTTCAAGATAGATTTATAAAAAGATATATGGTACGTTGTTGAATCATGATTTCATAACAGATTTTGATGATGCCAAATTATAATGATGAAAAGCATAAGTTTTTACAAGTGTAACTACACCCTGCTAGTAATAGGTCATACGGTCTAGATTTTATGTGAAACAGATATACGTTATGTGCCGTCTGTAAAGTAACTTATCTTTCCTTTGTGATGACGAACCCGTCTATTTCTTGTTTAATTTTAGATCATGTACCACTTGACAAACGCTCTAATGTTATCGTTTGAGATCTCCTAGATATTGAATAAAAACCGTATGTTTTCGATGTGTAAAAAGCACGATTTATTACTAATTCTAGTTTCCGTGTAATATAAAGATAAATGCATGATCAAATTTTAAGAATTATATATATATATATATATATATATATATATATATATATATATATATATATATATATATATATATATATATATATATATATATATATATATATATATATAAATATATATCTATATGGTAAAATTACAATTCTGTCAACTCAGTTTTTGTGTGATCACACAAAAAAAAGAAATAAAAAGGTGATATAGGAATTGTCAATGGGGGACGTTTCTGTAGTCCATCCCTATCTCGTGCTCCCAGTATTAACAGAAACTCTGTAACAATTTTTCTTACTGATAGTCACTAGAAATATATTCATTTGTTGATTGGTAAATTTTACTGGATATCAACTCAGCATCCACCGTCAAAGATTATTGTTGAATGAAACGTTTTATTCAAAAAACCTTATTTCGACGTTTAAAACGTTACTTTGGCGTCGTTTCTATGTTGTCAGCTTTAAGACCATTGGAACCTAAGCACATGATGTCTTACAATTAATCGCAGCTTTTCTATCAGCAAATCCGTGATATTACCATCACCCACACCCAAACCAAATTTATTATTTTTTTAAATAAATTATTTTTGTCGTTGTATTATTTTTTCATCTGGATTTGGCCACGTTCTGAAGCACTAACATTAATGTTACTTACTGATTCTCACTGAGATAAAGCATTCATTGCCTCAGCTACTTACCGTCTGCAATGAAATCTTATTTCTATAAAATTTTTAATGTAAAATTATTCATAAAGCCAGATTGTTTTACCGTTTAAGTCGTTAATCTGAGCCTACTTAAAATAACTAAGAACCAATTCAATACAGTACAGTTTCGTTGATTCACCGTTTATCTGCTGTATTTTATATACTCTTCTTGGAACTGATTTTTTTAATATTTCAAACTATTAATCCTGTTTTAATAAACATATTTTGGATTGTTTTACTTCTATAAACACTGCGATTAGTCTTTTATTTGCAACTTCTTTAGTAAAATTACTCTTGATCTCGTTGGAACTGATTAGAAATTAATTTATTGCATTGTATGTAATTGGGAACCTAAAATCGATCACAGGCCGAAAATATAGACACTGGAAAATGAGATATGGGTACGTTGAATAAAACAAAAAGATCTTTAATTGACTGAAAAGTATTCTCGCTCCATGGCGTCTCCTTTAATTGTCACTAAACATGTGGGTTACCTTGTGTATCAACTCATTATGAATTTTTGAGAGGTAAAGAGGTACTCCCATTTTAACACGTTGCCAGATATATGAAGTAAGTAATTGTTCTATGACATATGACAGTTATGAAGGAGAAAGTCCTGACAGTTATGAAAGAGAAGATACGATTTTCAAAGGTGCCGAGTGAAAAGGAAAACTATATGTTCATAACGGAATTTAAAATGGATGTTACCACAGTTCCCCACCAAACCCGATCAGGTACTTACCAAAAAAAGTTTATTTTCAACCTATCTGCACAACGTATCACAACCTTTTCCTTCAGTATTACAACTCCACCCTTACAAATAAATAATAACAAAATGCTGCTAGGACGAAATGGTTATCGTCCCTACCCATTCAGTTTTTTTCTAGAGTATAAATTTGTTCTTTCATTTTTTTTCCTTTTTAAAGTAGAAACAATTGACAGATACTAGAGGCGGAAAAGCGTCTGGATGCCACTAGGCCAGGCTAAATGGGTAGCTGAGCAAAAGACTTGAGGCACCCTTTAATCACTCACAGACCACACAGACACGGAATTAGCACCATTCATTTTGGTGACTGCGGTTACCGACCGATAGTAAATCCTTGTTGCTTGTAGGCATTGTAATACCTGAAGAAACATCCCAGTTCAACGTATTTTGTTATCTACTTCAGAACATGATGGGTCTGGTCCTGGTATATCTGTTTTTTCTGGTTACCTATACTACCGAGCTCAATAAACTATCTGTTCTTTATATTTACCAGTTTATAGAAAAACTTATTTGTTTAACATTTTTACTGCACATTTATAATTCTTTCTAAAAATCATAAAAATTTCGGAAATTTTTCAAGCATTTTTCAAATTTTAAAATGTCATGACATCATGTTTCATACTTCTGTCATTTTGAAAAATTGCAACTGCTCTTTCTACAAGCTAGCTAATTGGTTCTTGCTGCTAGTATGAAACTCTTCCTCAAAGTAATTAGCAAAATGACAGAAATATCTTATAACTGATCTTTTCACCGGGTTATGTTTCTTTTGTAAACTCATATGTTGCGCCGAAGGGCCAAATATTTGAAGAGTAATAGTTGGAAGCCTACACATAATTGCATGCTCGAGTTCAGTAAATACTGCAGTTAACACAACAGTTTCAAACAAATTTTAACTTTGAGATCCTGTGCTGAAAAATAACAGCTCTTTGCTTAAATCCCTTATTTTAGAATATGTTGGAAACTCTGAACCATATGGCTTCTATTTACCTTAGGCGGGTTATATTCTCTGGGGTGTTCGTTTGGGAAGTTATCCTTTTGCGTCTGACCAATGATCGCTTCTGGATCATATGGCACAGCTGTTGCTGTAGGTGCTATTTCAATTATTCATTGTCCAAAGAACAATATAGCTCACACATCAAAAGTTTGCGTGGTTCGGTATTGTTATAGTTTTGCATAACTTCACATATGGAACTGCTAATGTACCTGAATAAAGGTAACTTGCTTTGAGATTTCTAGTCAGTACATAAAACCCTTCCATGTTAAATATGGTTTCAGAGATTCCAACTGTCACTCATACTCTGCAGTCCGCGCCAAAAGATTCAACTTTATCTAATGGATTTATTAAGTGTTGTCGTTACTGGTGTTGCAAGAATTGGTGACATCAATCCTTGTGTTTCATAAGTTGCTCGTGCTGCGACCGTTTCCACACATTTTGGATAATCATGGTTTATTATTTGAATAGGTCTCAACTGTTTTAAATGTTTTCAATTTGGGTCATGATGGGGATTTCAAATAAGACTTGTTGCTCTTCGGATTTTTAATTCTCAATTACAGTTCAGGTAACGTCTGAGATATCTTGCGTATATACGTTTCATTTGTTTTTTTATTGATTCCTTTTCTAAAATGGTGTCTGCTTACTTATGCTTTTATCCTCTGAAGGCTCGCACAGAGCCACATTTTATACGGATTAGTCTATAAGTTTAACTATTGCACTTCGTAGTAATCAGATATTGTATTTAGATCATGGTTGGTGAAAGTTTTAGTTGTTGGAGGACGGTTCCTCTTTAGTGAGAGGTGAGGGAATAGATTATTCTTTATATATATTAATGTCACAAGTGCTGGTTTATATTTCAACGGAAGACCCATGTACTAAGATTAAATACACGGAAACTTACAGTGATAATACGCTTGACTCTTACTAAATTAACTACTTACAGATAGCCAAACCACTTTTACCCATAATTCAATTTCCTTTATTTTGGTACAGCCTTCATCATGTCGCGTTATGCTAGACCTCCAAATACTTCTCTATATGTGAGAAATGTACCAGATGGAACGAGGTTCGTACTAAGAAATAGATTTTTTGCACTTTTGCTGAAAACCGTGATTTTTTTTTTACAAAGGAACTAGACCGTGTAAGAAAAGATGTCTTTCCCGCGTGGTTGCTTACGCGGAGTGGTACGAGGTAGCTCCGAGTCGGCCCTGGCTTAAATAACTTCATAAAGATCTCTCTGAGTGGCGGACCGGTTCTTAGAGCTGAGTAAAAGGAAGATGAGATAGAATTGGTTAGAGCAGGTCGCAATTAGTGACGACAAAAATCAGTTTTAACTAGTCCCAGCGGAAGACCGCAAGAGTCCTCTACAAGGGGGAGGAGAACGAAGGGCTACAGTAGATCCAAATTGGTGAAATTGAAAAGACCATCTTCTGAGGCTGAAAACAATTTTAATGTGTCATGTATCGCAAAATAAGAAATATTTGAGTACAAAAGGTCGCCAAATTTGCGTCTGGCTAATTAAGTTTAGTAAGAATTGAACATTTTGCTGTCACCAGTTTACGATCTACTCAACCATTTCTATATCCTCTCCCTCGTAGGACCAAGTTCTAACTAAACTTAATAAGCCAGATGCAGTTTTGCCAACCCTTTCGACTCGGAATTTATCTTGCGAGACTTGACAAATAAAAATTGTTTTCAGCCACGCAAGAAGTTCTGTTCAATTTTTAACCCAATTTCGATCTACTGTAACCATTTGTTCTCCTCCACCGTCGGAGCTACGGAGCCTTACCTTGTTCCGTTAATAGGGGTCAATTTTATATGTTCTGAGACGAATCCTCCACACCAGCCCCTATTATTCATTATCTACCGTAACTCCATGCACAAAATACCCCTTTTCCTAGTCCCAGTGGACCCTTTCTGTCTTCCTAGGTCAGATAGGATCACAGTTCCTGTAATAGAAATCACCATTGATCTCAATTTTCGCGGCTCTAGATCTTTCGGCGCATGTTCCAGGACACCGAGGTTCGGAGTGGCTTCCCTTTTCTTAAAAAGCACACTGAGAAGTATCCTGGCGCACTATTTTCGACCTCGTCCAAACTATCAAGGTGGAGTAAAGAGTGGTTTTACAACTGCAGATTCATTGTTGTTGTGGGCGATAATGGGAGATTCTTTATTCTGATCTGAAGAAAACATCTATTTTTCTCATAACAAAGTTGTTATTTGACCATAAAAATTGTGCGCCATAATTTATAATTGGGTTATTTATGTGATGCACCCTTTCTAAAATAACGCCATTAGCCCCAGTCGTGCGCCGAGATTGAAAAATTGAGATCAATGACAAGTTATATTGCAGGAACTATGACTCTTGCTGGGAAGCAAGAGTCATCTAGGACTACCCTTTTCCAAACCGGGCACAACTTTTAATGCATATCTTTCTTCGTTAAAGTGCAGAAAAATAAGCTTACTCAGTCACATTAATGTCTAATATGCATTTATGCACGTGTAAAACGAGGAAGTTTCACTCGAAAGGTTTTGCGATCAACCATTCGATTTTTTTTTCTTTTTTTTTCCTTTCTTTACTGTATTACCCCACATGCTCCAGATTTCCATCACGACCAAAAAGTTCGACTGGCTCGTGCCGCTGGTCAGAAAACCTTAGCCGAGTTCTTGGGAAGTGCTGCATACAATATACATTGCATATAAATATATCACCCGTCTCGTATCTACAGACAATCTGTTGTGCAACTCAGCTCAGACTGTAGTAAAAGAATCAACTTGCCCCACAGGCACCGCCAAAAAGAAGGTGGTGAAAAGAATCTTCTGCATGAAACTCAGTACAATCAGTCTGGAGAAGGATGGTAGCATTATATTTTCCGAAATGATAAAATGAATAATTGCCTCGTACAGCTAAAAAAAACATGTCGCTCATAGTCTTTGTTAACAAAAAAATGACAGTTAAAATTCAGCGTCGCCCACCAGGTGCGTCGCTTGTGGCCCGGACCATCTTCCCCTTGTTCTCAGCTCAACCATGCTTCCTCTACGCCTGATTACGCTTTGGGTGTTTCGAATAACATGCTCAAGAACTTCGCATTTCGAAGGGAATGGGGTAAAAAAATGAAAGAAATTCTAAAAGAAATATCGCAAAAACAAAAAAAAACAACAAAAAACAGCTCGAACTCAGAACATAGAACATACGGGTTGTTAGAAAAAACACAATTGCTCTTTGGTTCAGAGAAGTTTAACATTTGGTCGAAATCTCGCTATCATTTCTTTCATTTTTATTGGGTTAGTTTATAATCAGAATGCAGGATTTTTACGCGTTTTATTCGGAACGCCGAAAGTGTGATTTGGGTAATAGTGAGCGGATTCGTGCTCAGAACTTTGTGGAAATGTTTTGGCGTTTCGACACGATTAAGTTTGGATACAGTTATAAAGAAATGATAGTGAAAACCTCAAAATTCGACGAAATTATATTTTATATATTTTACTAGAAACGTTTTCGCAAGTCTGCTATAAAGGCTTATAATAATGTGTAGCATAATTCTAAAATCGGTGGCTTATGAAAGTGCGGATGTTGAAAGAAAATCAGAATTTGACGTTTTTCCGTTGTCATTTGTTTATAATTAATTCCAAAAATTTGCAGTCGGAACGACATTACCTTCGGAATGCTCCGAGATTACGAAACACTTCCAAAGTAATGGTATTACAAGCAGATCCTTACTATCTTCTCGACTGAACGGGCGACATATCCGCTAATTGAAATGACGATGGATGTCAACTGTCGAGACTGTACATCTTTTAATTCATTTATCAAAGCGCAAAGGCATACTTTATTTGACTTGCTCGTCAGCCCGTCCGTCTTTCCGCCCCATCCACATGGTTTTGCGTTTATTCTTACGTAACGGTTAACACTTGAAATTTCACAAGCTAAATTATGCATATTGTAAGATCGAATATACAATTTTAATGACTTTTTGTATAGTTGATGAATCTGGAAATTGCATATCTGAGCGTCTAAAAGTGTAGGTCTGGAATGTTACTCGCTATTTTCGACACTTTATGCCGAAAATATCAAAAATTTCCCGGCTTAAAATGTTCCGTCCATTTTGAGAAGGAGAACGACCCCTGTTGAAATTGCGAAAAAAAACCAACGGATCATGTAGAGGGAAAGATGTCCTATTTCAAACGCCTCTCAAATTAGTTTTGCATGTTTGTCTGATTAGACCAGAGGAGCTCCGCAGTTTATTTGGAAAATACGGACCAATTTCTGACGTTTATGTCCCCGTCGACTACTACACTCGGCGGCCAAGAGGGTTTGCGTATGTACAATATCCTTTGATGCGGTGAGGAGTCCAGGACAAAATCTAGGTTGCCATTGTCATAAAAAAAAACTGACTGAAATTAGAAGGTACTTGTCAGTGCGATCATTGAAGATGTCTTCTGTTATTTGGGGTTCAGGTCAGAATTACCGGTATATCGGTGGGAGTGCACGAATTTGCACCGTTCTAATTTCAGCAAAGGGCCTTGATGGGCCTTGGTATTGCAGGTTGCCAGGCGGGTTGGCCTCCTGCACTGGACGGCGTCCCCGACAGCTGGAATGGAAAGTGCACTGTGGCATGACATGGCTGTCCCCATCTCACAATTTGTTGATTTCTGAGTACTAAATGCGAGATCTGACGTTCTGAAAATTTCACAAAATCATATATGCTTTTATCTAGTATAGCTGCCTTCCCATTTCAGCTGAAGGTGCGCAAATCATGTTCTGTTTTGTTCTCTTTAATATTTTATGTCTTTTATATTTCTTTGTTAGCTGTCAAGAGTCAAGTATACTAACAAGCGTGCCGTAAAGAGTACAGTAAAGTTGACAAGTTTGAAACTAAAGAGCAAGATCAAGTTTGAACGTAAAGAGCAAGATCAAGGTCAAGTTTGAACGTAAAGAGCAAGGTCAAGAACAAGTTTGAACGCGTAAAGCTCACGGTCAAGCGCAAGGGAAAAGGTCAAGGTCTCAAGTTGTTCAAGACTGACATGTACTTGTGACAGCTTGGGGCAGTGGTCAAGATCAAGTGGGGATGCAAGCGCGCATGCCCTGACACGTGCGCCCGTAACATGGCATTCGGCTACCCCCGCTCACAGTACAGAGTCAAGTTACAGAAAAGAATTGTTGTAAGGTATCAATATACACATATCCATTTGAAAATCGGGCTGGCAGATAAATGCTGCATCGTTTTTCATACAGGGGCTGTTCGTAATGGCGGAAGCAAACAAAAAAAATATCAATTGATCCAATAAGTTTTATAGTTTTTTGTGCAGCCTTAAAATCGTAATGATTTTATTGAAGTCATTAAAAAAATCTGCTTAATAGAGCTTAACTTTGTGCATCATACAACGTAAAAAACATACATATTCATAAATATGTGCATTTTGATTCGTCATAGCCGAAAGTCGGGGTTGTACAGAACAGTCCCAGTATGAAAAACCGATTTATGTAAGTTCTAAATTTGTGCAGAAATCTAACGGTTACATTCATAAATTACATTTAGTTGCGTAGCGAGTAGTTTGATATGTAGCTTTATCTGGTTAAATATATAAGTCATATATAGTGGTGTGCAATAGAAGCTGAGTTGACATTTAAGCCTTAACAGCAAGCGTTTACGTTCGATGACCCACGTGACGCGGACGACGCTCTGTACTATCTGGACCGCACGCGTTTCCATGGCCGTGAGCTAGAAGTGGAAGTCGCCAGGGGCGACCGGAAGTGTGAGTCAATATCCCATGAATTACTTAGACAAAACAAAAATTTTCACCGGCAAACTGGCGCAGTTCACTGGGTAGCTATCTTGAAAGTTGCTGTGAAGCCAAATTTTCTGTGGACTTCTTTGTCCTCGCCAGTTTGTACTTAATTTTTTTTTTAAGAATATCCGTTGATGACAAGTCTAGAGTTTTATTGTCTCATCTGAGTGGCGAAATAAACAGGAGTTTTCGTCCAAAAATGAAAGAAATCTTGTGAAATGGTGCTCAAAGAAAGAAAGGAAAGAAAAAACACCCAGGAAATTGCTTTTAGCTGTGTTTGTTCTTGTTTGCGAGAGCACTGAAATACTTTTATAATTACAGCTCCTGGACAGATGAGAAACAGGAGTGAGTATGACTATAATTAAGAACTAAAGTAGTTTGTTGCATGGTTATCCATTTGGCAGCACAGTGACAGTATTTTTACTTAAAATTGTTATGTAAATTAATTTTATATTGACCGTACCACTTAAAACATATATCAGTCAAGGGATGCAAATAAAAAAATCGCTCCCTTGAACTGATCCTTCGGGTTGGGTTACATACTTGGGTAAGTTAGCTCAAAACCTAAAAAGTAAAATGTCGCTCGAAGGTTTTACCGCCTTTTACCTTTCAAACAGAAACAAAAAACTTGCAAGAATTATAGGAATTATTTTCCACGGTGGGTCGTTAATTTTCAAATAAAATAAAAATCAGTCGGAAAGTGAAAAAAAAAAAACAAATCAATAAGATACCAAAAAAGATTGTTTCCATGTCGGGTTGTGGTCGGATTGTAATTGGAAGTTTCCCGTTGGCAGCGCCGGGCCAGATGCGGGCGACGGAGGGGGGCCGGCGGGGAGGCGGTTCCTATGACGACAGGTACAGGCGCCGTAGGTCCTACAGCAGAAGTCCCAGGCGGTGAGATATTTATGAAATTATCGGCGCTGCCATTCTGAAAAGAATTCTCGTTTTTTAAAGAAAAAAGACCCTAGGTGTGAATTGTGAAGTGGATGATCCATGCAGGATTGCCGGTTCGCATAATTTAATATTGAACTCAACTTTTAAAGTTTAGAGTAAAGAGTAGTGAATTTCTTGAAATTTTGAAATCTACTTAGTTAGTAATTCATATATTTAGTTACATAAAAAGTTTCAGTGAAATTGCTGTAGTCATGACTGCCATGAAAGTTGTGACTCTTCTTTTTTACAGGAGGTCTAGGTCACGATCGAGGGGCAGGAGAAGGTCGTACTCGCGAGAAAGGTCACGCTCACCAGAAAAGTAGGGCTTTACTTTGACGTGGTAGAAAAATTGGAAATTGCGTATGAAATCGAGTAAATCGTGTTGAATACAGTCACAAAGAATCGAAATAAGATGTTATGACATCACAGTTTTATGTCGCTCGTCCTTGTGGATTGTTTAGTGGTTGAGGGAAGGAGTGGGAGGATCTTGTGAATCCCTGTATTTCCGTTGTAGGCGATCTCCCACGAGAAGCAGAAGCCCTTCTTACGGCAGGAAGTCACGGTCAAGGTCATACGAACGGAAGTCTCGGTGAGTGGGCACGTCCTCATTATATGTAGTGGCAGCTTTTGAAGTGAAATGTACCTACATGTCCTTGAATTGTCATAATTGGTGCAGTTGGTGCCTCTTCAGACTTGTTCAGAATGAGAAATGAAAAAAAAAAGAGGAAACGAGATAACATGTGTAAGGGGTAGGGAGGGGGGGGGGGCTTATTCCATTGAGCTGCACGTAGATATGTAAATGCCGCGTTGTAAATTACACGGCCTGTGTTTGAAACAGGGACAGAACTTACAGCCGTTCGGACTCCCGTGAGAAAGCCAACGGCTACAGATCCAGATCGCGATCACGTGACTAGCCTTCTGTGGTGACGCTGGCGCTGCAGCCAAATCAGCTATCCCCGACCACCCCCACCCTGCCAGTGACGCGGCTGATAGAAGAACAAAGAAGAGGTGTTCGCTGTGACTTAACCAAGGACCGAGCTGTGTGCTGTGGGGAGGACCGAGGTCTTCCCCAAATCGTGGCTTCTTCCATTCTCTTACAACGTTCTTACTTTTTAGAAAAAAAAAAGAAACTGTTGGCTTTTTGTGTTTGGAGAGCTTACACCCCGATGCCCAGCTCTCTCAGTGTGAGGCTTAACTTGCTTAATGTCAGTCTGTTATTTTCACCTCACTTGCTCGTGGATGCACTTTGGAGTAAAGCTTTCCATTTATTTCTTCTTAATTGATCAAATCTCTGACTTTTAAGGGAATGCAAAGTTAAAAGTGAGTTTGGATTTTTTTATGTGTAGGGCAAGATTTGTTTGGTATTTGCAGTGATTTTAGAAGACAAAAATTCTGTTGCATACTGGTCAACCTTGTGCATTTGACCTATTGCCCATGACTGCTTGCACTTAGTAATAGGGGCATCCGCCGTCTGCATGTACTTTAGCGCATATGTAAACTTTCACTCTATATTCTTCTATTCCCTCAGTTTTGGTCTGATACCTTTAAAATTTTTGTACGAATGTCCTGCAGGTGGGCCTGTCTTGAAAAATAACCTTTTTTCAGCAATCCACCAAAACTGGAAAAATGGCAGCATTAAAATGTGTTTGATTGCCAATTTTCAAAATGCTTTTCCACAGTTTTGATGGATTTTCTTCAAATTTTTTGCGTAAATGTTCATTAGGAAGGCGTCTCTTGAAAAATTGCATTTTTTGGCAGTCCACTAAAATTGTCCAAATGGGGGGGGGGGGGGGGTACGTTTTTGAATTTATTGAGAGTGAGTTTTCAAAAGGCTTCTTCCCGTACAATTTTGATGGGATTCCTTTCCAGTTTTGTGTGATTGTCGGCCAGGTGATACTTTCCAGTAAAATTACTTTTTTTGGCAATGTGGCAAAAAAGGGTCTTCTACTCCCCCAGTTTGGATCGGATACTTTTCAAATATTTTGGAATGTGTATCAGGTAGGCCAATCATATGACGATTCTGCATTTTATATCTTTTTGTTTTCGAAAAAACAAATGCGTTGCCTGCTGTAGTTCGATTAGATTTATTCGAAGTTTTAGAATATTGCTCTTCATGTGTTGTTTTATTTTAAAAATTACATTTCTTGTCGTGCCTCCAATAATTGGCCTCATAGTTCTTCTGCAAGTAATGTTAGTCAGATTGCTTTCGTTTTTTAGGCTGAATGCAACGTTGCAGCTTCTTTGAGATTTACTTTTCTGAGATCCGCCAGAGATTAATAAATGCCGCTCTGTGAAAAATTTTCAGTAACCGATTTTTAATATGACTACCACTTTTGGGGACAATAGGAACCTTTTGCTACCTGATTCACTAGATCTCGGCTGGTCACACTGTCCCTGGGCATTGTTGTTTTATACACCTCAAGAATCTGCGAGGAAAGTCCTCAGGAAAGTTTTATTACGCTGTAAATACCATCTACATTTAGAAAGTACAGGTGAAAAAATGTAGTCACAACATAACCTGTGTTGCGTAAGGTGGCTTTTGAATCCTGATATATTACGTAATTGTTTCTCGGGTGCATATCTCATGTTATGGCACAGGAGGGGGTTGGGGGGAGGGTGTCATGGACTGCAGTATGCGCGCTATCTTTAAAGTTGTCGTGAAGAAAGAAAATGCTTTTTACCAGTTTTCTTTTCGAACATAGGATATCTGTTTGCCAAAAATACACTGCATTTTATTTTTTAGTAATCGTGTGAGTCTGTGTTGGTGTTTTTCCTATAAAAGTAGTTAAGAAATGACACATTGTGTTTTCGGTATAATATATTGAAACGGGACTGATTATTGCGGCCTTGTGAGAAATATTACTTGAATAATGAAAGCATCGTCTGCTTTGAAATATAGAAACCAAGCTGCATTAAAAAGAAAACGTTGAGTTTGATGCGGCCAACACTGACATGTCTTGTTCGTATGTCAATATCGACAGCAGTGTAGTTGTATTTCATTGCAAGTTCGTGTAATATATAGTGAAGCCAATCTCAGTGGAATAAATCGCGAGAAGGGTCTGTTTCCGGTAGCTGTGCGTATGAAGTGGGACTAGGAATTTAGTTTTCCGAATTAATTTGCGTAGTTCTTTCCATTCGTCCAAGGATCAGTGTCATTTTTTCTTTCTCCACATATGGGGGATAAGCAAGGTATCTGAATAGCAAGATTTTTATATTTTTTTCCCGCCCCTTTTTTTGCATCGCCATGTGTTACGTTGTGTGTCTTCTCGTCGGAATGGTTCTGTGAGAAATAAACCGCCGGGAGCATAAGAACAAAGTAGTACTAATTTGTTTCTTTTCGTTCGTTTTAGGATTCGGTTGTGCTGTGTGTTTCATTAGTTATTGGTATGATTTTGTGCTTGGTGAGACTATGGTGAGAAGCGTGGATTGGAATAGCGAATGAATCAATATTACATTCTTGCTGGAATGCTTTCGGTCTTATTTTTCGGTTGGAACCGTTTCGGTACTTATTTGAACTCTCCGTTTCAGTTGCGTTGCATGACTGACCCGTTTGTTTTCGCGAGTACCCGTAAAAGCGCGTGTTTCAACATGGCGTTACCAAACAATATGTAAGCACCAGAAACAATGATTGACATTTTTTTCTTCAAAATATCTTCCCCTTTAAACAATACTGTTTCTGGTTGCTATTGCAGCAAAAATAATAATAAATAAAAACATCTTTGACGTTTGTCTTTGGCGGGGTATTGAGAGCACACTTAATTTTGCAGGATGATATCTTCTGGAACTGAAATCATTGGGTATAGTGAAAGACTACCGGCATTTGTATTATAATCAGTAGTGGACTCTGTGTATCGATCGTATTTTATATCTTGTAAATAAAAATTTAAAAATCGTGAAGAGTTGTATTTATCCTTTGTTACATCGTGTGCCTTCATTCCAAACTGTTAGCTCTTTGTTACACACTGTCTGTTTTCCAAATGGATATCATTTCTCTTTCTTACACCCTGCACCTTCTTTTCACACGGAAAGCAGTTTCGCCTTCTTACACAATGTGCCTCCCTTGCACACGGATGGCAGCCGTCCTTTGTCCACACCCTGTGCCTCCCTTGCACACGCATGGCAGCTGTCCTTTGTCCACACCCTGTGCCTTCTTTGCACACGGATGGCAGCCGTTCTTTGTCCGCACCCTGTGCCTTATTTGCACACGGATGGCAGCCGTCCTTTGTCCACACCCTGTGCCTTCTTTGCACACGGATGGCAGCCGTCCTTTGTCCACACCCTGTGCCTTCTTTGCACACGGATGGCAGCCGTCCTTTGTCCGCACCCTGTGCCTTCTTTGCACACGGATGGCAGCCGTCCTTTGTCTGCACACTGTGCCTTCTTTGCACACGGATGGCAGCTGTCCTTTGTCCCCAGCCTGTGCCTTCTGTGCACACGGATGGCAGCCGTTCTTTGTCTGCACACTGTGCCTTATTTGCACACGGATGGCAGCCGTCCTTTGTCAACACCCTGTGTCTTCTCTGCACACGGATGGCAGCTGTCCTTTGTCTGCACACTGCCTTCTTTGCACACGGATGGCAGCCGTCCTTTGTCCGCACCCTGTGCCTCCCTTGCACACGGATGGCAGCCGTCCTTTGTCTGCACACTGTGCCTTCTTTGCACACGGATGGCAGCTGCCCTTTGTCCCCACCCTGTGCCTTCTGTGCACACGGATGGCAGCCGTCCTTTGTCTGCACACTGTGTCTTCTTTGCACACGGATGGCAGCTGTCCTTTGTCTGCACACTGTGCCTTATTTGCACACGGATGGCAGCCGTCCTTTGTCTGCACACTGTGCCTTATTTGCACACGGATGGCAGTTGTCCTTTGTCTGCACACTGCCTTCTTTGCGCACGGATGGCAGCCGTCCTTTGTCTCCACACTGTGCCTTCTTTGCACACGGATGGCAGCCGTCCTTTGTCCACACCCTGTGCCTTCTGTGCACACGGATGGCAGCCGTCCTTTGTCCGTACCCTGTGCCTCCCTTGCACACTGATGGCAGCCGTCGTTTTTTTTTTCACACCCTAGGCCTTTGCACACGGAAAGCAGCATCTTTTTGTCAAAAACTCTGCGAATGCTCACAGATAATTTCGTTGGGCCACCGTTTAAGGGACGTGAGAAACTTCGTGTGCGTCACACATGAACATGAATTCTCAGTGTTCTGTGTCTTGTCGACATGAGCCAAATCCTGTGAACGACTTTTGCTGAAAAAGGACGCTCGTGAATGAAAAGCCTCTAAACCCGTCTAAAGTTTGAGCTCATTCAAGGTTATTACTGACTTTTATTTTTACTTTTAACACTGGTATGTATTTTAGACCACGCTTTTGTCCAAAACTGTACGGATTTTAGGAAAAACTGTGCGACTATTAGATCGATGCCATGTAGTGAAGATCATATTTTGATGGCGTTGAGCTGTCATTACACGACTTCACCGATTGATGTTCGCCGATGTTTGTGTTCCGACGGACACATTTCTAGTTTGTTTTTCACATGCACGTATAACGTATTAGTCTAATCGGGCGTTGTCTGTCAATTCATACCACTCGACTCGTTTTTACTCTTAAACTGAACCGTTTCATACCTTGAAACCTTCATACCGTGAAAGGTCTCGTACCCACCTGGCTGTTTTGCACTCTTTCATGCCTGTTTTTACATGCGAAAAATATATTTTATAAAATCTGATCATGTTACAAAGAATGTACATAGAACATATTGACAAAATTCAAGTTTCATTGAAATGTTAATTGCTGAAGACTGATCTCAAGATATAAATTCTCAAAAAGTCCCATGAAATTGCTGCAAATGTGCGCACTTAATCCAAGAGTCAAATCGCCATGAATATTTCTCCTCTCCGTGAGGAATCAATTTGCCTGCAGTACAGTAATAGTTACGAATGCAGCTATTGAACTAAAAAATCACTCGTCAGATGACAGTGGTTGAACTAACTGAAGATATATGTGTACTTGTAATAATTCTTTTGTTTTTTTTCAGCATAATTGGGTATTATAATAAACTCTTTAAGAAACAAACATGCGTAAAATAAGACAATATTGCATAAAAAGCGACTTGAAATGTAATTGAACATAAAAAATGTGCTTTAAAGACAGCGCCAAGCTATTTCCGCAGAGCTACGAAGCTGCTAGGAAAAGGTACATTACGACTACTGCGAAGATCCGAAACGGTTGTTAGAAAATGGTTGCGGTACGAAAAGAGACCCTTCATATCTTTCAGCAAGATCCGAAACTTGGCTGCAATCTTGAACGTTGACACGCAGTTTCTTGTAAATAGGAAAATATGAGATATCAAAGAAAATGTCCATGGACCTTACGATCTGCCGATGCAATTGACGAAATGGCTGAAGCCAAAAATCACGGGCAGAGAACAACGGACAAAAATAACCACGACCTTTCATGTTCTCTCTTTTATTTCGTTTTTTAATAATCGAAAAATAAATATATTGTGTATACAAATAAAATTAGACGCCTAAGTGAGAAAGCCATCAACTGTTCCGCTTAGTCTTCGCTGAAATTGACGTGAACACGAATCAATTTGATTTGAAGAACCGAAATTTCGTGCTGTGAATCAAAGCTTCCCTTCGTTGCAATGTTACTCCTATTAACTCCCCAAAATTATTATTTCAACCAAGAAGTGGGCAGACACTTCGGGATAGCTTCCTCTCTTTTAAACAATACTTGTGTATGACATTTTCTACAACAAATACGCCATGAAGACAACACGACAATGACGTCACGCAATATGCATAAACTCTGTTTTTTATCTTTTTGGCACCCCGTCCACATTTGCATGCATTTTTTCTCAAAGAATGTACTTCGTATGTTTTTAATATTCTACATGTGTTTCATGTATATGGGATGGAACTTCCCGATTTTAGTTTGAAATCAGTTATAACAAAACGGAACAAACATACATTTGCACAAAATTGTCACTTTTAAACAGAATTAGACAGTATTATAAAGTTGACACATTGAAAACTGCCAACAAAAATTCAGTCAAACAAGCCGTTTCAGCATTTTTTTTTATTTCACAGCAACACTAAACGATGACGTCATAATAGCTCCGTCTCTTTCCTAGACCAGCTAACATTCGGCTGGTTTAACGTCATTTTTGTGTGCAGATGCAGTTATAAAACTGTTGCCTGATTCGCCAAAAAAAAAAAAAAAAAAAATGTGTAAAATATTTCAAGCATACACATAATGAAAATATACCTTCATTTACATGAGGGAGAACATGCCACTTTCATACAAAGCTAAGATACCAACTACCATACTGCTCGTATATTGCACTGCAATGAAATGATCGGGTTGTGTATGTGTTATCCACACTCAGTCGGTAAACACGTGCACGACTATAACAACCCAGCAATTAAGGGGCTTTTTCACACCCCAACTGTTTTATTTATTTATTTGTTTATTTTTTTGGCCACTATTCCGCCGCCCATAAACCCCCCTCCCACTTTATGGACCGACACACGCGACAATTTCACTGACCGGGTTGCCAGCATATTGATTGTGCCTTCAAAACCAAAAGAAGTGCATGCAGAGTTTCACGATGTTGTAGCTCGGCCCAGCGAATGACTTCTAAACAGATCACCCAACCTATAATCTGTGTGTGTTAAACATAAGATAACACCCCCCCCCCCTCTCTTCCCCATCCCAACACACATATATAAAACCCCGTGACACTGCCATTCACGCGATCTACACGTGGCAATGACCATTAACAAGTAAAAAATGATGACTAGATTGGAGCTATTTATAGAAAGAAATCTTGCAATTCACACGATTTCACTCCGAAATGTTTTCACATTTTCTGATAAGCATCGAGGGTTTTTTTCTTCACAAAAAGATGCATATTCCACAAAGCCGTATATAAAGAACACGCTACATACATAAACTATTACACAAAAGAACACAATAAAACTACAATTCAATCGACTACAGAAATATATCGGTTTCCTTTTTTTTTCAAAAAAATAGCATTTTAGAGATTAGAGAACCTCAAACTAGTGAAAATGGCTACGGTAAATATCTATGTTTTAAAATATGAAGTTCCCATTTGTGAAATGAATCCACAACGTAATAAAGAACGAGATTCCATTTACATTTTTCTATAACGGACACACTTTTGCACTGCAAAAGCCCACAAACTGCGTACATCAGGTATACAGACGGCGCCGCTTCCCAGCAACGGTAGGAGCAATATTTTATTTAACCCCACCAAATCATATTTCGCTAAAAAGCGAACAGTCACATGCCATCACGGCTTTTATTGACTTTTTTTTCTTTTGTTAACGAGATACATGGTCAGAACAGTGCGCACAAAAATTCCGTCACTTCAAATCAATCAATCAATCAAAGTGTGCGTAATAAGCTACTGTTTTCCCAAAAGAAGTTTCTGTTAATGTCGTTACGGCCAGATGCACGCGCCATTTTATGAGTCAAGTTTATTAACAGAAGATAGAGTAAATAATTAATTTTCAAACCGAGTGATACAGCATGAGGTGTCACCGTGTGAACTGTTGCACATACTGCCACTTCTTTTCTAACTGGTTCAATAGAAATAGTCTAATTTGCTTTCTAGCTCTGTCACTTAATTATTGGACCCACAAAAAGGCGCCTTTACTGCCGGAAGGGGGTTTTATTTTAACGGCAGTGGCGTTAAGAGAAAAGCATGGATCCCTTGTGCGTAGTTAATGGCAGCCACACCAATTACGTGAAATTACGTACCGCCTTTACTTGTGAGACAAACAGTAAACTGGGATTTCAAATAAGCCAATGTTTTGTTGAGAAGGAGTTGGTGTCGCTATCAGTTCTAGTACACCTTAATCTAGGTCTTCAGGTCTCAACTAGAGCGGCCAGTGCACACCAACATCAGTGTACCCGAACATGTCAAGCACTTTTATTAGCCAGCCATTGCCGTTTTGTTGTTGTTGTTGTTGGGACCAAGAAATGTCAACAAAGCAGCAGACGTGCAGCTGCGCTGGTAAACATGACGTCACACATTAGTGATTACAGTGACGTCATCGTTACGTCACTGAACGACTTCGTATCCGCTTCACCACTGAAATCCAATTGCACTTTTTGGATCAAAAGAGTCCCCGAAACAAAACTTCATAATGCATCCATGCCTTGTACACTTGAGGATACTTGAACATTTCCCTTCTGTGAAATAGAATCATTTATTAGTCGACAAGCGTTCGAACAAACATAGTGTAAAACAACTGAAGCACGCCCACGCCCTAGCCTGATCCCCTCCCCCCCCCCCCCTTGTCCCACCACCACGCACGACACTGGCGTGACACCCTCTGCTAGTTCTCGGTCTTCACATGGGGCGGGTCGTCGTGGTGCTTCTTATCCGGCCCCCACGGGCTGCTCAATTTGGGTGAGCCAACTTGAGATGCCTGAAAAGATCACAAATCATCCACAAATAGCTTTCTGCATATTTACTTTTGTCATGTTGAAGAATGTTATGTAAAACCAGCATTATCTGAAATCTTCTTTTTATAAACAGGAAAAAGATTCTGTTAGAAAATTGTTTAAATAAATACGCCCTTTCTTTCTTACTTCTAGTTGACATTAGTAGTTGACATAGACATGCAGGTGCGTATTAGACTTATGGCAGGAGCAGGGAGGGGGCTTTGTTGTGGCGGATTGTAGCCGGGGGGGGGGGGGCAGTAAAAAAACTCACATATATTCTTAGACCAAGGTGGGAGGGGCAACTTTTTTTATACAGATACCTTTGTGCTCTTCGTTGAGAATGAGCGTGACAGTGGAAGTGTTGTACTGAGGGGAGGGGAGGGGAGGGGAGGGAGAGAGGGACGGGGGTAGTATTCATACGTATCGTGTGTTCTGCGCTGAAGGAGGGCCGGGGCTGGTATACACAGGTATCGTATGTTCTGCGCTGAGGAAGGTCGGGACGGGGGGAGGGAGGTATTCATACATATCGTTGTGTATTCTGCGCTGAAGGAGGGCACAAATTCATACGTACAGCTATGTGCTCTGTGCTGAGGTTTGGCGGGTTGAGATCGTCCTCGGCAGAGTTCTCGTACTGTGTGTTCTCCAGCCGTGTGATCAGCCGCTCGTCCTCGTCGCCAAACTCTCCGCCCATCAGCGTCGGCTCGCCCACCACCATCACGTCCTGTGGCACATCAGTCAATCACGCCAACCAATAACTAACTCAAGCCAAGTCACACAATCAGTCAATCACGCCAACCAATCACTAACACAAGCCCAGTCAACCAGTCAATCACGCCAACCAATCACTAACACAAGCCCACTCAACCAGTCAATCACGCCAACCAATCACTAACACAAGCCCAGTCAACCAGTCAATCACGCCAACCAATCACTAACTCAATAAGCCAATCAATCGGTCAATCGACGGCGTAACAGCACGTCCTCCGCCAAGTCAATCAGTCAATCCACGGTGCCACACGTGCTTCATCAGTCAATCAGTGTAATAATTATTCTTTCATCAAGTCAAACAGTCAGTCAATCCACAATAACATGCTATTGCTTTACTGAACATCTTTACCAATCTACGCTACGTTTTGTCAATTGCAAGAATCTTCCATGCCCACAATAGATTTTACTTAGATTTGTGGAGTTTCCATTGAACACAAAAACAACTGCTAGTTACCCGATGTTTTCTTCGTTTCATAAACTCAGTATCATTATTACAGTACATAATCGTAATTCAACTTCCATTGGCACCGAAATGAATACTTAGTGTGAGACTTGTGTCCAAAATACAAAATGACAGAAAAAATCAGTACAATTAAAGCGATAAGTAGAAAAATTCGCGGACGAAACAACGAACACCTGTTGAATCTTACAATCTTGGCATTTTCCCTAACTTTAAAGACAATTTCGTGAAGGCAATAGAAAGCATGCTAAAATCGCGGGAACACGGTAATTCCATATAAAAACCGAAAAATGAATTTACCCCTGGCATGGGTGTAAACCCCTGAGGACCTGGCGAACGTTTTTTACTTGAGGGCGGGGTGCCCCCAGAATTCACGTTGTTATTGGCATTATTTCCGGTTGATGACTTCCGTTTCCGACGTTTATTGGGTGTTCTGTTTGATTCTGGAAGTAAAAAAAAAGGTGTCTTTAAACAATCGTACACCAGAGTACTATCTGAAATTGATTTTCTGTAATCGCGAATATTGCAGAACTTATTTTAAAATAAGCCAACGCAGGAAATTCTTTTCAATTGCTGTGTATTGTATTTAGCGCAGTTTCTTCTTTAGTTCAGAAAAAGTCAATACTTGTAGGTAACGTCTTAATATTTCTTCTGATTTTCAAAACCAAAATGCTCGTTTATTTTATTCTCATTTTATCCCACACTTCCTTTAATTCTCATTTTATTATTATTATTATTATTTTGGGGGGCAAACCTGGCGGTGCAACCATTCGCTGCCATTTTTGGAAGAGTGTCGTTTTGAGGCAGTCCCTGGGGCTGAGGCCATAAGCCTTGTGCCGCGACATCAGTTCCTGCATCGGCTCCAGTATCACACACAACTGCCCCCAAAAACATTCACGTGCACTCCCATGCAGGCATTTGTGTGCTCATATATTTATTTAGTTTTCTTTCTTTTTTTTAATGTTACACTATGCAGAAATACATTTTATATGTGCTTATTTTTGTATATACTTCCAAGATTTCTTAAAGCAAAATATTTCAATTGAAAATTTGAAACGGTGTGCCTGGGTAAGTGGGTAAGATTGAGGGAGGGTTTTCGTTTTAGCCCAAACTAGACTGGGGTTTAATTTCTATTGCATGATTTTTGGTACAAATGAATTTCATCCCGCCCCACAGACCATGCAGCGTCCACCCTCCCCCCCCCCCCCCGTCTCCCGCAGCGAGCGAGGCACGGATCTCCCGGGCAGGTGACGTACCCGTAAGAAGTTGAGCGTGTCGTTTGTGAGACCCTGTCGTGTGATGTTCTTAGATAGTTGCTCCACCATAGCTGGGTCTTGCTGTTAAAAATAAAGACACCGTAAATTAAGGACATTTTTCAACGTTTTTAACTGCCTAAATCAGAAGCTGTACTGTTCACATCTTTTTATTTCTAACAAATGTTTTATTATTACTGGGTGTCTCCAAGGAAATTAACGACGGGTGTGGCGGGGGGTTATTGCTCCAATGTCAATACTTGAACCTCAATTTCAAACCTCAGCAATATTGACCAAGTACATTACATGGGGGATGAGGGAGCATTGCTAGAGAGTGTGGTTCCTCCTCACTTGTCAGGTGATGCTGACAAGTACAGTCAGGCCGCAGGAGTGGGGGGTGCGGGCTGGGGGGGCAGCGAGTGATATTCTCCTTCTTCCCGGTAAAGCAATAACATGAAGTTGTGGTCGTTGGGTGCGATGGGATTAGGGGGGGGGGGATTGACGTCACACTGAATGATGTCATTGTAATGACGCTGCAAGGGGTGCGGGTGGTGAGACAGGGGAAGGGGAACACTGCGTGACGTTTCTGTCTCTCTCTCTCTCTCTCTCGCTCTCTCTCTCTCTCTCTCTCTCTCTTTCTCTCTCTCTCTCTCTCTCTCTCTCTCTCTCTCTCTCTCTCTCTCTCTCACCTGGATCACAATGCCATTTCTCTCTCACCTGCATAGCAATGACGCTGCGAGGGATGAGTTCTTTATGCTGCCTGATGGCAAAGTGCCAGCTCCGTACTCGCATCAGATCGTCGAACGTGAACTCTAAAATCAACCTGCCCTCTGTCACCACCTGAAAAATCACAATGTAAAGTGTCAATGCTTTTTTTTTTTTAAACATTAACGTACTAGTACCCGGGATATTAATTGTGTGTCATGGTGAAGGATTAAACAGAACATTTCATCACTTTGTTTCAAGTGCAGGTTGGTCAGCGTACCAATGGTGACATGTAGCCGCTATACGGATGCGGGAGGGGGTGGGAATGGGGGGGGGGGGGGTATTTTTTTCAGCTTACTTTGGTAAACATTGGTTTGCCGTGGTGCGTCACCATGAGCGCTTGGTCACAGTCCAGTGTTATTGTTGTGTTGTGGAAGGACTCCTTTGCGTGGCGTAGAATGAAGTACAGATCAGTCACTCCGCCCTCGAATACACTGCGAAAGTAGCGCGGGATCAACGTGCGGCCAATGCCTGGAAATGACCACATGTAGATGTTGACTCACTTTCAGGCAACACCACGTAATATTCACGTGCACAAGTGCACACTTATTTTAAGGGTACATTTTGTTTTTATTCGATAAAAGTTAATATATATTTGTTACTGGGATTGATGATGGAGTTGAGTGCTTTGTACTGGATTCGGGCACGAGTGAAAGGGTTTTGTGAACGAAGCACACAGCGGTGAGTTCACTGACCTCCCACAAGTACCCGAATCAAATACAAAATACACCAGCCCCACGGTCCATTGCTATTGTAACACAAACAAACATCATCGCGCCTTGGATAGCCCGAGTGCCTTTTCCGCTACCCACATACTACCCGTTTTATTATTTAATTTAATTACAGCAAAAACCTCATCTTCTTCTGGTCATTCTTCGTTAACCAAGCAGCACCAGACTGGTCCAGAATGATTCCGAGACTGGTAATTTTTTACCCAAAGAAACGCTTCAGACACCTTAATTTTATTACCAATGCCAGGAACTAACAGAGTTACCAGCTAAACTATTTTGACAAGACTTTTTCTATAGTCTCTCTCTGTCTCATGTCATTTTTTTTTCTTTTTTTTTTTTTTTTTTTTTTTTTTCTTTTCTTTTTTTTTGGCTTTTGTTTATGTTTCTTGGCAAATTTGTGTCTAGACTGCCAATGTGTTTCCAAGATAAAGCTCCATGAATTTGATAAATTGACAAGACATTTTGCCTGACAAAAATCTTATGACGCAGTAGCCTTAATCGTCGACATACGCCCTCCATACAAAACACTTGGCCAGCAGTTAAATATTATATATACTGCTACAGTGCCGATAGTGTGAATCTGAACCCTAGACAACAGGCGTCCTTCAAAACGCCCACACAAGATAACGAAAAGAGGATGCGACAAATCTCGCCTTGGTTCTTAAAATCAGCTTGGCGAATCACGCGAATCAATGCGAAACGACGAGGGGTTGTGGGGACTGGGGAAGGACTGTGGGTGGGGGGGGGGGGGGAGCTGGTAGAAGACTACATACTATATCGCTTCGGTCCGTCTTCCAGACAGAACGAGAGTGTCATCGTGGCGTCATCCTCGAAGAACTCCGTGGCGAAGGCGTCCCACCATAAGTTGTCACTCTCCTGCAGACAGAAGACAAACACAATGTAGCCTGTTGCTAGGACACGGCTCATCATCCCCTTTCTCTTCCTTTTCCTACAATTGTCCATTTCAGCAAGTACAGAATTAATCTAAACTTTTAAGAAACATTAAATTTCAATAATTTTACGGTTGGCAGTAGTAGCGAGTGTGTGCGCACTAGTAGTTGTGTGTACGCAGTGGCAGTGTGTGCATTCTGCGTCTCTCCCTTATATTTCTTGACCATTTTTTTTTTCATTTTTCACAGAGAATTCCTACATTTCGTGGGCGGTATTGGGCCGTAACATTTGTAGCTGTTTGAAAGAGTTGGGTGTCTATTTTTAAGACTTTCTGATTACCAAAACGTCCGATCACCCAGTCACTAGTCGGTATAAAATATGTACCTGTCATTACAAGAACATCACCAGCGACCCAGCGATTATTTATCACTTTTTTGCATCGGTTACCATGGCAACCGAGGCAACGTAACAGTGAGAAAATCCATAACGAGGCCGAGAAGTAAAACCAACAGGGCCGACTCGGCGGTGACTTGTTGTTTTAGGAGCAAATCACACGTGCGTGGGCACATATGGGTTATGACTTGATTTGTGCCTCTGTATCTCCCTTTTAAGAGCTGCGTTGGTTGAGCAAATCAATGTGAAGGATGATGAGGGATTGCGGAGAAGAGGGTGGGGAGGAAGGGAGGAGGTACAAAATCGAGTAGAATTTGGCTTTTTAAGCTGAATATAACGGTTTTAATGTGTGCTCGATGCGAGTTCGCTTTTCTTGAAAACTTGTTTCGGTTTCGCTTTCGAATGTTCACATGAAATTATTTTTTTATTTATCTTCATGTAATTCGTTTAAATCAAACCTATGCAATCAATACCACGTAACACCAATACTGTACGTATCTCACTTCTTAAAGCAATGGGCAGTTTTGCAATTGGCAAAAATTCTACTTTATATGTTCATAGGCTGACATGAAAAATTCACCTTCTATTAACTAAATTCAATAAAGTGCGATGGGGCTTTGACAGTTGAGCCGTAATAGCCTAAGAGACGATTTAGTTACACCATACCATACCGGTGAACCGCCATGCTACAACGAGCTATACAATGACGTCCAGTAGGGCGCGTGTGACGTCACAAAGGACTCACCTCGGGCCGCTGCTGCAGACGCTTGTTGAGCTCGTGCACCCGGAAGTCCGGCTGACCCATGTACGGCGTGTGGCGTCTGTAAAATTGCGAGAACGGAGAGGCATAGAAAGGGTCTGGATTCATGGCGTGGGGCACGCTCGCAAGCACGCTCAGGCTGCTCTGTGGCTCTCTCATTCCTTATAGTTATAACACGGTTAGAATCCACACTCGTATAACTGTCAGCATTCACACATACATGTGCCAGTCCGATGATACACAGGTAGGTATAAAAATACGCAGTTTTTTATATTTTATTTGTTTCTTTTGAAACAAACAAATATTTCGTTTACGTTTAAAACAACTGTCACTATCGACAACGCTCACAGCTGTATATAAATTAGATATCACATATTCCTTGACGACATATTTGCAAATGCAGAAACGGACTTGCACTGTGAATTACATTCCATTTTTTTTTAACTTATTCTCCTATCACACATTGATGGCGTCACAAAATTTCTTTAAACTGGCCAAATTAATAAACCCCAAAATTTTATCCACGTTTTCCTTTATCTCGTGCCTTTCCCTTGACTTGTTAATAAGATCGGCATCGCGACACCTTCCTAAATTCACTTCATCTCGAGAAGTAGCAACCGGCAGAAGGCTCACTTTAAAGCAAACCGGGCGAAACTTAACGCCTGTTTAGTACGACACTTTTATATAGCAAACGCAACTGCGAACCAATCAATAATCAATACATGGGTCACACTGCAGTGTAAAACAAGGTCTTAACTGCCAATGACGTTTGGCGCGTATTCCTATATATGTACATGCAAAACAGCGTTGACACCAGCCATGTGATGTCACTGTTTTTGTTGCTGCCACAGCATTCCCACACAGCAGCTTGGGTGCCCTGCTCTGTAGGAGTGGAAAAAAAATCAACAGGCAAACGGCTGTGGTCAAAATCAATAGATTTTCATGGCAAGCTGAGCTTTCTAGGTCCCTGGAAGCAGTGTGTGCTTATGTGTGTATGCTCAGTGGCCATTTTTTACGGCAAACATGAGTGAGTCTTCGCGGGGCTGCATTGGGCGAGGGTTGATATTCTGAGAAGTGCGGATCCCAGGTGCTCTGCCTGCTGCGGTACGAAGGAGAAGGGGCAGAAGAAACGGAGGGGGGAGGGGGAGGATGGGTGGGATGACATGTTGATAGATTGCTGAGGGTGCTCTATATAAGAACGGCCGAGGATGGCGGGGTGATCATAATATTTATTATGTCACGGGAGGGTCATTATCAATTGTTGACCGAAGGCTGAATGGTTAATGGCTTTTTCAGCGTTTTGGACAGAAAGATGGACAGACACGCGATCACGTCGAAAAATAAACACCCAAAAGTGCTAACACATAATTTTAACACGACCGAACACTGATTGTGTGATGTTGGGGGGGGGGGGGGGGGTTATTATGTTCGTTTTTGCTGGCTTAGTAACGAGTAAGACTTTGTGTTAGAATAGCTATGGAACATGAGGTTGGATGGTACTCTGTATTGGATTTGGAAACTTGCTGAAGGCCAATGTACTCACCTAGTCTATGACAATGAACGCTCCAGTGTAAAGAAACTGAATTTGGAATGGAACAGAACTGGTCTACTGCTATAATATACTCATACAGACAGGCCTATAATGTACTCGTATACTAACTTAACACAGTATATACTTTTATCTGAACATCGTCAGTGTAAAAGTTTTACTTGCACACAGGAAATTCTCTATGTAATCAAGCTAGGTGTTAACATTAAGACAACTAGATGCTCGAGAAGCATGAATCCGCCGGGTTCGCGCAAATTGTATACCTGATTATGATTGTAAATGAACTCAAGCTGACACTGAAACTTACGAAATACTTAATTCTCTATTAAGCATAACGTGTAACGTGTAATACATGTCAAAAAAGAGCCAGTGGTACATGGTTGATTTGGTGTGAAGATAATCAATCCACCCACTAATGCGGCCTGTAGGCGCGTGAGACCGATATGTGTTATGCTCATTCCTAATTCATTTCTTCCATTTTTTAAAGTTTTGTCATTTTGACAATTTTAGTCGGATCCGGTCGAATCCTGGTCACTGCACTGAGAGATTCTTAGGAGCAGCCCTGGGTAAAATCTTAAATCAATCCACCCACTAATGCGGGCTGTAGGCGCGTGAGACTGATGTGTGTTATGCAAAGTCCTTATTCAGTGTCTGCAATTTTTTAAAGTTTTGCCATTTTGGCAATTTTGCTCGGATCCGGTCGAATCCTGGTCACTGCACTGCGGGATGCTTAGGAGCAGCCATGGGTAAAATCTTAAATCAATCCACCCACTAATGAAGGCTGTAGGCGCGTGAGACTGATGTGTGTTATGCAAAGTCCTTATTCAGTGTCTGCAATTTTTTAAAGTTTTGCCATTTTGGCAATTTTGCTCGGATCCGGTCGAATCCTGGTCACTGCACTGCGGGATGCTTAGGAGCAGCCATGGGTAAAACCTTAAATCAATCCACCCACTAATGCGGCCTGTAGGCGCGTGAGACCGATATGTGTTATGCTCATTCCTAATTCATTTCTTCCATTTTTTAAAGTTTTGTCATTTTGACAATTTTAGTCGGATCCGGTCGAATCCTGGTCACTGCACTGCGGGATGCTTAGGAGCAGCCATGGGTAAAATCTTAAATCAATCCACCCACTAATGCGGGCTGTAGGCGCGTGAGACTGATGTGTGTTATGCAAAGTCCTTATTCAGTGTCTGCAATTTTTTAAAGTTTTGCCATTTTGGCAACTTTGCTCGGATCCGGTCGAATCCTGGTCACTGCACTGCGGGATGCTTAGGAGAAGCCATGGGTAAAATCTGAAATCAATCCACCCACTAATGCGGGCTGTAGGCGCGTGAGACTGAAATTGCACAGACGGACAGACGGACGGACAGACAGACGGACAGAATGAAAACTATATCCGTCCGGTTCCCGGCGGATAATGAAATGCGACAAAAAGACACTACACACGTGTTCGCCCACACTGTCATAATCCTCCCCCCCCCCCCCCCCCTCCTCCATTCTTAATGATTCCCAAGCCATCAGAGACAGCACTGATCGCAAAAGGAATCGACCATTAAACAGCATCTATCATTGAAGCAACTGATTACTACATGTATTACAATAATACCTCATGACATGGGAGCAAACCGTGTTTTTTTTTTTTGTTTTTTTTTTTTTTTGTTTGGGGGGGGGGCAACCGGAAATACAAGAGGCGGGGTGTTAGCATATCTCGAGCGAGCATTTTTAATTGCTAAGCCCTGCCTAAAATCTGGTGATTATGGGCCAAATAATTTTTGTGCATTGTGTTAACAAGAAACTACCGATGAAATACCAAGATGGCAATTGGTGGCCATTTTTAATTTCCCCTATTCAGGCTTTCAAGGTGCTGAGAGGGAAATCCAAGATGGCGGCCCCAGGCCATTTTGAATTTCTGATCCGGTCCTTTATCAAGCCCGACCGTGCTTTTGAACTGGTTCAGCCTTAGAGTAATTTTGGTCATGATCAGCCAAGCCGTTTTTGTTGTATCGTGTTAACAAGCAATTCTGAGTGAAAATTCAACATGGCGGCCACTGTGACTTTGAAATTAGGCCAATGTCTAAATGAAAATTATCTGCATCTAGCCACTTTGATACATTTTCTGTAGACCAAATATCATGGGAAACGGATAACCGGCGAGAGACGGACAGACGTTAAGTAGCCAAGCCTATTATAGTCCCCTTTCGTGGCTACAATACATTTCATTCCAGATGAACTAAACTTCCCAAGAACTTTCATCAAACACGCTTGCCAGTCTTTTTTGGATATCACTAAAAATTTGCGAGATAACAGGCCAGGGTGGAATTACGCACCAGTCCCACCGGTGCAAGTCCAGTTTCCGCAAGGGCCTTTTGTCAACCGTAAAAATAGGCTAAAAATTAACAGATACCTGATTGGGGACAGATCATCCGTTGAGAATGAAAACTTTTTCACTGACTTGGTTTTTTTCACTGCTACTGTCGCTTTCATTTCTATTTAATGTCACTGTATCCTGGTGATCAGATCACACACTATGTCACACCCTCTGTCACCGGCCTCTTAATTATGTGTAGTGTCAAATATACAGTAGAAACAGTGCACTTAACTGGTGAGCATTTTCTCTCATCTGACAAGTAATTTATCAATTATTTATCATTGTTAGTTTCCAAATCTAAGTCTGAACGCTCAATCACAGTGATCAAGCTCTTAAATGACTTAATCGTCGAAACAACGGTGCCTTGACGCAGGTAGTGTGTGCGCCTATAGATACCGTGTCGCCGTCCGTTGTTAGTGGTGAACAACACGAGGTTTTGCTCACAACAGTTTTAATCTTTATGGTAATATATCCACCGTATTATTAATTCAGCAGAAACCCACTAACCACAGATTAAATTTTTCACATGAAATCCATGCAATCACTCTTTTCATTTTAAAATGCTAAAGCATGGTTTGCCTTTTTCATATACAGTGCAACCACCTTATAAAATGACTGCAATCAAAACAAGTAAGTCGTTTTAACTGATGTGCCGTTGAAAACAGACAAAAGCCTATACTAGTCCAGATACTTATGTCGTTATGAGATGCGCGTCATCATACCGGATGTCACTGTATCGAGCGTGCAATTTAAACGGGTTACGCGGGGAGTCGCATATTTGCACTAATACTCCAAATTTTTTACACCGTCACATTTTTTGCCACACACACACACACATATATATATATATATATATATATATATATATATATATATATATATATATATATATATATATATATATATATTGGTATTCAGTCTTCCTTTATGTCGTATACAAACAATACATGTCACAATTAAGCAATGACACCATTTATTTTTATCATTATCCAATTGCTTGAGTTATGGGTTATTATCCTGCAGACTGCGACCATGAAAAAAATATATTTTACTTTTGAAAAGACTGTTTATAGTTTGCTTTAATGATTTCAAAAACGTTTCTGATTTCACTGCATTGTCAGGCAGCTTTTTTTTTAATAGAGATGTTTCTATGCAAAAACGTACACACAAGGACCCCCAGGGTACGTCACTTCAAACTGAAGCACTGAAAAACTGCTTTCTTTGCCTCAAATTTATGAATGCAAAAATTGTTCAGTAAAAAACTCGGACTTGGCTTGCAGATTGACACGGCAAAAAAAAAAAAAGTTTTATATTTTCTTAATTTGAATTTTACTAGACAATTTTATGATACCTGAGTTTTCAAAACCATTGTGAACCGCCCAATTATTTTTTTTTCAATTACCGTTTCTTTTACAATAACGGGAGCCTCGCAATGGAAAGATGTAGACAATATATTAACTTTTCAATGTTATCGTTAACTGGCTGAAGGCACCCCAATCTAGAGTGATTTGTTTTCATCAGCACGCCGTGGTCATGAACCCGAGGAACGCCAGATAGCTAATACGTTTTTCAGGGTAAAACCTAATTGTCGACATCCACAGCCATCCCACATAAAAAATGTAAGAAACATTGCGAATTACATTTCATCCTAGAATATGACACCCGCTGCGGGGAGTAAAACCACTGTGCATTTGTTCTGGAGTAACACATCATAAAAGAGCAACAAATCATAAACTTGCAACATATCACGTATCATAACGCAGAAAAAAAGCTTGTACGAAATATGCTTAATAATACATTGACTTTTAAGACTCTATAATTTGAAATGAGAATACGTCAAGCAAATAAAAATCTACATTTTTATTGAAGGCGAAATTGAGCACTATCCACAAAGTGAGTCTATTCCGGAAGAGACTCACGCAGCTCGATCTAACTGAAGCATACAGAGAATCACAGAAGTTGAATTGTCGGTAATCTAAGTTAGTCTATTCCGGACTGTAGTGCTTTGATTCTCATATATCGAAAACATGTGTAAATCCTTATGTCCTCGATGCATTCTTATTTTTAAACAACAGGGGTTTTTTCTGTTCATCCTATCACAAGGTTCCAACAGTTTTGTTATAATTATTGTTACAACGTAATAGTTGGATGGTTAATGTGTTCATTAATTTTGGTTAAAACAGTTACCGACAACGCCGTCCCCCAAACACCCAACATCGGAGACAAAAATTCACAAAAGTTAACTGTGCAGTTAATTATATTCTTAGAAGAGAAAATTGATTGATCTAGCTGTATTGCGCAAAGAATATGAGGTGGATTTTTGTTTGTGAAACAGGTTCAGGGTTCGCGCTGGGTTCTCAGGAAAGGGAGTCAAAAAAGGAAAGTAGGACTCAGTTGGGTCCAGAAAAACTCGGTGGGTTCCGAAAAAGTGAGTCATTTCGTAAAAAATGCCCAAAAAGTGCAGGGTTGAGACTTCGTAAAATTTTCAGGTCGCCCGGCACAAAAGTTAGTCGTCCGGTGCAATTTTTGCAAAATTTGTCTAGCCCGCCTCACATGAAAAAACAACAACAAAATGTTGTTTGAATTAATCAACAGTACTTATCTGAAAATACTCAGAAAAAAAGTTAGTCGCCACTCGGGCGACCAACTCGAAAAAGTTGGTCGCCCGAGCCAAAAGTTGGTCGCCGCAGGCGACCGGGCGACCGCGAAATCTCGACCCTGAAGTGGACAAAAACCCCGCCAACGCGAACCCTGAGGTTAAACTTATGAATTTACTTTCTGATGTTCTGGGCGCCAAAGGAGCAGTTAACATTAACCTTTGTGAATACGGCCACTGGCAGTCATTTTGAATTTTTGGATGAGGTTGAAAATCCATCCAAAACAAAACCTCAACGCTGATACGTGCAAAAATTTACGTCATGGTTATTTTTGACTGAGTCTGGCGAGATTTTTACATACTCTACTGGACTTTGGAAAACAGTGTCACTGGACAACATAGCGTCACCACACAAGCAAGCGCATTTTCCCACCGTCATTTAGACAAAAACACCGTCTCAAATGCAATATGACTGTCAACTATTTCCATCCACCTATAACTTTCCCTCAAATCTCCGTTACTGTAATCCCCGCACATTCTTCCCCCACAACTTTCCCTGTTAATCAACTACACACCTCCCTTTCAGCGCAAAATACCCTGCCGTATCCTGCCTGGATGCCAGACAACTCACCCAAAACATGACCAACTCACCGAAAACCTTTGGACGACTCACCCAAAAGTTTTGGACGACTCATCCAATGCCCTTGGACGACTCACCCAATTTTACAAGACGGTGTGAAATGTTTATAGGAGGCTTTTAAAAATATTTTATTTTATCTTTTCTCCCTTGATAAAATAAATTTGTATTTGAAGTTACTAACAACATCAAAATGACTAAAATTGAAGTAAAACTTTTATTTAAGTAAAACATTCGTTTATTAAAGTGTGTAACAACATATCAAATACAGATCTCAAATGCATTTAATACGAGCAAAATTAGTTTACTCAGTCATGTCATTCGGTGTACGACTCCGGAAAAATCTCATTATTATTCAAACAAATAAGAGGCCCGCTGGCTGAACGACCCCGGGAATCACTAATAAGCTGTTCACCTCAGGAGTTAAGCGACTCCGAGCTGAACAGTGGTGACAGGGCACTGTTTAGTTAATTGCACTTTATAATTACTTTTCAGCTTCTATTTGTCGCACTATTGGGATTAACACGAGCGACTCCGAGCGATTTGCATTTGGCAAAAATTGCAATTAAATACCTGTTCACCGAAAATTATGCAAGTTTAATTATTGAAAGAAAAACGCTGACTAAAATACTTTTTTGGGGCGAGTCGTCCAAGACTTTGGATGAGTTGTCCAAAATTTTGGTTGAGTCGTCCAAAATTATAGGGTGAGTTGTCCAAAATTTTGGGTGAGATGTCCAAGGATTTTTTTGGTGAGTTGGTTTCTGGGTGAGTTGTCTTGCTCCCTCCTGCCTTTCTCACCCTTCGTCAATCCACATCCACGTCAATATATAAAATTCAGACAGACAATATTTTATCTGAAATTTGACACTGCACTCTTTGCAGGTGAATTACGCCTAAAATAAATAAATAGATATAAAAATGCTTATTTTCCTTTCTTGTTTTTTCCAATATAATAAAATGAAATTATCTATTACCGTGTAATTATCCAACGTAAACAAATCGTCACATTTACTGCTTGTTCCTTTCAGCTTATGTTTGCGCTACAATATTTTAAACTACTGGTGTTGGTTTTGCTACAAAGCTGAGCCTGTTGGGCTTTTGAAATGTGTCCCTGGCTGGAATGCGCACTGGAATACCCAAGGCACAGCCCTTCTAACAGAATGGGACATGAACTGATAAGGGCAGTAATACCTCCTTAAATCTGCCATTTATAAAACAAAAGCACTTATATCTCACTGCCTATTACACCCCCCCTGCCCCTCACACCACCGACCACTTCATCATCCCTGAGTTCAGACGAAGAACAGAGTTGAAAGCTAGCTCAGCACTTGCCTTTTTTTACCCACAAATGAACAAGCCTTTTTCACACATGCATATGGGATAGCAAACTGTTTAACTGCATTGCGCGTGGTAACGGTGCCTCTTGTCAATATCGAACCCACAAGCCTCTTTTGTTCGCAACTCAATATTAGATGTGCCAATCAGATGCGCTCAAGTGTTCTCAATTACGTCATAACGTTAATAGAAGTCCTTATGTGACGTCACAGTCACTTGTAGAATATTAACCAATAAATTCACTGTGTCTGCCATTTGCTTAATTAAGATAATTCATGGCGATGAGCCTACGACTGCACATTACTTGCCTTCCTCTACCCAATTAACATAAAAAGGTTTTCACAACGGTTTAAACACGGAATCTCGCAAATCCTGGAAACAAGTAAAAGTCTGCATTTTTACGGTCCACTGCTAGACATACGTGACACAACATACAGGTCATTTCTCTAATTCAGTCATCAAGAAGGTGTTTATTGTCAAGACCATTTTTTTTGTTTATTTGTTTGTTTGTTTGTTTGTTTTTGTTTTTTTTGCCTAAATTTTATTTCCATTCGAATAAGACGAATTAAATTACAACATTCCAAAGAAGAACGAAGCAGACATATTTAAGAACAAATGCACTACTTACACGAGGCCGGGATCCCGGTCGGGGTGCATGGGCGGGTGCGGGAGGCGCATGGGCATGAAATGGTGGGGCGGTGGCGGCGGCGCAATGGACGACGGGATGTGCCCCAGCGGCGACTGGATGTGCCCCAGAGGCGAATGAATGTGCCCCAGAGGTGACTGCAGGTGCGCAAGTGGCGACTGATGGTGCCCTAGTGGCGACTGATGAGGTCCTGGCGGCGGAGTGGCGTGCACTGGCGGTGGCGGATCCAGTTTTAGGTCGGGCATGGAACTAACGTTTTAAACCTGTAAAACACGAAAAACAGTTTATTGAATTCTCTAGTTTATTGAATTCACCCGATTCGGTAAGGTATTTCAGTATAATCTCTTTTTTCACCATAACCTTGTCACACGAACTCCACTGAGACAGTTTGGGCTAGGACGACCAAATCTGGCAGAGGCATAGTGCAGCATGTCTGGTTGGTCAACTCAGTTTTTTTTAGAAATTTATTAGCATGATGTATGGACATTAAGATTTTGCCAAAGCCCACATATAAAACTTTGATAGCTATCAGCAGTATGTTATTCACCTCTTCACAAAAATTGCGCAAATATTGCTGTCTGTGCTTTTTGTTATAATTCGCCACCAGGGCTGAACAGAAAA
Source organism: Protula sp. h YS-2021 (assembly GCA_949752745.1). Classification (NCBI taxonomy): domain Eukaryota; kingdom Metazoa; phylum Annelida; class Polychaeta; order Sabellida; family Serpulidae; genus Protula; species Protula sp. h YS-2021. The sequence continues at coordinate 38,717,219 of OX457029.1, read as the reverse complement.
TATCTCACTCATTTATTTATTTTTAATTAATAATTTTTTTATTAGTTTAATAATTTCGGCAACGAAAGCAACGCCACATCTACACAGATTTTATCCAACGTACGCTAAAGACGTTGCGTAAACCTTGATCTATGGTCGCGATAAATCACAACCAAATTACGACCAGATTCAATGTTGCGGATTTGTTTTTTTGTTGTTGTTTTTTTGGTTCTGAAATTTTAAATATTAAGAATCCAACTGTTGTAGCCCCAAATATAATTTCGCTACTCACTGGTGAAAATGGTTTAGTAATTATTATTTTCTCTTTATTCCGCCACTCATCCTAGAAATTCAGAAATATGACTCTATCAATTCCAAATCTGTCGCTGAAAAGTTTAATCTATGTCATAGATTGGTTCCATAGATTCTATAGAACCGAAGCAAATCTAGACATGGTTGGTGGAACTACTCAATCCAAATCCAATCCCGGTTTCCATAAGTCAACTATTGGAAGCCAAGCCTGCACGTGTGCTCTGAAATTTAACCCTGGAGTTTATCGTCAGACGAGATACCTCATAACAGGCGCCGAGGTGAGCTGACTTCATGCTCAGGTCCGCCAACATACACGAGCGCACTGTGATGCTGTCAAGGCCTAACACAGGCTTATATGGTGATGTAACTGTGGCGTCGCCAATGCAAGAAGTGAATTGGTACTGGGAGCTACTGTAATAACTCAACAGGTATCCGGACGGAACCAGAACAGACGTTCCCAGACGTAAAAGCTCGGGCTAAAAAGACTCCAAGTGACATTACGGCCAAAACGGCCGCGCAGGACAAATTTTTATTAACATCTATTTGGCACAGATCGGCAGAAATGTCGTTATTCAACGATGTAGTAGCAATAACAACAAACGTATTGCACGTATAGTCAGTAGTCAAATAGCGTCAACAAAAGAAGACTAGTTTGTTTCACTAATTATTAAGGGGAAAAAAGAAAACCGAAAGCCCACAACTTGTCCATGCCTGACACTGATACTCTCATCTCCGTTTTCGCTTCTGATTCGAAGTACTCAACCTTTTTCCTGTCTCGGTTTTCGTGGTTTTGATCAATTTTTTTTCACTTGAACTTCTTTCTTCTTGATTTGATCTCGAAATTTTAAACATATAGAGTAGGTCGCCTACATCCGCAGCGAGGTCTGACATCATCACTTTATTTCATGGGTAAGTTGTGTTGGATGGTGCAGGATTTTGTAGCTTTTTCATTGGTTTATGGAATAGATGTACGCGATGTTGCTTCTTCAGTAGCCTGCAATAGTCTCTTTTTATTTATGTCGAATAGACCGTATGTTGCTGCTTCAATGTTAGATCTATGCTTTTTCAGTTTTGTGATGAGTACATTCGGGAAGTTTCGTCTTTAACAGTGATGTCCGTCACTACTTGTCAGGTCGCTGGTCCTCAGATATTCACCCAATTTTATCTCCAGTCCTGAAGACGTTTCTGTTGATGCTGGTGTTTTATATTTGAGGCATTTCTCGGAGCAGGTACGCATCTGTTTCGTAAATGTTTTTTTCGCATTTGTTGCATAAACGTTGTCCGCAACAAAACAGCACCTGCGGGTGGGTTTGATCAGTCTAAATATGTTTCATTGGCATATTACACATTTCCTTAGAATTTTCCCTGGCATTTTACTCTGGATATTTCTTGCTTCTCCACCTTCATAGTTTTTTATTTTCTGGGCACCACAAACAAGGCAAATGTCATGTAACGATTTTACAACATATAATTTCCTGAGTACACGGACCAAGGGATAATCATTATTAAAATGGTTTTCTAATCAAAACCTATTCACCTATTCAGAGTGATTTTGTTATGTTTCCTCTTTGATCCACATGCATTTTTATCTCCGAAAACTGTAGGCCTGGTACTGTACAGCTCGCACAAACTTGCAGAGCTGGTAATCGACTTCTTATGGTCCGAGACCACAGAAGGAAGTGAGATGCAACTGAACAGTAGGGCGAAATAGTTTGAATTTTCTACTGTGCCAGCTGACACCAAAACCAAAATTACGGTCCTAAAAGCTATTTTATTTTTATGATACGGTTACTCCCAACAACACTAAGAACAAACTGCAAAAGTGAGTGCCCAGACGATTGAGGACTGTTTTAATTTTTAAGCACTATGGATCTACTGTTCAATTGCATCTCGTTGCCCCCTAGTCCCATTCAGTCTTGGTATAGGAGAGGTGGCAAGGACTAGAAAGTCCCCTACACATCGACGTTTCAATCAATGCTGAAAGGAATTTCCCGGCAACGCAATTGAAAATGATGGCTTCACTCACATGCCCCTCCAATTATTGCTGCTTCTGTCCAGTCCCACTTTGGAATATGACGACGGTCAAGAAACCGTGTATGGAAGAATAAGCGGGTACCCTCGAAGGAGGTGGGACGGACGGAATTGGCGGCAATTTATGGTTTTCATTTCACATAACTTTTGTTATATACCGCAGCGTAACGTGTCGAGCAACATGTAAAAGAATAGGTAAAAACGTTTATAACCCTTACCTACCAGGTTCCTACAAGCTCTATCAACATATGTAATAATGAAAAGAAAAAATGGCAACTACGGTAAACATTAAGGTGATTTTGTCATTGATTAATATATATGACACTAAATCTGACTTACTGGTGATTTCGTGGCGATTTTGTGTGACAGTAAACTGGCCACAAGTCCTTAGTGACATTGGCTAAAGACTCTCAAAACACAAAAGTATTGATATACAACTCAAGTATTTAACTTTCTTAAAATGAAAAAAATACACGGGAATAACCTCAAATCTTCCACACTACTAGACACTTGTTTACATACGAAGGGCACGTTTTATTGCGTGAAAAAGCAACAATAAATTTTGTAATTATCCACTTAAAACTTTCAATTGACACTTCAAAAGGCATGGGAAAATTAAGTTAAAAATTGTTGGTGTACTGAATAACTTTATGCCCAATTCTGCATCCATCAAGTACTTGGGCATATATTTTACAGATAATCCATAACCCCTTTATTTAAATTTTTGATCGCTTGATTTCGGTTACATGATACTTAAAGCCCGGGACATAAACATTTGACAGGTAAGTGCGGAAGGCAACTCTTCTGCACAATAACGAAGAAACAAATGATATGCAGTCCATTAAAATTGTGCTTGTTTTGCAAAAAAAAAAAAAAAAAAAAAAGGGTACGAGGGGGAGAAGAATGAATAGTTACAGTAGATTCAAATTGATGAAATGAAAAAGAACATCTTCCGTGGTCGAAAACAATTATCTTTTGTAAAGTATCGCAAAATAAGGTACATTTATTCGGAAGGGTTTCCAAATTTGCAAATGGTTTATTTAGTGGAGTGGGAATGTAACGTTTCGTTGTTACCAATTATGATATACTGTAACCATTTCTACCCTCTCTTCCTCGCGCATGAACTTTCAGTAAACGTTTGAATAATATGGTCTGGTATGCAGGATTCGTGCCACAGATCATATCAAGTTGATCCTTAATAGCGGTACAACTCTGACACAGATACGAGTATATGCAGCAATTGAAAAGAAGAGCTGACTCGCACCTATACTGGCTATGACAACGTACATAAAATTGCACAATTCTTTTAAATATGAGACAAGGAACATCCGAATTGAACAGCACATCGTAACTGGTTAAATTACAAATTCTTGGATTAGCTGCAAAAGATTATCATAACCTGTAACAAGAAGAAATAGAGTATCCAATACAAACGCTGTTTTCACATTACATGTACACGTTTTCAGTTTTGCCGATTTCGGTGTACTGTTCAACTTCATGTTCCTGTGCTTGTACTACAGTCACAGGCTCTTGAAGGTTATTTTATTAACGAACCCGAGGTGAATGTACAAAGATCTTCATGAGAGCTAGATGGTGTAGCAAGTTCACACCACTCTCGAAAATAAGCCAAATCACACTTTGGGCGTTCCGAATCAAATGCCCATAAATTCTGCCTTTCGAATAAGCCAATTCGCACCATGACTTTTGCCTAAAAGTTTCTGTGTTTCGGTTGAATTCAGTTGGCATAAGGATATAAAGAAAGGATAGAAATAAAAACGGCAAAAATCAACAAAATTCCATTTTGCCAGAAATATTCAGGGTTCGCGTTGGCGGGGTTTTTGTCCACTTTTTGTGCATTTTTTACGAAATGACTCACTTTTTCGGAACCCACCGAGTCTTTTTGGACCCAACTGAGTCACACAGTCCTTTTTTGACTCAATTTCCTGAGAACCCAGCGCGAACCCTGATTATATATTCACATGTTCGTTATCAAAGGGACTGAATAATATGTAAAATAGCAGGGCTGGAAAAAAATCCGATTTTTTCAAAAAAATCAAGATTTTTTATTTTTCTTTATTTAAATCTGATTTTTTTGATGTTTTTGATTTAAATCAAACTGAAAAAAACCCCGACAAAATATCCAAACGCACCACCTTTTAACAGTTAATTGAAGACTCGTAACACTCTCTTGTACTACAAAAACATTTACATTTCACAAAATCTGTGACAACTGTCCTCAATTTTCAAATGCTCAGATAACTATTTCAAGTTCAATTCTTCATTTATTGAGCGATCGGTAGCAAAACACCAGTTTCCAGCCTTTTCCACTCCGAGGTTTGTTCAATCAACAATCGAAAATGCAGTGATATGTGGGGGGGGGGGGGGGGGGATTTAAATAACATCGCTCGACGCGTAACACTAATACTTTGTTTACAAGCACATGCGGTTGCGAGAAAGGACGGAGTACGTTGGAGATATCGATGCTACCAGGAGTTTCTGAAGATTAGTTTGCCATTACATATCCACTACAGAGTACTTGCTCAAACAATCATAAAAAATACTATGAGACTCAAGGGTTTCTTTTCAAACACCAAAGGCAGTTACCTGCTTAAGGCGTGCTGCCCCTACCTAAACGCCTTCTCCCCACCTCATGTGCACTAATAAGCGTACCATATGAAATGCCTTGTTTAAACAAAGGCGTCTCCAAGTGCCTTCAGTGAAACAGTCTGGATGACACACATTTTAAGTAGAAAAAAACCCAACAAATTAAAAAAATAAAAAAAATAAAAAATCGTGATTTTTTTACGTTGATTTAAATCACGATTTGAATCATGATTTAAATCAACTGATTTAAATCATACCAGCCCTGTAAAATAGTTTTTAAAAGATCATATGATGGCTTTATAAATTTGAAAGTGTGCATATTGAAGGAAAACTATAATTTTGATGTTTTCCCCCTATCATTGCTTTGTAATTTATCCCCCAAAATATGCAGTCGAAACAACACTTCTACCGGAAAGACACGAAAGTGCGAATTGGCTTATACAAAATGACCGGGTGTTATGAAATTTATGAAAGAAATCAAATAAGGAATTTGCCAGTGATATCCGGCAATTGTTTGTTTACATAGGAAGTCCGTGATCTCGCGGTATTGTACCAAGAATGCACTACGTAATCTTTATAAAAAAATTCTAATATTATCAATTCTGTGTAAATTTATATACTGGTCTTTTACGTTGGATTATTTTTGGTTTACTTATTTTTATGTGTTGTCATTTTAATGTATCTTCGGTTACAAGTCTGATTATAATTATTTTTCTCAACCATGCTTGTGACGTAACAATACGCGCGCATAATTAATTCACAAGTCAGTCTGCCTCCGACTGTCGCTGCGTGAACCAGTGCTTTTTACTCTACTTAATGCTCCAGGAAGCCGGTTTTCACTGTTATTTTAAAATGGCAAGGTAATAAAACTTATTATTCTGATGTGATTATTTTGGTTACTCGTTCATTCATCCTTAGTGGCTACAGCTTTTCCTGCAATGAACTTAGGTTCACAACACGAGTAGAAGTGGAAGAAATGAAAGATATTTCGCCTAAATGTCAAATTTGTCTTGCATCAAAGATAAAGCATGTTTTTAACAACCCGTATGCTAATTTAAAAGTATTAACAAATAGTTTCAAGTTTCACTTTCTTTTATGTTCCGAGTATGAGCTGTTTTTATATTTCTTCTATCATTTCTTTCATTTTTTACCGCTTCCCTTGTAGTCGTAATTCAAAATTCTTGCGCATTTTATTCGAAACACCCAAACATCTTACAGACATCTTGGTCAGATTTATTTCTATTTGTTTACATTCTGTGATCTGGTATTATCGCTCACATAAAATATAAAATTACCATTACTTCTTCAGCATATTGCACAAATCGCCAATGCAATTGATCACAAATCAATGTCTTAAGCCGTGAAACAGAAATGAAACTCTCACTTACCTGATTAATATATAAATCAATACAAAATACTTTTTTTAACGCTCTTCGCTTCTCAAGAGCACCTGTTTTGTTATGATCACGTCCTTCACGGGATCTGTCAATCGGAAACAACTCTTTCAACAGCCGACCTCAGAGGTCAGTTGTTTTATAACAACGGTCATGAAGGGCACCCAAAATTTTAATTTGCAAATGGTACCAAACTAATGTCCATAATATAATCAAGATGGAATCTCTTTTTGCTCTTTAATCACTTGAACAATGCTTTTAGAGAGCATGCATCTGTAGTCAACGTTCCATAGAGGTAAGAGACTGTTGTGGATCGTGGATATGCAAGGGTCAAATTTCGGTGCAATGATTAAAGTTTATTTATAACTTACGAGTCTCTAGCGGTCTCAACCAGATATGATATCCGACTAACCGCATCTCTAGCAAGGATATCTAGCACCGTCTTGAGAGCTTTTCCTTATTGTAAGCACGTAGTTTGCTTCAAGTCTGCAGCAGGGGTAGGGTGTCTGTTCTAAATACGTCTTCAGAACAGACATGTCTGTTATGAATACCTTTGGTATAAATGATAGAAAAAAACTGCTATTATCGCTCACCGAAAGTGACGTCATTAAATGACGTCATCATATGCTACCCTTTGAATATACTGTATCTAGGACATACATGTATGTTCTGGATGCGGATGGTACAGATGATAGGGAACAAAAAACACTTGAGTCAGAAGGCAGCCTTGTATGTTGTTTTAGACACTATGTGCGCGCTTTGAAAACGTCATAGAGTTTCGTCATAGACTTTTGTCACCGAGGTTTGACATAGGGTTTCGTAATAATAGAGCATTTCGGTTTTATGCTTCATAAGCAGTTTTTTTGTCGTTATTGACACTGTGTGCGCGGTCTAAAAACATCATGGAGTTATATTCTAAAAAAATAACGGGTGAGTGCTTCTTCAAAGAACAATTTCTCCGCTTCAAACCTGCTTTTGTCGTTGCCGTTCTTGTTGTTGTTGTCATTGTTGTTGTTGCCATTGTTGTTGTCACCGTTGTTGTCGTTGTTGTTGTCGCTGTTGTTTTGCTATCGCTGTTGTTGTTTTTGCAATTGTTATTGTTGTTGCCGTTGTTGTTGTCATTGCGTTTTTGTTGATATTGTTGTTGCTGTTGTTGTTACTATTGTTGTTGTTGCTGCTATTGTTGTTGTTGCTACCGTTGTTATTGTCATTGTGGCTGTTGTTGCCGTTATTGTTGTCTTTGTTGTTGTTGTCATATATATATATATTTACATTCAAAGACTTTTTTATCATTTTATAAATGGATCCAGAACCGAAAGGATGCATCAATGCAACATTTGTTTGAAATCTTGCCATGGGACACAAAGAATTAACAGACACTTAAAGCATGCACACACTGTAGAAGTGAATGGAGGCGAGCATGTAGAAGGGGAATGAGAGGTAGAGATAGGAAACCCTATGAAAACGCCTATCACGAAAGCTTTAGATGACTCTTCTATTGAACGTCAAATAGTCAACATAGCTGAAAATAATGCGCGAGTAGTAGGAAAAGGAGAGTTCTGGCTCAGGAAGTGACGTCATCTGTTTGGACCGGAAGTGACGTCATAGGCGTAGCCATGGTAATGAAGTGCTGTAGTCATGGTAACGAAGCGTAGCCATGACAACGAAGTAACGTAGCCATGGTAACGTGACGTGAAAGGCGTAGCCCTGGTAACAAAGTGACGTGAAAGGCGTTGCTATGGTAACAAAGCCTGGTAATCGTGGTAACAAAGTCTCACATGGTAACAGAGTCTCGTAACCATAGTGATAAAGCGAGAACTTTTGAATCAGCGATAAATTCTGCTGAGTCAGCAATTTTAAGGACTTCTGAATCAGCGATAAATTCTGCTGAGTCAGCAATCTTAAGTACTTCTGAATCAGCGATAAATTTTGCTGAGTCAGCAATTTTAAGGACTTCTGAATCAGCGATAAATTCTGTTGAGTCAACAATTTTAAGAAATTCTAATTCAGCGGTAAATTTTGCTGACGTCATGATGAAGTCCTGATGACGCCATAATGACGTCATGACGTTAAACATGTTGAACATGTTGAACATGTTGAACAACAGCTTGTTGAACAATTGTTGTACAATTGTTAAACAACTTGTTGAGCAATATTTTCATGTAATATGTTCCTAAAAAATAATTCAAACACATGTTTGAATGGTGGGTGCACGCCATTCCAACAACCACCTATGCAAACTACTGTAAACTAAGACATCAAACTGAATCCAATGGTGAAATTTTCATTCAAATCGGTCAACCATAACGAAAGTTATTACACTTTTTCACTTTTTACAGAGTTAAAATGGCGGCATGTTATAATTATGCATACAGCCACATGCGCAAATAGCCTGTGACCACTTTATAACAAAACTTTACATAAAACTGAATCAAACAGTGAAATTTTCATGCAAATCGGCCAACCATGACGGAAGTTATCTCATTTTTTTCACTTTTTTCAAAGTTAAAATGACTGCATGTCACAATTATGCATGCACCCACTGCGCAAATAGCCTGTGACCACTTGATTACAAAATTAGATAAAAAGTGATTCAAACAGTAAAATATTCATGCAAATCGGTCAAGTAGTTTTAAAGTTATACACTCTTAAAGTTTGCCTTATCACACTTCCTTTTATGCTACTTCGATGTAATCAAAATAAAGTGTGTAACTTGTTAAAATTGCTGACCCAGCAGAATTTATCGCTGATTCAGAAGTCCTTAAAATTGCTGACTCAGCAAAATTTACCGCTGATTCAGAAGTCCTTACAATTGCTGACTCAGCAGAATTTATCGCTGATTCAGAAGTTCTTAAAATTTTTGACTCAGCAGAATTTATCGCTGATTCAGAAGTCCTTAAAATTGCTGGCTCAGCAGAATTTACCGCTGATTCAGAAGTCTTTACAATTGCTAGTGGCAGCAGAATTTATCGCTGATTCAGAAGTCCTCACTTTATCAATATCGTTACGGGACTTTGTTACCATGCATGCAAGACTTTGTTACCATGATTACCAGACTTTGTTACCATAGCAACGCCTTTCACGTCACTTCGTTACCAGGGCTACTTCTTTCACGTCACGTTACCATGGCAACGTTACTTTGTTGTCATGGCTACGCTTCGTTACCATGACTACAGCACTTCATTACCATGACTACGCCTATGACGTCACTTCCGGTCCAAACAGATGACGGCACTTCCTGAGCCAGAACTCTCCTTATCCTACTACTTGCGCGTGCTTGTAAAAATGCGGTGAGTTATACAACAGCCAAGAAGCTTTGTTCAAACATATGAAGCATTTTGGTGAGGGTGACGATGGCAGCAGTTCTGAGAGTGAATCAGACCAGACTCTGTTTGGCATGATATGGTCCAAGAAGTATATGATGACCATGATGACAAATTTTAAGAAAAGATTTTGGTATATGAATAACAGAGACTTGAAGATGCGTGCGAAAGAGCAGATGATGACCTTCGCCCCGTTCAAAAACGGGCGACTAAAACAAATGTTTATGAGGCTATTCGAAGATACTCAATGCCTAGAACAAAGTGAACATTAACAAAACATTTTAGAAGAAATTAATTACTTTCTTAATGAAACAATTGCGAGAAGACACTAAAGGCAGATATAAAAAAACAATGCATTCTTCGAAGAGCTTCTAGATGAGGTGGAGAATTAGGAAACCAGCGACGAAGAAAATGACGTGGATGAGGAGAGTGAGGTGGAATAGAGTTAAGCAGATGAAGAACAATAGACTTATTTAACGAAACTTTATAGTAAAGACTTTGTGAATTAACAATTGTTGTAATATTATTATTGATTTAAGCGTTGTCTTAAAAAAAGTGCATTAATAAATTATTCAATAGATGTCTTGCTTTTTTATGTGTAAATGCAGTTTCAACATTTGTCACATATGAAAGTGCAATGTTCAATTTAATCTCCATTAAAAAGTCCTGATGAGCACTATACTGAAAAAGGCTGAAATTGGTCCACTAGTTTTGAAGTAAAATGTTGAAGTTGAAGTTGTCATGCATGCATGTATACCCTTCTATAACGTCATTGCTGACGTCATTGATCACATCATCGATGACTTCATCAATAAAAAAGATAAATTCTTACTGAATTTGCGGGAAAAATGGTTGAAATCGAACCAATAGTTTTGAAGTAATACTCGCTTCAAATTTTTAGGGCATGACGTCATCAAAAATCTTAAAGTCTTACTAAATAATTTGTTGAAAAATTGGTTTAAATCGATCCAATGGTTTTAAAGTTTTGCTCGTTTAAAATTTTCACTGCATTACGTCATCAATAAAAATTCAAAGTCTTGCTAAATACTTTGTTGGAAACGTGGTTAAAATTGCCCCAATAGTTTTAATGTTATGCTCGTTTGAAAATTTTGTAAATGACGTCATCAATAATAATTAAAGTCTTACTAAATGCTTCGTTGAGAGCATGGTTGAAATTGACAATGTAGTTTTGAAGCAATGAGGTGTTGGTGTTGTTATGTTTGCGTTACTTACCCATCTGTAAAATCATTGATGACGTGGGGGTGATGTTAATGACACGTTAGCGGGGGAGGTGGACGAGTATAACAGGTTTGAGGGGTTCAACGATAATATCAGGGAAGAGGAGGGTGGAAGATAATAACAGGTCTGGGGGTGGATGACAAAGGTTTGGGGGAGATACTGTACTGGGAAGAAACACTCAACCGTTTTTTTAAAGAATGAAACTCTATGACGTTTTTAGACCAAGCACACAGAGTCCACAACTACGACAAAAAACTGCTAATGAAGCATAAAACGGAAATGTTCTTTTATTATAAAACGCTATGACACACCTAGGTGACGAAAGTCTATGACAAAACTATGTGTCGAGGTGCTGATAATAATGAAGCCCCGCAATATATCTCTGAACTGATCGAGACGCACAATCCGACGCGAGCACTTCGTTCTGCCGACGGCCATTTGCTTCACATTCCAAGGACTCGCACAGGGTATGGTGACAGGGCATTTAGCAGGGCCGCCCCTTCACTTTGGAATACGTTACCGAGACATATCAAGTCAGCACAGTCTGTAGAAGAATTTAAGAAGCTTTTAAAGACACACTTATTCCGAGAAGCCTATTATATTTCGTAACTGATGTGCGCTCAGTGGCAAGGCTAAATGAGCGCTATACAAGCGAAACCATGATGATGATGATGATGATGAAAACTCTATGACGTTTTTAAAGGGGGTGTGTATTCTGACTCAGAGTTTGTTTCTATTATTTATACCAACCGTATCCAGAACATACATGTATGTTCTAGATACATTACATACAGGGGAGACATGATGACGTCACTTCATGACATGTGCAACAACGTAAAGCATCGTCTCTGTATCACTTTACGAGCTTTGCATGCAGCTTCAGCAGGGATTTGCCTAACAGTTTTTAGTTGAAATTATCAAAATTCTAGTTCTGTCATCGATACAACTGCTTTGTCGTGATGAAGGATGTGTCGAGGTGCTGACAACAGTGACCCGTCACACTGACGAATGTGCCTACTAATACGCTGTTGTCGCGGTTTCTTGTAATATCTATTGCTGAGTTGACTTGTGTCACGGTTACATGGTCTGTAGCCATGCTTACTCGTTGAGCTGTTGTGCTTGTTAGGACCCATGGCTGTCACAGGTCGTCTGCGAGGCGCACATGCGGTGGATTGTCACTGTGACGGGTTGTCTGTGCGACGGGTCGCCCTTGTCACGAGTCGTGCATGCAGCGAGTCATATCTTTCACGACACGTTATTGTGACTGGTCGACCATGTGACGGCTCATCGGTGTTGCGGATCGTGACTGTCACTACAGTGTCTATGACGGGTTGACTGTGTGAGCGATCGTTGTTGTCAAGGGTCGTCAATGCAGCAAACCGTGCCTGTGGCGGGTTGCGTCGTACACGCAGTGATTCGGTCATGTGTTAACGGCACCACATCACAGTTTTCAGTTTTTATGTAATTTTGTAGTGATTATTAATGTTGTTATTAATATATACTTATGTAGATGGTTTCTGTTGCAGAACATTTACTGAACCCGGACTCTTGTGTTAATTCAAGAGGACTATCGACCGCCACAAAAGATGCACAGCGTGTACAGCTATGCATTTTGAACAGTTGCTGCGATCAGTGTGAGCACTTGGAAGAGTCGCTCGTCTCCGTCCTACTCCAATATATGAAATGTTCGAAATGAACTCAGAGAGTGACATATCATCAACGTCGCAAGAACTTTGTATACCTCTACGGCAAGAAATGAGACATCGTTATTTTAACGAAATAAAAGAAGCTTAAGTTCAAGGCTAATCCAGTAACTTTTGTTGCAATGTCCTTGTCATCGCCGTAGTCTACCTCGCCGATCCCCATCATGTGGATGTCACTTCAGGGAATGGTGTCAGATCGTCACCCGGTATCCGGTATCGGCACCCGGCAATCTGTTTTGTCGACACCAGTGTGGTCTTATCTGATAATCAGTGGCTGAGAGCAACACGACTATATTTACTTAAGATATCATTATTCCTCTGAACAGTGAATCACAAATTGCTTCGGCACTCCATTCTTTTGCAGAGGCAGAGCCTCACTGTATGCAGGATTTGTCTACACTTAAGAAGATTGCTTTAATTTTAAACTTGCATCTGGCCATGCTGAGACATGCGAGCAAGGGATCAAAGTACTCCGTGTTCCTGCATCAAAATGAGGTTTGGTGTCCTTGGCCACATCACATCTTAGCGCCGCCCCGTTAGCGATTATTATGACAGAGCTGGTGGCGCCAACTAAGTCACAGCTGCACTTCTCACAGTTCATATATCCTATACAGCCATTAACAACTAAAGACAGCAGTCCGTCCTCACATGTCGAGCACTCGTTCTTGGGCGAAGACGAACAAGAGGAGTTGAGTGAACCTGAGATACCTTCACAGCCATTTCGCGCCGAACAACAGCTTTCGGTGCCGACACCCTTGCCACCACTACTGCTGTCGCACCGGTGACACCATCCTACCAGGCTTCGCCACGAGTCATGTCGCGTAGCCGGAGGATTATAGAACTCTACGACCAATACGCACTCCCACGCCTCCAGGGGTTGAGACCGTAGAGGATGAGTATGTCGATGTATATATCACAGTTTTAATGATATCGTACTATCCGTTTAGAGACATCAAGTTCATAGCAGACAATTCATCGGCGTCACTTACGACGTCAAATCCTCAAGTGATTAGACTGTCTGTAGGCTTCGCAGTCCTGTCGTAGCCGCAGCCGAGAGAAGACATTGTGGGCTTGTCATCTTTTGTAGTGAATGCATGGCATGGAAGGATGGAATTAATGCAGTCGCGTCAAACATCAAAACCGTGCCATTGGTGGGATCTGCTACCACCCAGGCCTCTGTATGTTAAGACTTCCAACAGCATATCAGTTCAGTTACGAGGTGTTGCAGACACATCCACTTGCCTACCCTTGATACTTGTCCGTGGCAGCTTAATGTCAACCCGTAGTAAGGTATGCCGCCATCAGAAAGGAACTGCAGGCTTCTACAGGCGATAGCGGGACACAGCCTACTAACACTGTCTTTCTTAGATGCCAGGTTTCAGAAATTGCTCATGTATGTTGAACTAGACTTTAATTCACTTATTCAAGCTTAACACGTATTTGCTTTCGTCTATGGTGGTTTTGCATCGTGGCAGGCACTACACTACCATCAGGTGCGCTTTGCTATGAGAGACGTCAAATGATACCAATATTACTCCACAAAAGAAGTTTTAAATTGTGATTAAGTATGCATAGAAAAACTCACGCAAATATCATTTAACCTCAAACAAGTTATTTGACCAATCCAGGTACTTAATTGACGCCACGTGTTGTGTCATTAAATACAATGTTTAATTTGAAGAAAGGGTAACTCACAAAATTGTTAAAAATGCGCACAAAAAAGATGAATCTGTAGTCTGCTGTAACAGCACAATATTATATATAATAAAATTTGGCACTCTTTAATTTAAAAGAAGGGTTTTATAACGAACCCTGGTAAATTACTAAATATTTTAAATTCTAAAACTTCTGTCATTTAAATACCAAAATAACTATCAAAGAAAGGAAAGAAAGATCTTAAAGAGAAAGATTCTAAAACCAAAAATTCTATTTTGTTATGGTCATAGTGAATCATAGGTGATCTGTAGCGTGTTCTGTCTGATTCCTCTCCCGTGAGTAAACTTGTGCTGCTACTAACGACCTTGGGTTTGCAACGTTTTTCAGAATGTTATCAAACATGTATCCACTCTTGAGGCTCATAAAGTGAGTTAGGTTAAACAAGGTCCTGAACCATCGTTAGGGAATGGTGAAGACATTTTCTTTGAGTTTTTCATCACAATTTGTGATTATATTTGCAGGCATTTCTGTAAAAGGAAAAGTGAGAAATGGACATTGCAGAACCAAGCGTTAAAAAAGCAAGAAAGTAAATATCTTTACACCCTGATTTTTTGTGTGCACTGAGCGCTCATGATTTTTCTTGCGAGCTATCAAGGTGATGAGCAATGTTTGAACAATGTAGATAACAGGAGATCCCACAAAAAAGAGGCTGGAAGGGTGTCAGGGAAGGAACAATATATTAAACAATCTTTTTACCCAATGATGTCATGCGCCGACCGTTTGTTCCTCTATGCGTAACAACTTGTGAAGAATCGATTTATTAATGGAATGACAATACCAAGTTTAAAGTGACTCCTACTTTCTCTTATCGAGATATTTTGGGCAGGAGATTTGTTTAAAACACACAACTACTTAATGTAATGACGCCATATGCAGCGACAATTCAATAAAATCTTTCGAGCCTACAAAGAAACAATCCCAGTAACTCTGAAGGATCTCCTACCTTAGCTTCTGAGAAACTCTACAAATAAAATTTTGACACACGACGTCATACGCCATTCCTTATTTGTCAGAAGTTGTGGGAGCCGTCCGATTGACCCAAGGGATATCCTTACAAAGTTTGAAGTCGTTGTCACTTTCTGTTCTCGAAATGTTTCACACAATGTTTTGTTCACAAGGTAAGCACATTTACGCAATGACATCATATGCGGTCATCATTTGTTCGAATCCAAACAAAATTTGAAATGAATTTTCCTACCAACTAAGCAACATTCCCACTAAAACTGGAGGGTCTCTGATGTTCAACGGCCGAGAAATCTTGCAAATAAGATTTTTATGACGTCATGCATCTTTCTTGATTTGAAAAGTTGAGAGAGCAGTTCGATTAACATAAAGAATATCCACACAAAGATTCAAGTCGATATCACTTGCCGTTATCGATACATTTTCCCCACAAGATCTTGTTCAATATAAATACACGACGAGTACGACATTTCGTAATATACACATACACAGACACACACACACACACACACACGCATATATATATATATATATATATATATATATATATATATGTATATATATATATATATATATATATATATATATATATATATATATATATATATATATAGATATATATATATATATATATATATATATATATATATATATATATATATCTCGAAATCGAGGAGTCGAGGAGTGAAGCACAAAAGTTTTTTACGCGTTTATTTTAAGGTTTTATCCCAGGTAACGCCCGCACATCCCACAGAACTAATGGTGCGTCGGCGGCTTGAATGCAAACTGTTCAGCGATTTAACGTGCTGACAAAGTAACTGAAACAATACAAATTGAAAATAAGCATTAAACCCCAAGTATATGCATAAACGAATTCCATTTAAAACACAGATTAATACTTGTCACTGACAAAAAGCGAGTATCTTACACAAACAAACCGCTGTTATTCCGAAAGAAAATGCTGGAAAGCACAGACGTCTTACAAAAATGACAAATCTTACGGAAAATAATGCAGCGGTATTACAGTCTTCAACAAGACTAAGAACAAAGTACGTGATTATTCAGGAGAGCAAACCATAGGGATGTAAGTAAATTAATACCATAAACTATTGGACTCCTCCGTGTAACTTTCTAAGATTTTCATCCTATATTTTTATTTTCAACCACTTTTTTACTTAAACTCACTTTAGTTTTAGTTACTTGTCTACTGTTAGGACCTGATTTTTTATACGTTTCTAAAACCCTTTTGTCACGTTAAACCTTCCTTCCAGAACTGAAGACATTGCTAAATTCTCTATGAAATTTGAACCCTTAGGGCGGCTCCTCGACATCTCTTACCAGCCGTAATCTGGAGTTCTGATTGGCCTGCCTCCTGATGGGGCCTTTCGTATGATGGAGGGATTGAGTAGGGGTCAACATTGGCCGTCCATGGCCGTTCCTTATGGACCAATAACAAGACAGTTCCGTCCATAATGACAGGTGTGCAAAGTTCAAAGGAGTGGTATAATGTAATGACAGGATTTACCCCGCTGGGCCACATCCACCAAATTTGCTAGAGGCGTCCTATCAGGGCGAGTCAGGAAAAGGGGGAGATTTTACGTCATGGGGGGAACACTGCGGAAATTGAAGTATATCAAGGCGTTGCTTTGCAAATAATAGCTTCTTTTATCTATATAATATTTAAAACAAAGGAAATCCTCACATTTGGAATTAGGTTTAAATGAAAAATACATGAAAGTACAATATATATATATATATATATATATATATATATATATATATATATATATATATATATATATATATATATATATATATATATATATATGTATATCTGCAACCAGTCATAGTATATATAGCACTTAGGGAGACCATTTGGAAAAAGTAATATATGTTTTTTAGCTTGTTATCGAGTGGCAACACACAAATTTAATTTTAAAACAGAACATATTCTATTCACTATGTTATAGAATCATTCGTTTTTTTTTGTTTACTATGTAGTTTCATCACGTTTAAACACGCTAAGACCTACTTTTGGTCTCCTTAAATTTTTGGCCTTCCTAATACTGTGGTTTTTAGCAATAATACTGTGGTTTTTAGCAATATGGTCCCCGTATTGCTGAAATTACACTTACATACATACTTACATATACATATATATATATATATATGTGTGTGTTGTGTGTGTGTGTGTTTCAGGCAATGTTCGAAACCTGTCATCTCAATTGCAACCCAAACTGGCAAATTCGCGTAATGTCAAAACATTTTGCCATTTCACGAAATAACCTGTTTTAGGTTATTTCGTCAAATTAACGGTCTGTACGGTTTGCCATTACGTGAAACGGCAAATGTGGTGGGGATAACGTGTACTTTTGTTTTCTGCAATGGACTTTAAAAAACGTATTATTGGAACTGCATTATTTATTGAAAACATTGCCGTAATTGAACCCTTAGGGCGGCTCCTCGATTACGGCAAACTCCTACCAAAGTAGTATCACCACTACAAATCTACATTAAAAATTTGGCATACCTGCAATCAAAATTCTCTGGTTTTTTTACATATGATACAATAGCACATTAACTTCTAATAAAGTTCTTGATCAAGATTCCACAATTACTTGTTTTTGCAAATAAAGCTACCATGACAACGACTTGAACAGTTAATTTTATTCTTGAAACATTTACGTGTCCCTTCGCCTGGTGGTCACGTTTAATGGTGTCATATGTGTCTTCGATCGACACATAGCAGAGGGTCGCATCCTCTCGGTTTTGAGGTTTCTTGGTAAAGTGTTTCGACATGGCCGCATTGTAGAATTTATCTGAAAACATGAAAAAATATTGAAATCATACATATAAACTTTTTGGGAGTCAATTTCAGTAGGATTATAATTTTTTTAATTTTTAAAGTTTATTTGTAGAATTTCTACCTAAAGACATAAAAAATATTGTAATAAGACATATAAACTCTTTGAGAGGCAACTTCAGCAGGATAACAATTTTTTTATTTTTAAGTTTTATTTGTAGAATTTCGTACTGAAAACAGAAAAAATATTGAAATTACAAATATTAACTGTATGTTTCTAATATTTTACAGTAAAGTGAATACTACATACTTGTTTAACATGTAGTATTCTCGCCTGTGTTTTTTTTAGCAGTGTTCCCGGAGCAGAGTTTCAATTCCTCTATAATACAGAAGTACTACTTTCGGTATGAAAACCGATTTGTATTGCACATGCAGCTTGTAGAGCTCCCGTTTGGTGATCTTTCTCTTTGGTTTTTTTTTCCATTTTGGAATGTGATGAAAACCTCACGTAATTTATATCGAAACATTCGTGCTCCGGAAAATTTGTGAAATCTAATCACCAAAGAATAATCAGCAATTTATTAAATGAAACATTTATAAAGGTTATTTGTTTCTTTCGACATTAGTTAACGAACCAATTAGTTTTTCTCTCCTGTGTGCATCATCTCAACTGATTTGGAATTACAACTGTATAAAATTACAATTTGTAATATTGGTTTTCCTATTACTGTATTTTTATCTTATTAATTTTAGATATTAGCAATCATCGAGACTGCATGAGTTTAAAGTGATCAAAGATCACCTGTAATGTTGTAATTATGACACAAAATTGGCCTGAATTGCAATGTGTAATATTGGTTTTTCTAATTGTATGGATATGAAGCGATCTCTGGTGTTGAAATCACCGAGATTGCATAGGCTTAAAGCGATCAAAAACCACCCGATGTTATAATTGTAACAAAAATTGGCCTGAATTGCAATATTTATTTTTGGTTTTCCTAATTGCATGGGATCTGGGGCAACCTCCGATGTTGAAATGAAGGTCCAATTTTATTAATTACACAAAAAAATGACAATGTATCTAACATGAATAGGTTTCCAATAGTTGCCAAAATGTTATTTGCCGATTTGTGAAACTAAATATCACAACTTCAGGCTATTTCACGTAATTACCTAAAAAAAGAGGTTTTTCATGAAATGGCAAAAGATTTTAGGTATTACGCGAATCCGCCAGTTTGGTTTGCCATTACGTGAAATGTCTGGTTAACAACATTGCCTGTAACATTATATATGACACACATGACGTCATTTCGTAATTATATATATATATATATATATATATATATATATATATATATATATATATATATATATATATATATATATATATATATATATACACATATATATATATATTTATATATATATATATATTATGAAATGACGTCATGTGTCGCACTCGTTCGATCTACTCAAAATCTTTCAGACCTTAAAAATCATATTTCTTTCCCAGTTCTTAATTATCTTAATTATTACTTCTAGATTTGCTGAACCATAATACAAACTTCAGTCCAATTTCTTTTAAAAAGTCTCTGCGATGTATATTTCAATTCAGCACAAACTTTCTCCAATACTGAGAAATCTTCCTCACAAGATTTTTACATAATGACGTCATGCGCCTTGCTAAATTAGTAGGGGAGAAGTGGGGTTCCGAAAACAGGAAGTGACGTTATAATGACGTCAGGAGGTGTTTTCGGAGCCCCATGGGGTTCCGAAAACAGTGACGTCATATTGACGTCATATTGACGTCATATGGTTGACATATGGTTGTCATATGGTTGTCATATGGTTATCATATGGTTGCTATATGAACGTCATAATGACGTCATGAGGTGTTTTCGGAGCTCCATGGGGTTCCGAAAACAGTGACGTCATAATGACGTCATATGGACGTCATATGGACGTGTTATTGACGTGATATGGAGATCATATGGAGATCATATGGAGATCATATGGAAGTCATATGGAGGTCATATGAACGTCATATGAACGTCATAATGACGTAATATGGAGAGTGGGCGGCCATTCAAACGGGCGGCCATTCAAACGGCATTCAAACGGGCGGCCATTCAAACGACCATTCAAACAACTATCCAACGGCAGACGGTCAGATGAGACACCTCCCCAAACGTACAAGTTCTCCATTTTATAAATAGAGAACTCATAGCTTCATGGTTAGAGCTCACCTATAAAGCCCCCTTAAAGTCAAAAAGGGGGTATAAAAAAGGGGTAAAAAAAATCATCCTTTTTTTTTTTTTTATTTTTTAAGCATTTCCCACACTCTCATGCATACACATACATACTAACACCATGACACGATTAGCGCTTATTTCGTATTAGTGGATGGCCCTTAGAAGGGCCGGAAGGTTTTTGCTGTCAGACTTAGAAGAATTCGACAATGTCTTGGATTGGCCTTGCGCAGTGTGTTAATTGCTGGCTGTTGAAAACGTAATGATCCGTTTTCAGTCCGCAGGTGAAGCATGCAGTCGTGTATTCATCAGCAAGCGCCGTCATGTGAGTCCAAATTGCAGCGCAGTAAATACATGATTGATGGCCGCAATCTACAGCAATAACGCGATCAGGACTGAGCATGCAGCCGCATGAGATACATATGTCGAGGTCTTGCTGGAGGAAGAATCTTCCCCATGCTGGATACTCTTCCTCCTCAAGTCTTGATGGCACCAATTCCCCCAGCATGGTGCATCGGAAGTAAGCCTCGACGTAATGTCCCTGCTCAATATTTTCCAACCGCTTTCCCAGCGTCACCCTCCGGTTAAAAAAGACCGGAACACAGAGGACCTTGGCGTTGGCAGGGTTCGGCAGCATCTGGTAGAAAAAAAATCTCTCAGGCTGGAACGCTGGCGGCACCACCGGCACTTGCACCTCCCTGACTTCCCTCACCGTGAGAACATCGTTTAACGCATAGAAGAGCTCCATAGCCGTGAGTGATGAAAGCGGTTGTGAGCCTGAACTGAAATGGCTACCACTTATATACCACTTGAAGTAAGGACCCCCCCTGGCAGCAGATATGAAGCAAGGACCCCCCCCCCTGGCAGCAGATATGAAGCAAGGACCCCCTAGGCAGCGGATATGAAGCAAGGACCCCCCCCCTGGGCAGCGAATACGAAGCAAGGACCCCCCCCCCCCTGGGCAGCGAATACGAAGCAAGGACCCCCCCCCCCCCTGGGCAGCAGATATGAAGCAAGGACCCCCCCATTCAGCATATAATGCGAGGATGGTTGCTAGCAGTATATAAAGGTGGGTTACAGCTACATTATCCAACACAGGCAGCAAGATGTCGACAAGTCGTAAAATCACAGTGATACGAAACGGCAAGGCAGTGACGCTAACGACTGAGTGTTATAAGTGTTGGGTATGGTTGGAGTACCCAGGTCAACCACACAACTGCCCGGTGCACCACAATGCACCACGACATTACTGCTGCAAAACTTGTGGTGGACTGCTCTGGTACAAGTTTACTGCGAGATTGCCAGGACCGCAGCCATGCACGGACTGCTGGTGGTGCGGTGCGACGCTGAAAAACTTTGGCTACTATAACTTCCATCCGTTCAAGTGTGCACGAAGACCGTTCTCCATGGAACAATTTTACAGATATCAGTGTCATTGTGGAAATCCGACTTGTTGGTGAAGAGCCAACTCACTAACATCTTTCGGCCCTTCTAAGGGCCATCCTCTGCTGTGAAATAAAAACGCAAATTCTGTCTATGTATGAGTGTGTATAAAAGGGGTATGTCTGAGATTACATTTCAGCATTTTAGTTTCAGCAGTTGACGGAACAACAACCAGCTATGATGAAAAGTGAAGAGCATGGGAAAGGAGTAAAGAGACAAAGGATGGAAGAAGATGACATTTGGCCATACGGTCAAGTTCAGTGTATGGAATGCAATGTGAAATTTCCATCTATGGATACTTATGAGACACATACATGCAGTAAAGCTGAGATGAAAGGAGCAAAGAAACAAAAGATGGAAGAAGATGACATTTGGCCATACGGTCAAGTTCAGTGTATGGAATGCAATGTAAAATTTCCATCTATGGATACTTATGAGGCACATGCATGCATACCAGCTGAGATGGACAATGTACCTCATGAAGAACATGTTTCAAAGAAACAAAAGACAGGACAAGTAGGAAGAGGTAGAAGGCTTAGTCTTGGTGAAAACGCGCAGGAAAAACGGTTTGAATCTGAGGATGGATCAGATTTACTGCTTGAAATGCGACAGCAAGAGAACCGTATCAAGACACATTTGTTGGAGACCTTAAACCATGGAATGAAATGGTACATTGTCGTACATGCACGTTTCAAGAAACTGACAGCAAATGATGAAGGTGTTATGGTAGAACAAGTGGATAATGCATTTATCAGCAGTCCAACATATGCAGCATACAATCCAGCAGATATTGAGCAGGACCTGCCAGAAGCCTATAAAGAATTATTTACCAAGTTTGACGAACATGAGCGACAAGGCTCTGGCTGGGTATTGGATAACATACTGTACATTGAAGTACATACAGCTACGTTGGTTCCTCTAGAAGCGAGTAGTTATGTTCCACTACCGAAGAAAGTGAAGAAAACAGAAGGTGTGATAAACATTAAGAATGATGATAACAAGTGTTTCTTATGGTCAGTATTGGCTTACCTTCACCCTCATGACAACAACCCGAATCGCGTGAATCATTACAAACCATTTGAGAAGGAATTAAAGGTAGAGGGTATGACATTTCCGACACCAATTACTGACATTTCAAAGTTTGAAAAGGAGAACGATGTAGCCATCAACGTGTTTGGATATGAACAAGATGTAGTTGTTCCAATACAACTTAGTCGAAACGTCAGTGTGAGAGAAATCAACTTACTTCTGATTAGCAATGACAAGACGAGGCATTACTGCCTCATCAAGAATTTTAGCAGACTTATGTCTTATCGATCAAAGCATAAGGCTGCATATTTTTATTGTTTCAACTGTCTTCACGGGTTTGTACGACAAGATCTTTTAGATAAACATCGTGAAGTGTGTGACAAGAATGGAGCACAACGTTTATCATTTCCCAAGGAACCCTTCATCAAGTTCAAGAATGTGGCTAAACAACAGCGAGCACCTTTTGTGATTTATGCCGACTTTGAATGTTTCACGCAAAAGCATGAAGAAGGAGACAAGTATCAACATCATCGTCCAAACAGCTTTGCCTATGTGGTTGTAAGCCAGTACGACACACGTGCACCAGTTGTGTATCGAGGAGACAATCCTGTGAAAGTCTTTTTAGACCATATGGTGAATGAACGTGATCGTATTGTACGTGGTTTAGAGCGGCCAAAGGAAATGGTGATGACTCGTGAAGACAAAAGGAATTTCAAGAACGCTGTTGATTGCTACATTTGTCATGAACCTCTAGGAGCAGATCGTGTGAGAGATCATGACCATATCAATGGCAAATATCGTGGAGCAGCGCACAATGAATGCAACTTACAATTCCGACTTAGAAAGGATCAGCAAGGGGATAAAGATTCTTTTATCATTCCCGTGTTTTTCCACAATTTGCGAGGCTATGACAGTCACCTGATCATGGAGAAAATTGGGAAATTCAAAGGTGAAACGATTACAGTCATTCCCAACACCATTGAAAAATATATTGCATTCACCATGAGCAATCTGAAATTTACAGACAGCTTTCAGTTCATGAGTACCTCTCTACAGAAGTTGGTATCCAACCTTGCAGCAGAAGGGAAAGATAACTTCTACAACATGACCTCTCACATTCACGATAGTGACCAACAAGATTTGTTGTTGAGAAAGGGAGTGTACCCCTATGATTATGTGGACGAACCATCCAAGTTTGCTGAAACACAGCTGCCATCAAAGGACAAGTTTTATAGTCAGCTTAGCGAAGAGGACATTAGCGATGAGGATTATGCGCATGCACAGAAGGTGTGGGATACATTCAACTGTACCACATTTGGTGAATACCACGACCTGTACCTGAAATCAGATGTGTTATTACGTATGAATTGGATCCTGCTCACTACTATACAGCACCAGGACTGTCGTGGGATGCAATGTTGAAAGCGACAAAGGTGAAGTTGGAATTGATCAATGACATTGACATGTATCAAATGGTTGAGCAAGGCATACGCGGAGGAATATCTGTGATCACACACAAGTATGCGAAAGCGAATAATCCCTACGTAGCAGATTACAATTCTGAGATACCAAGCAACTATCTGATGTACCTCGACGCAAACAACTTGTATGGCTGGGCCATGTCACAAAGCATGCCGCAAAGAGGATTTATGTGGGTGAGCTAGCCAGAATCCCTCGATTTCATGGATGTAGCTGAAGATGATGACATTGGATTCATTTTGGAAGTGGATTTAGAATATCCAAATTCAATCCATGATCGTCATAATCACTACCCACTGGCTCCAGAACGGAAATGTGTCAAAGTTGGAGAATTGTCAGAGTACAGTCAGAAGCTGCGGGAAGATCTAAACATGAAAGAGAAACCCAGTGAAAAGCTCATTCCTAACTTGTCTGACAAGAAGAAATATGTACTTCATTACAGGAATTTACAACAGTACGTCTCACTGGGGTTGAAAGTCACTAAAGTTCATCGCGCAATCATGTTTGAACAGAGCAAATGGTTGGCGAAATACATTACCTTGAACACGGAAAAGAGAAAATTGGCCAAGAACCCATTTGAGAAAGACTTCTTCAAACTGATGAACAACTCGGTGTTTGGCAAAACCATGGAAAATGTGAGAAAGCGAATCAATGTTGAACTTGTTCACAAGGAAAAGCGGTTCAAGAAACTTGTAGCCAAACCTTCTTTCCACAAATTCAAAATTTTCAACGAAGATTTGACCGCGGTACATTTACGCAAAGTGGACTTGCTTCTGGATAAACCCATTCAAGTTGGCTTCGCCATTCTCGACCTCAGCAAAGTGCTCATGTTCAACTTTCATTACAACTACATCATGGTCAAGTATCCCAATGCCAAGTTGTTGTTCAGCGACACCGACAGTCTATGTTACGACATAGAAACGGAAGATATCTACAAGGATATGCAGCAAGATGCTGACCTGTTCGACACAAGTGACTATTCGCCAGATCACTTCCTACATTCCAACGTGAACAAAAAAGTGCTTGGGAAAATGAAGGATGAGACGGCAGGCATCCCCATTGAAGAGTTTGTTGGACTCAGACCGAAAATGTACAGTTTATTGTGCGGTGGGAAAGAAAAACATACAGCTAAAGGCATCACTCAAGCTTGTCAAAGACGCATTAAACATGCGCAGTATAGAGACAGTTTGTTCAAGAAAACTCAAACGATGGCTACAGAACACATTATTCGAAGTCATAGTCATCAGCTTTTCTCAGAAAAGTTGAGGAAAATAGCCCTCTCTCCATTTGACGACAAGCGATATGTATTGGATGATGGCTATTCCACTTTAGCGCATGGACATTACAAAGCAATAGCATAAAAGAGGGAGGTCCTCCAACGGAAGAGTTATTTGAGGTGTGAACATTGAAGCGTTAACATGGAACTTGAAAGTCGTAAGAGATCTGCAATTGATATGGATACTCTTGCAGATACAGTTATAGACTTAAAAGTGAAAAATCCTACCACTACCATCAAGAAATTGAAAGTGGAGACGGTGCCAACACCACAGTCGTGGGATGGAATGCTTTCTCTAGGAAATGGAAAGTATATCAAGATTATGAAACAAAGCAATGAAGGAGTGGTAAACATTCGCAAGTACCTGAGAGATGAGGGGACTGGAAAAAACCGTCCAACGAAAAAGGGAATTTTGCTGACAATACCTGAATGGAAAATGCTGAAGAAGCAAGTGAAGAAGTGGATAAAAGGCTTCGTAGACAAGAAGGTGGCTCATAACAAGGTAAAAACATGAATGCACTCATGCTGAACGGTGGTGTTTACCTTACTGTAAATGAGAGGAATGAAGTGATACTAGATTCTAAGACAAGTTATCATCGGTTTAAACCTGAAGTGTGGAAAGACTTTAAAAACATACCACTTGAACCTGGGTTTAAACGTAGACTTGAAAATAAAGTGGAAGTGACGGTAGCTGAATATGATTCTAACATACGTGTAGAAATCTGTAGAAATCTTTTACAGGATTATCCAAAGGATTATAAGGGAGTTGTGCCAGATGCACCATATACAGATTTGATCCTCTTTGATATCAAGAACTGGCGCGCAGTCTTACGATTCCTAGAGGCTATACAACATCCACTCTTCACCATCTTGCGAGCATAAAAACGTCTTTGCAGACAAGGAGACAGCTCATAGTTCATCTGACTGTTGAACGAGATGGAAGACTTTTTATCGGAATATAAACCAATTACGCATGGATTCTCATATCTGAGAAACGAATATGATGACATTGTGCTAAGACATTTTGGAAAGTATATCATTCTATCAACTGACGAACAATCTGTGTTGAAAGACCATCTAGAGAAGTTCAGGATACCTGGCTTTCTCCTGACAGTCTCAAATGAATTAGAAGTGCGTGTGACTGAGAACTGCTTAGACGTGTTTGTACAATTTCGTCAATATGACGAGCTTACAGAATGCTACGACTACATCACCCTCAACACAGTGGAATGGTACGCTGTTACAAGCATTGGATTGGAAAGAACCTAACGCTTGAATTCAAAGAGGAAGGAGTGCAACTCATGCGAGGCACCAAGTCCATTGAACTGACGCATCCCATGTGTGTTATGGTGATGAACATTGATATGAACGATCATGGATATGAACTGAAACTGTCTGAACATGAAGATGTTAAAATAATAAAGTTTGGTAGTGGACAGTGTTATGCTAGTTTTCATAGCATTTACAAACGTGGATGTAATGTCTATGATACATATATTAATTTAGATTGGTATGAATGGCATGTGTTTATTGATGTATTGAATGTATTTGTAAAATAAAAATTCAATGTAAAATAATTGTGAAATGTAAATAATGTATAACACAATAAAAAAGAATGTTGTATAAAACTGTCTTGTTTATTTACAATATTCATAATACAATTCACAATTACCAACAACTTAACTGATGCAACTTAACTAATACAACATCAATAAAATAATGGTTTATAATGTCTATATACAAAATCCTTTACAACAAAATCACCATCACTTCTTCTTAATACATCAATGATTTCAAAAGGACTATGTCCTCGAGCTCTTTGAATTATATAATACACACAATAAAATCCACATGTAGAGGATATCGGTGTTTGTAATGGAACTGAATTTTAAATGAAATTAAACTTTAAAAACTTGTTCAAACGACTGTCTATAGGTAAAATTCCATAAGAGTCAAAATATTCTGCAGGGTCTTCATCATAATATACTGCCACCCAATGCTCTCCTGGCTCATCATGATCGTCTGTGTTGATGACATAGGCACCACGTTGTAAAGATGGTAACTGGTCCATGGCAAACACACCTTGAAACAAGTCTTTTGTCGTGGCATCATGGGATAGGATGGCTTCTATCTGCTTCGTGTTCATGACTGGTAGTCGAATTGAATGCTACGATTTGCACTTATTTCAACAATGTTATCAAATTCAGCATACACTATAACATTAACTGTATTTTGCAAGGCACCAGCAAAATTCATTTCTAGTCTCAAATTCCCATGTTTGATAAGGGCATAATGATCAGCACCATCATAATCAGGTGTTAAGTCAAAAGAAAACAAAGAATAACCTTTAGGCCAATCTTCCCGTTTTATAATGGAACTTTTCTCACCATCCAATCTATCAAAAGATTTGTAAAGAGTTTCAAAAGCATCAAGATATTTGCCTTGATTTATATCAAGCTTGAGAGGTTTGGATAGGACTGGTTCACCATCAGAGTAAAGCTGCATAAAGTTAAGATTAAAATGTTCAAAATTGTATGGATTTCTCAATACTGTTCCAGCAAAGGATTCATTATGGACCATTCCAATAACAATACGCTTTGGTAATTGGCCTTAAAAGATGCTATCTTTCACAAAAGATTGAAATCCAGTTGGAATAGCTAAAACTTTACATTCTTTTCTATTAACAATAAACTTAGCAGGACTTTTCATCAATGCATCTGCATGTCCCAACTGAATACCTGGACTAACCCTCACTTTGCGAATGGTTAAAAACGCTTCTCTCACTTCTACTTTAAAACCATTATTTGCAGCCATTAATACATATCCATCTTTTTGTCTATGTAAACGTAATTTCATACTAACACCATTGGGAAGATAACGATCCTGCTCAAACAAATCTACCCTTAAACCGCCTGTAAGCATAAACTCACGGCTTAGACGTGTATACAAATAGCGATTATGTAAACCATTATTTCCTGTTTCAGCTATATCACCACCTTCAATATTTACATGAAAACCTGATACATATCTTTCATGATTAGGTCTTTTCACCTCATGAGTATTCATTGACCCGGCAGTATCTTTAAAGATGAGACGCATAGAGCGCTCAGAATTGAGACTTTATTCCGAGTCATGAATGAGATGAGATATGATGCTGGTATAACCATGGGTATTGTTACTATGTGATATCAAACGATCATTTAGAAATAATTCAATATTGGACCATACCCCATCAAACAAATCATTGATACATGACACGTTATCATCTACACCACACAGTGTTCCATCAGCCTTGACAATGCGACATACAATATGGAGTTTACTATTCTTTAAATCTGGATATTCTTCTGTACTCGCAGGAATGTAGAATTCTATTGGAGCACCCTCTCTAATGGTAGTCATTGGTTGATAGTCTACATTATAACTTTTTTCTACAGCAGTTTGCGTTGGTGGTATGTGAAACCATTCTAATGGAGAAAGGCTACATTCACAAGAATGATTATGAATTAAAGACATGATTAAAAAATATCTTTCTTATGTTTTTTGATGTTATCCGTTTAGCTGCCTTTCGCCTTCTGACACCTTTTGCTCGTTTCGGTCTCTTTTGTCCTCGTAACCCGCCACCAAACATACGTTGTGCTACTCGACCTGTAACATCTTTCGCAATATCTTTTTAAGATGTGGTGCAACGATTTTAGCCCCTGTCTTAAGCAGTGGAATAGCTTTTCGAGCCAATGATCCCAGTATTGAACCAATACCATCTCAATATTGTATTCGCGCTCCTTTAAATCCTGGTAATTCTCCACCCACTTGGCGAAGAAAATGGTCGCGATATATAGATGGATTGTGTGTGTATGCTTTCATAATGCTTTTGGTCGAAAATGAAGTTTACAGATCACCTTTCCAGTTTGAAATGGAACATTATAGCCTGTGTCGTCCTTAATATTCATTTCTATCACGTCAAATTTGGATGTGTTTACAGGAACATAATGAGGTTCTCCATAAGTTTTCATGATAATGTCTCCATCATGTCCTTGTATTCCAACAGAACGTAGCAAAGGGACATAATAATCACCAACAACTTGTGGCTCACAAATACTACAGTATACATAAAGTGTATAAAATCCCTGTTTCACATCAGCTTTATGTTCAGCTGTGCACGTTTCAGTATACCATTGATCTGGGATAAATCCTAAAATCTCAGCTAATCCAGTGGAGAATAACACTTCAAAACCATATTTTAGAAATAGAAAAACACGTCGTCTAATTTTATCATACTTTATCTGAATAGCTTCTTTAAGGTCATCTTTCATAGAATTAGTTGCTTCTTTATTGACTGCCTGACATATCTCTTGTATGGATCTGTAGTAACCATAAGGAATATTGATTGTGTCAAGAACAACATTATTCAGTGGTTGTTGTCGATACTGAATAGAATAGTCCATTCCATGTCTCATGGTTGTCCATGTATGTGGATATTGAATTTCAGCTAAAGCCACTTCATATTTTCCGTTCAGATAGATGGTTCGAGGCATACGAATTTGATAATTCGAAGTCTTGTTGTTGGGATAATAGTTCATACTAGCATTGCTGGGTAAAGTAATGTAAAAACTTGTTGACTCCATGGCAGCTAAATCGTTTATGTGATGTAGACTAGATGTGTATATACATTACTTCATGTTTGACACTCTTCATCTACATTGCTGTCTACATTATTGTCTAAATTGCTATCTACATGATCTAAATTGGTATCTACTACTTCTCCCTGACAACAAGCACTAACACACCTAATTTTTACAGGAATAGTATTTTTATTTCCATTTTCTTTACAACAACAACACCATAGCTCTTTAATCCATGTTAAAAAGTTTCCCATCCTTCTGGAAACAATCTTTGTTGACGTTGTTGTTGCTCTTTTGTAATATCTTCACGAGTTGTCTTTTTGCCAAAAACAGTTTTTGGAATATTAGCGTCTACAATTTCCTCAATAAACTGCTTCCAACCACGCGGTGGTTCTCGTCGTTCTTTTCTTTTTGTAGCAACCAATTCTTCTTTCAACAAATCAATAATGTTAGAATTTGTAATGACAGTACCTGTTTTTAAAACAAGTTCATTTTTATCTGTCCATCTCGTACCATATTTCTTAAGTTCTGCCAGAAGTTGTGTTAGTTTTACATGAATAATAGGTTGAAAATGGTTAAGAAACTGTTGGGACTTTTCTGATTTTTCTGCATTAGATGCTGCAACAGACTTTTGTCGTTGTTGTTGTGATTGAATTGTTCGTAAATGACGTCCAAGCACTTGAGACATTTCTATTGCTTTTTCACGAGTTCGTTTCCCACGTAAAAGTTTATTCACTTTCGTTTTGATTTCAACATCTTTTCCCTTCTTTTCTAACAACATTTTATATTCATATTCAGGAATGAGAACCATTTTCAAAGTATGTTTCATTTTAACAGCAACTGAGCTAACAAGGGTAATGCAAATTTAGCAATAGCTCCAATAAATCCTCCTTTCTGATTAACCAACTTCTTTTTTCTTCGAAGTGATATCTTCTTATTTGCCAGTGTACGTAGGGTATGACGTTCACGCTTGAATAACTTATACCTTTTTGAGCTTAAGGGTAAATGTCCCCGCAATATATTCAAACAAATTTCAAACAAGCTAGTTAATTCCTCCTTAGTAGCTTGTTGTAGTAAGGATTTACGTCGTTTAGGCCCGCTGCGTGCGAGCAAGTGAAGGAAAGGTTGATTCGCTTGAATACGTTTAGACATCTTGACTGCGAATGGTTAAATGACTTGGTTCTTGTTCATACGCCACCTTATCAGCATATACATAATGTGTATCTTTTGGTAAAATGCCTGTACGAATACGTAGTTGATCATTTGTCTTTGGCTTCAAATCAATGAATAAATAGCCGTGAGGTTTGCTGGTAGCATCTTGATAGGCTTCTATGAGAAATTGAGATTTTCCAGGATACATTTGTCGCGCTAATGTACTTATTTGTTGACTGTCTCTAGGATTTTTAAACAGAATGATGTAATGTGTATTCAAACTAATATTACGCATTTCTCTACCATGATGAAACAAATTATGCACAATAAAAATAATGCTTAGATTTTGATGACTGCTGCCAACACTAAAGAGACGTGTCATGCGCTCATCACTATGACATTTAGTCATTAAGTCATCAATGATGAGTAAGTTTGGTTTTTTCGGGTTAAAACGCTCTTCAATGTTATCTGGAATGCCTTGGTAAAATTCCACACCTTTCATTCCCTTATACAAAGGCTGATCTGCTGCATAGAGCCATAAAATGGTTTTTGGAGAGGGTTTAATTAACTTTTGTTCTAGAATTTCTCTAACTAGAGAAGTTTTACCACTGCCTGTAGGTCCAGAGACCAAACACGTGAATGGATGCTTCATTTTCGAATATCTGTTTCTTTCACCCAACTGTTAAACTTCTTTGGCCAACCTAACCACTTCACAAATAATTCTTTAACACCTCGTCTTTTTCGTGTTTTCAAGACCTTTTCAATTCTGTAGACTGATTCAATATCTTTTGTCACTTTCTGCAGTTCTTCTTCATAAAAATGACCGTCAATATCTTCATCCAAAAAGTCTTTCACACGATACAAGTGTATTCCTTGCTTCTTACAACGATGTGTGATAATGAACACTTCTTGCGTCCACTTTATATGATAATCCCGTTGAAATACATATTTCATGTGAGAAATGCGAACCTGATCACCAATTTTAAATTTGTAGGGTTTTTTCTTCTTTGGTTTTAATTTCAATTTGTCTACATACATATACTTCCACACTTTCGATTCTATGTCTTTACGAATATCTGCAGGAGCATACTTATTAGGGAGGGAGCCATGAGGTCTATGGTTATAATTATACACTAAGTCTGGAAGGATGTCCATATATCGATACGTTTGATTATGAAGGAAATATCGATACATCATTCCCTTTAGAGTACGAATGACTCTCTCAGCAAAGTTGGCTTTGGTTTCATTCTTTGTCGTATAGGCATGTATTCCCTCCTTCTTCAAAAATGCTTTTACCCATCTGTTTTTAAATTCAGTTCCTTTATCTGACCTTAGAGTTCGTGGTCTTCGTTGTGTTTCTTGAAAAATCTTTTGAAAGGCTTCTATGACGCTGGAATGTGATTTATTAGGCATTGGCTGCACCCATAAATATTTGGAAAACACATCAATGACAACCAATAAAAAGTGGGTATCATCATTATAGGAAGCTATGTTTCCCATGTCAGCTAAATCAATATCCCACATGTCATCAATTCCACGTGTAATGACACGTTGCCTTTTAAACCTATATTTTACAGGTTGTAGTAAACTGAAGGCATCTTGATCCTGTAACCATTTCTTCACTTGTGAATGAGTGACTGGCTGATCATGTTTTTTTAATATGTGATAAAGTTTGTAAGGACCAGCAAATGCCCCGGGTTGACCAGGTTTAAAGTAAATATTGGTTAAGTAGTCTTTCCACGTCGACATGTTAACACTAAATGATCAACACTTGTTAACATATCTTGCATTTTATTTTATCAACGCATCTAACATTTTATCAACATATCATGCATTTTATCAACACATCTTAAATTTTATTTTTATCAACATGTCTTACAAATCAAGTATTGATACAATGGTGTGAATAATTGAAGTCCATTGATCTTCAATGTATATTAACCAGCTACTTAATTCATCAAATGTGATAGCATCTACGCCATATTTTTCACAACGTTGATTTGCATTATCTAACACTTTATCTAAATGAATGTAATATTTAGCTTCATTCCAATATGTATAGACACATGTAGAATGACACATATGTTCTGAACACTCTTCATTTTGACAAGCAGGACATACTAAACATGCAAACTTTTTTACAGCTAATAACATTTCTTCACAATATGTTTTTGCACAATATATTGTCTCAATGTAATGTCCACCATTATACTGCAATGTAGATTAACCACTCTCTCACTTCATCAAACAGTCCTGGATATAATCGAGCGAAGTGATATGCTGCTTCCACATGACGTTCTTCAAGGTACTTGAAGCCATGTAGCATGACCTTTGCACATTTGGAATCGCGATCCTCATCAACACACTTTGGCGTCGGTAGAGATAAAGTCTTAAAAAGTTCCTCATGAAGACTTCGAAT
Organism: Protula sp. h YS-2021; assembly: GCA_949752745.1. Taxonomy (NCBI): domain Eukaryota; kingdom Metazoa; phylum Annelida; class Polychaeta; order Sabellida; family Serpulidae; genus Protula; species Protula sp. h YS-2021. The sequence continues at coordinate 38,683,483 of OX457029.1, read as the reverse complement.
AAGTTGAACGAAACGTCGGGTCATGGCTTCGGAGAACTGCGGCTCTGACTCAGGAACATGCTCTATGTTTCCTTCTAGCATGTAGATAAGCTGAATGACAGTGTTCACTTCTTCCGTTAGGTATATGTATGTGTGCTGATCGAAAAAGCCTTCTTCAAATAAACACCATAAAATGTTGCAATCAATCAGAGGAATCACTGCTTGAAAGTTTCGTTTCAACAGCGTGACGTCTTCCTCAGTAACAGGAATAGTTTTGCTCAATTCGAATTTAGATTTGAGCTGCTTGTCATCGTCGTCGCTGTCGTCATCGTCGTTGTCGTCATTGTCGTCATCGTCGTTGTCGTCATTGTCGTCGTCACCGTCGTCATCGCTTGACATGACCACTTCTTCCTCCTCAAGATGCTCTAGATGAGCCTGTAACTTTGTACTAAGTGGCTTGGCGCTACCATTTACAAGCGCATTGGCAACCCAGAACGGATAGTCAGATCCCTCGGGATCGGGCATTGCTTGCTGTACTGGCTGTACTTCTTCAGGCCTAGTTTGCTGTACTGTAGACACGTCTGACGGAGCCTCTAAAGCTTCCTCCAAGGCTTTTTCAGCTTCTGCTAGTGTACTTAGGAAGGCAGCAGTCTCCTCTGCAGTTAAAACTGCATCTGTAAAAGCCATTGTTTCATTGCTGAACAGGCTATCAATTTCCATGTTGCTAGCCGTTGTTGCTTTTGGAGACGTCTCCATGATGGTTTGGCAATGCAATGGCTATAGTTGTGTCGACCCGACGTTTTTATACTACTGAGCCGTGAGCCCAGCGGCTAAATAGTTGGTGAGCCAGGGGGGGGGGGTCCTTGCTTCAGGTTTACTGACTAGGGGGGGGGGGGTCCTTGCTTCAGGTCGACTGACCAGGTCGACGGGGGGGGGGGGTCCTTGCTTCAGGTTGACTGACCAGGGGGGGGGGGGAGGTCCTATATAATAGCAGCCTCGCACTGTATGCAGTCAGTCTGCCTTTGATCATTGAAGGAGTAACAGCTAAAAATGCAACACAAAGATGAATTTTTCTCGCCAGAGCTTAGGGCTCGCTACTTCTTGTCGCAGAAGGATGTAGATCTCTGGGAAGATATCTATATAGAATATCAAACATTTCTATTTCGACAGTGGAGGAATTTTCTCAGGAACAGACCTGAAGAACAGTTCAACCGGTTTGGCAGGGCGGCGGAGGAACGATACAAGCGCCGGAGGGAGAGCTTGCTCGACAGGAGCCAGGACCCACCGCCCTGCCAGGAAGAAAGGCCAGCCAGAACCACAGCAGCGACAACCACGACGACGGCGACCCCTGCCAAGGCAACTCCTGCTGCAGCCACGACGTCGGCGCTGACGACTCTGCCGATAGCGATTCCAACGGCAGCTGATGTCACTGTCTTGAAGGTTCCGGCGGAAGAAGTTGTAGTCAAACGGCGAAATCTTCCTAGCGCCACAGTTACCAAGCCGGAGACAGTGACACCAGCTCCTGAGGAAGAGCTAGCAACCGCTGTCGCCAGTATAACGGACCTCACGCAGGTGGACTTCAGCCTCATGCAGTCGCCCTCCGATAATGACTGCACCGTGGAACTGGTTGACGTGAAACAGGAGGATGGCTCTTCCAAAAAGTCAACCCTCCAGGATATCGTAGAGTTTTTGGATACGGCGGATAATGTGCAGTTTTGCAGCTTCTGCCATTTTGGATTACCGGCAGGAAGCTCTCTACGAGTCCACGAACAGACATGCCCAGATGCGGTAAAGCCGGAGTACCATTATTGTAACGTTCTGGGTAGAGGTTTCAGGACACACAGGGCCGCGGTAGCAGCGCATAGGAGGAGGGCTGGCTGTAGGGAGGATGACGGCAGCGGCAGAGGCGGAGACGGCGACGACGCCAAGGCGAAATGGTAGGGGAAGCGGCGGCAGGGGAAGCGACAGGAAGTGGACCGGCGGAGAAAGCAGAAAATACCTCCACGGCCGCTTTTTAGCGGCCACCCATTATTACGAAATGAGCGCGAATCGTGTCATGTTGTTAGTATGTATGTGTATGCATGAGAGTGTGGGAAATGCTAAAAAAAAGGGGTCTATAAATCATTGATTTATACCCCCCCCCCCCATCTGTCCGTCTGACCGTCTGAAAAAGCTAAACAAATTGCTGCCTAGGTTAAAAATACCCTGGCATGAGAAATGAAACGCTAAATCTGTCCGTCTGCCCGTCTAAAAAATAGCAAAACAAATTGCTGTCTGGGTTAAAAATACTCAGGCTTGCGAAATGAAACGCTAAATCTGTCCGTCTGACCGTCTGATGTGTTATGTGTGTGTGGAGAGAGAGATTAAAAAAATAAAAAAACATTGCCTGTCTGACCGTCTGAAAAAGCTAAACAAATTGCTGCCTGGGTTAAAAATACACAGGCTTGAGAAATAAACGCTAAATCTGTCCGTCTGACCGTCTGATGTGTTATGTGTGTGTGGAGAGAGAGATTAAAAAAATAAAAAACAAGATTGCCTGTCTGACCGTCTGAAAAAGCTAAACAAATTGCTGCCTGGGTTAAAAATACACAGGCTTGAGAAATAAACGCTAAATCTGTCCGTCTGACCGTCTGATGTGTTATGTGTGTGAGAAGAGTGAGATTAAAAAAATAAAAAAAAAGATTGCCTGTCTGACCGTCTGAAACAGCTAAACAAATTGCTGCCTGGGTTAAAAATACACAGGCTTGAGAAATAAACGCTAAATCTGTCCGTCTGACCGTCTGATATGTTATGTGTGTGAGAAGAGTGAGATTAAAAAAATAAAAAAAAAGATTGCCTGTCTGACCGTCTGAAAAAGCTAAACAAATTGCTGCCTGGGTTAAAAATACACTGGCTTGAGAAATAAACGCTAAATCTGTCCGTCTGACCGTCTGATATGTTATGTGTGTGAGAAGAGTGAGATTAAAAAAATTAAAAAAAATGATTGCCTGTCTGACCGTCTGAAAAAGCTAAACAAATTGCTGCCTGGGTTAAAAATACACAGGCTTGAGAAATAAACGCTTAATCTGTCCGTCTGACCGTCTGGTGTGTTATGTGTGTGTGGAGAGAGAGATTTAAAAATAAAAAAAAATGATTGCCTGTCTGACCGTCTGAAAAAGCTAAACAAATTGCTGCCTGGGTTAAAAATACACAGGCATGAGAAATAAACGCTAAATCTGTCCGTCTGACCGTCTGATGTGGTGCTATGTGTGTTTGGAGAGAGAGAGATACAAAAATTAAAAAAAAAAGACCGTCCTTTTATCCGGATGTCCTTTTATCCGGGTGCCCTTTTATCCGGTTGCCGTAGGTGTTAGAAGAGTGAGAAAGCTTTAAAGAAAGGATTGTTGCTTGTATATGCGTGGGAGAGAGAGGGCTGTCACGGTTAAAAATGGTGTCTCTTTAGCGTGAGAAAGCCAGAAAAAGACTGTTTAGAGTGTGGGAAAGCCGAAAAAAAAGTTGCTGTTGCCTTTATATGCGTGGGAGAGAGAGAGAGAGTTCTCACGGTTGAAAATAGGGTCTCTTATTTAGGTCACTTCTAATTGCTGCTACGGCAATCGATTAGTGAAGGTGTGGAGTGAGAAAGCCAAAAACAAAGACTGTTTCTTTGCCCCTCAGACGCCGTGGTGTGATAGAGAGAGAGAGAGAGACAAAAATTTAAAAAAAAACATGACTGTCTGGGTGTCCGTGTGTCTGGGTGTCCGTGTCTGGGTGTCCGTTTGTTCGGTTGCCGTAGGTGTTAGAAGAGTGAGAAAGCTTTAAAGAAAGGATTGTTGCTTGTATATGGCCACAATGCATGGAGACCTCTCTGTGGTTAAAACACAGCATCCCTTAAGGAAAAGAGTGCTCATTTCTTTTAATTGCTTCTACGACAATCCATTAGTGAAGGTATGTGGGTTTAGAGAGTGAGAAAGCCGAAAAAGACTGTTTCTTTGCCCCTCAGACGCCGTGGTGTGATGGAGAGAGAGAGAGACAAAAATTAAAAAAAAAAACATGACTGTCTGGGTGTCCGTGTGTCTGGGTGTCCGTGTCTAGGTGTCCGTGTGTCTGGGTGTCCGTTGGTTTGGTTGTCATAGGTGTTAGAAGAGTGAGAAAGCTTTAAAGAAAGGATTGGTGCTTGTATATGGCCGCAATGCATGGAGACCTCTCTGTGGTTAAAACACAGCATCCCTTAAGGAAAAGAGTGCTCATTTTTTTTTTTTTTAATTGCTGCTGCAATGGCTTGGTTAGAGAGTGAGAAAGCCAGAAAAAGACTGCTTGTTTGCCTCCAGCTACCGTGTGGAGAGAGAGGCAAAAAAAAACAAAAAAAAAAAAAGACTGTCCGTTTGTCCGACTATCCGTTTGTCCGGGTAGACCGTTTGTCCGGGTGTCCGTTTGTCCGACTGACCCATTACCGGTCTGGTCTGGCGTGTGTTTCGAGAGAGAAAGCTGAAAAAAAAAGAGTGGCCATTGCTTGTATACATAGAGTGGCCTGCGGTGCGGCTGGCAACGGCAGGTCTGAAAGTTGACTGGTGGTGGTGGTGGTGGTAATGGGGGGGGGGGAAGTGCTCGAGTGCTCGGGTGCTCGAGTGCTTGGGTGCCATTTTGTTCGGGCGCCAAAAAAAAAAAAAAAAAAAAAAGGGGGTGATTTTTTTTACCCCTTTTTTATACCCCCTTTTTGAGTTTAAGGGGGCTTTATAGGTGAGCTCTAACCATGTAACTATGAGTTCTCTATTTATAAAATGGAGAACTTGTACGTTTTGGGAGGTGTCTCATCTGACCGTCTGCCGTTGGATAGTTGTTTGAACGGTCATTTGAATGGCCGCCCGTTTGAATGCCGTTTGAATGGCCGCCCGTTTGAATGGCCGCCCACTCTCCATATTACGTCATTATGACGTTCATATGACGTTCATATGACGTTCATATGACTTCCATATGATCTCCATATGATCTCCATATCACGTCAATAACACGTCCATATGACGTCAATATGACGTCACTGTTTTCGGAACCCCATGGGGCTCCGAAAACACCTCATGACGTCATTATGACGTTCATATAGCAACCATATGATAACCATATGACAACCATATGTCAACCATATGACGTCAATATGACGTCACTGTTTTCGGAACCCCATGGGGCTCCGAAAACACCTCCTGACGTCATTATAACGTCACTTCCTGTTTTCGGAACCCCACTTCTCCCCTACTTAAATTGCGTAATACGCGTCAAAAGCTGACAGAACTGTGCGACCTATCTCAGGAACAAACTGAACAAGTTTGGAGTCGATCCGACATTTCTTTTCCGAGATATACTCACAACAGACAGACAAACTGCAGAACTTTTAAAACCTATATATATCCCCTCGGTTCAACATTTCAGTTCCAAAAATATGATTGCATCGTTACATTGAAATATACATCGCAGAGACTTTTTAAAAGAAATTGGACTGAAGTTTGTATTATGGTTCAGCAAATCTAGAAGTAATAATTAAGATAATTAAGAACTGGGAAAGAAATATGATTTTTAAGGTTAAGATGAAAGTAGATGGCTAGAGTGACAGGCAAAAGACATTAACAGTTGAGTGAAAGTTCACAATCTAGTTCAAAATATACTACCACAGTTGCTCACATTTAGTTTTTGCGTTCATTCAGAGATTGGTGTGAGCGAGGTAATAAGCTGACAGCATCGAAACCACACTTATAATTTCATTAAAAAACGAGCAAAGACTTTTTAAAGCGTATTTATTGGACTTACACCAATACAGAGCACCACTGCTCACTACACTGAATAAAACACGCACACAAACTTCTCGTCTGTGATTATTTCTTTGTTGCATACTTACATACGCCCACGACACTGAAAATTACTCTAATCATAAGCTACCTTTTTAGTGGTTACATCATACGTCAAATGAATATACTGATGTATATATATATAACGTCTCAATTTACAACCGCCTAACATCACACATACGCCAAACAATTTCATGTTTCTTGTAAAAACTGAAAAGTTGAGGATAACGCACACACGTATGCGCAACAACTGTCTAAGCCACGCTATTTTATCTACATACGCCTCAATCCTACCTCCAATCACTTTCTTACCAACCTGAATAATAATAATAATAATAATAATAATAATAATAATAATAATAATAATAATAATAATAATAATAATAATAATAATAATAATAATAATAATGGCACTAGCAATGCGCAGAGATACGAGAAGACAACCATGACAGAGCTGAACTACGATTAGCCCCTGAACGACGGGGTTAGTTGCCATAGAGGGTCATTTTAAGTATCGCACATTTAGAGCATCACAAATCACTTTCTTAAGCTTTCATAATGGCGCACACAACATGCACTGGAGAGGCATAAAATGGTAAGCCTCTTTTAACAGAAAACAGAAAATGTCCTTCAAAGAGGACGCAGAAATCTTCATCCTGCGTCCTGTTAGGAAAATGTTTTCCTTACAGAACGCAGAAAACGTTCTCCTAAAGAGGCAGAGAAAACATCACCCGAACAGAAAGCAGAAATCGTTATTCTTGAAAATGCCAACCTTAGAGGATGCTGAAAACGTTCTCCTAATAAGGCCGCAGAAAATGTCATCTGAAGAAGACACAGAAAACGACATTCTAAGATGAGGTACAAAACGGAGGACTTCACTAACATTTCCTTTATCTAACAAAAGATACTTTTTCACAGTCGGTCTTCGTTATATCGCTGGAATAACTTCGACGCAAATAAATGACTAAATTATTTTATTTTAATTATTAATTAATTTAATTACCTAGATTTAACAAAAAAAAAAAACACCACTACCTAAAAAAAGAAAGAAAGAAAGAAAGAAAGAAAAGAAAGATTAACTCTGTTGACTTGGCTTGAGTTAACATGCTCGCAAAATGTTTTCAGAGGTGGGACCGTCCTATCCTTGATAAAACAATCGAGTAGACGTAACGTTGACACATGCCGCTAATACCAACAAACATCTTCGAGAAAAACAGCTTGAAGCCATTGTCGATAATCACATGAAAATGGTTTCCAAAGTTTGAGGAATGGTCCCAAAACGAAGGCAGTATGCGTCCATATGAGATCAAAGAATGGCCCTCAAATCGGGGCAATGCATGCTCCTCAACTGAACGTAAATCACGACCTCAAAAACTGCATCATATTCTCACTATAAAGTCTGGCGGCGAATCAGAGCTGACCTGACTACAGTCACTCAGCAAAGCAGCCCTCCCCTCCTCCCCCCCCCCACCCCACAACCATGCTGGCCTGGTCTTAACCGTCTTTTAACAAACAACATCACAGATCTTATTACTTCAGAACTAGAAACAGGATCAATTTTTAGATTTATTTCTCCCACTCGCTACATGACAACACTACCATTTGGATTATAACTATATAACAAAATCAGACTACACTGTATTTACAAACAACAGGTGTTCGACGCATTCATTGGTACACTTTAGATTAAATTCTCTTAATATTTTTGAAATATCACAAGATTCAGGTAATAACTATATAGGAACACGGACAATATTATGGGACATATAACGGGTATTAAAAGCGAACAAAGACACTCAATTGAGAAAAAACCATTCTCCGGACAACAACAAATGCGCACAACGTCATCAGTTAAGGTGTACACAATCCAAACCCGCCCATAATGCAACAACACCCTGGGTATACATCAGATCAGCCTAAAAAAAGAGCGGCCAGTGAAAACTAACATCAGTGCACCCGAATATGCCAAACACATTTATCAGCCAGCCACTGCAGTTTTGTTTTTGTAAGCAAAAACATGTTTCCCCCTACAGCCCCATCACTCAGTATATAATATATTCATTCAGTACGTAATCTGAGTTGTGGGTATCTTAACCCTCCATTTCTATATACTTCCAGCTGCAGGTAAGCAATGTGGAATTTAATCACAATAAATCCTGCTTATGCTCTACTACTTCTCTTTTCTCCGGGTCTAGAATGTGGTCGCTGTAAACAGGTTTTACTGTACGTCTTTTTTATCCGGGCCTGGAAGGTTGTCCCTGCAGGCGTTTTAATGTGATTCCTTTTTTATCCCGGTCCTTAAGGTGGCTCCGGACAAGCAGGGTTTACCGTACCTCTTTATTCCGCTCATTAAAAACAATTTTACTGCGCCTTTCATGCCGATCTGGGAGTTGGGCTCTACAGACAAGTTTTACTATACCTTTTTTCGTCCTAGCCTAGGTGGTTATTACAAAAAGCTTTTACTGAAGGTCTTTCAATTCGGGGCTTGAAGGTGGTTGCTACATCACCTATTCACTACTTCATTGGTGATCTTTTCTTTTATTTTATTACACTTGGGTATTTGCCATATCCCCTAGTGTATTGAATTTGTACGAAAATTTTAGCCGCAATTGTGGCATGTTTTTTTTTCTCGTTTTTTCGAGTTTGTCCGTGCAACTAGTCAAGAGGTCGTTAGGGCTAGAAAGATGAAATTTGGATATGATAAACTTCAGTATGTCTAGTTGATCCTCCTGTAATTCTTTGTTAAATTCGCTTGATTTTTTAATTAAAAAAACGACAAAGCAAATTTGCGAAACAGGCGACAAGAAGCTGAGAGCAGTAGTTTCAAATGGCATGATATCAGCCCCGCTGTATTGATCGCCCAACTCTCATTGAAAGCTATCATAGCATGCGTGTGCAAGTTTAAGCTGGCTGCAGCGTTTGGGTTTTTTTAAGACTTGAGAAGTCTTTGACTTGGTCAAGGCTTATAAGAATGTGTGCAGGCAGCCGTTGGTGCTTTCGTTTTGACAGTAAAAATTCATTTTCTTGTTTTTCCAAACCGCTAAAGAGTGATGAAATTTGCCTCGCTGATAGAGGGTGATTAGATGCCGTAAAATCCGCATTTTTTTTAACCATGATCTTAGAGAACGATTGACATCTTCGGCCATGGTCAATACCAAAAACCGGTAGTTGGCCATTATCTCGAAAACGGTTAGAGACAAAGCGATTTTGGGCTTATTTCCGACCCTTTGGGCCTAAAAGACCATATGTAAGAGGCACCTTGGAGACTTTGACCTCCACGGCCATGGTCAAAGTCAAAAACCGGAAATTGACGATTATCTCAAAAGCGGTTAGAGACAGAGCAAAAAGCGATTTGGGGCTTATTTTCGGCCCTTTGGCCTAAAAGACCATATGTAAGAGGCACCTTGAAGACTTTGACCTCCTCAGCCATGGTCAAAGTCAAAAACCGGAAATTGACCATTATCTCAAAAGCGGTTAGAGACAGAGCAAAAAGCGATTTGGGGCTTATTTTCGGCCCTTTGGGCCTAAAAGACGATATCTAAGGGGTCCTTGGTAACCTTGATCTCCTCGGCCATGCTCAAAGTAAAAAACCGGAAGTGGGACATTATCTCGAAAACGGTTAGAGATTGAGCGATTCTGAGCTGATGATATGAAGAGATGCCTCGGTGACCTTGACCTACTCGGCCATGGTCAAAGTCAAAAACCGGAAGTTGACCATTATCTTGAAAACAGGAACAGCTTGGCAAATAAGTGAAAACTTTAATGCTATACGAGGTTACAAAACAGCCACCCCTCCCCCTCCTCAAACAGGAACAGCTTCGCATGTAAGCGAAACCTTCAATGCGCATTTTTATTCAGAAAATGCTGTGTAACGCTATGTCCAACCTACCGTAATAATTTGTGAAGTGGTTAACAAACGTACTACCTAACCCCCTCTCCTTCCCCACATCAGTCCAGGTGCTACCGAACGCCCCTTATCCACAATTCATAGAAGTGGGTTGAGATGCGAGTTTGCAATCACGTTTTGATGTCCTATGTCGTCACGCGTTGCGCAGAATACAATGAACTGTCGTTCCCACCAAAGGCTTTGTCCTACAGTAAAAATTTACCCAACGTTTCGCCCTGCAGTTACAACTTAGCAGTTACAACTCCGCGTTGTCCGACATATGTAACATGCAATCTCATCTGGCGGACCAACAAAAGGGACAATCTCACTAAGTTTTTGAAGCTGATCCGACCTGCCGTTCGAGAGTTATCTTGTTAACAATACCAAGAGTCGCACAACAGACGCACACGAGACATACACACACGCATACACACGGTCATGCAACCCCACAGAAGTACAAATACACAATGTTTCCCCTCTACGGAGGAAACAGAAAAAAAACGCAGCGCTTCAGATGACCGCTTGACACTACAACAACTCAGTTTGCTTATATATTTCTTATTTCCACACAATAAAACACACGCTGCCATTAAAATGAATTACATAAAGTTCATTTTCATTTCAAACGGTCGCGGACGTGTGCTTTATGGCTAGTGTCACTGTCTACGGAAAGGAGTGCGAAAATTTCCATGGCTTGTAACTGGTTAAGACCCTCTAAACTCCGCGCGCGATTGTCGAACTTTCGACACTCCGGATTCTCGACAGTGAAAACGAACGGAATCGTGGAATTTTGGCAGTTTTAAATGTGCTCATTACGCATGAGAAAAATGGACACATCATGTTCTTTAAAGACCTTATTTGGTTGCAAATATGAAAACATTCTTCCCATTGCAGATTTAAGTAATAATAATTAACAATTGCCTAATTTAACAAATGTAACGATGTCCCCTGACCATGAGTATCAACTCGCTGACGTGAACACATTATGGAAATACATAAAACTTTCAATGTATTTCTACAACGGCCTTACAAAAAAAATCCATGACCACTAGTTACAAAGGAATAAAGTAACTAAATACTGCAAACTAGAACGGCAAGTGCACACAAAACATAAATGTACAGGGATATCTCACACATTTTCACTTCAGACCTTTCCTTGTTTTTTGTAAACAAAAACATACGTCTCCCCGATCAAATCCATCGTGCTGCAACACCCATTTTCCTTTTACAGAAACAAAAGAGTAATCTTCCTTCTCTACAAATCTAATCAAAACTAACCCACTTTATAAGCCATGCACATCTCCTTAAATAATACTGCACACCACGCAATTCAACTGATTAATTGTTTACGTGACGAAATGGGCGTACTTTTAGTGAAATTTTGAGCACGTTATTTCTCTTTTAACATTTAACACTGTATTATTTAAAATAAGAATTTATCAAGCAAATAAGAATTCAGATAATTTTTGTCCTGGGAGAAATCGGCTAAATTTACTACGGTAGTCTATTCCGGAATAGACAACCGTCTATTCTGGAATAGACTACCGAAGTTAAAAGTTCTCTGGAATAGAACGTTTTAAATTTTTCATATATATTACATTGTAGCATATATTACTTACAGGTTTTATAATATTTAAATTTAAAATTACACAAAAAAGTTCCATTTAAAAGGATTTGAATATCGGTAGTCTATTCCGGAATAGACTACCGTAGTCGTAAAATGCGTTAGTTCACCCATGACAAAAAATATCTGATTTCTTATTTGCTTGATAAATTCTTATTTTAAATAATACACTTTTATTTACTCACACGCCTCCTTGAATGAGTTTAATCGTATTTTTAAGTATAGACCTAGTGCTTATCGTGTTTTCTAGAACACAGGCAGTCGCAGCAGGTTATATAATGCAATACAACTGGAACTAATCCCTGGCCGAGGAATTCATTAAGTAATACCATTCAGTTAGCCGTGCTCACTGAATGGCAGAAAAGACGGCAAGACACCGCATGAGGCATGCAGCATTGGCCGATGGTTTGACCTACGCTGTAACGGTTTTGAATGTCACTGTCTGGAAAATGCTGTAACCCCCAGTGTAGCAGTAATATAACTTGACTCAAGATATAGTTAAGAGAGATTAATAAAGTCATACGGACCTTCCAAGAAACAACCTTACCAAGTTAACATTTTCTCCGATGTTGAGCAGCTGAGAAATTTGCACATAAGACTTTTTTTTAATGACGTCATATGCCTTCTCTAACAATGCAAAACGCGACAAATATTGAAGAAACAGTCAGACGTAGTTAACGAATAAAGGATCAAGTCTGATGTCGATCCGACTTTCTCGAAATACCCTCCACACAACACTTTGTTCGCAACAGAAAGACACACACAAAGATCGAACAAACACTGTATGTTTGTATTTTGGTTTCTGGAGATACACAAAAAAAACTATTATTGAAAGAAAACCCCAATACACACTAAATTATTGTTTTTCTGTATCTGGCAGTAACAGTAATATAAATGCCTATTAACTTTATTATGCAGAAAATGTAACAATTCCTACCACCGTCCTGTTTTTTTTGTTTTTTTTTTGCTATGATAAAAAGGGGATCAATGAGGGCTGGTCTGAGGTGCGAGTAAGGGAGTAAGTTCCCTTAAGCAAACACCTACTCCACTCTGATTCATCGGGTACCAGAACTTATATACATCACAGCTCGGTGCAAACGTAGTGAATAACACAGTACACTTCTATAATAATTAAGTTATTTACAACTCTTTTTCTGAAATTCACAGTAACGCTGCTTATATGTCACGATAACACGCATTCTTTATCTAAGCTGATTTACGCAGTCTGTACATAAATAATTCATGCGATGACTTTTTTGTTTTCGTTTTTGTTTTGTTCTTTTTTTTTAAAACACAAAATGCCAATTTCTAAATGACAATTCTCCATAAGATTGCATTAATTCACGTCACTATTCAAACAGTTTTTACTTACAATCAAAGTGGCTGGTTGTTTTAACCACTGCATTGCAGGAAACGTAGAGGAGTTAAAAAAGGGCGGGGCGGGGGCGGGGGGGGGGGGGGGGGCGGGGGCGGGTGGCGAAGAAGACGAGATTGGCAGTAAACGCAGATCAAGTCTTTCAGGTTGTGCTACAATTCGTCGGTTTTCCAGCAACACCGTGTGAGAAGACAGTAGAATGGTCTCCTTTATATGACTCATCCAAAAATAAACGAGGTTCATATAAAGCACATTTCATTCTTATATTTATAAAAATAGATGAAAATAGAACTTTTCTTTTTTTAAATCAGAGAACACCTGTCTCTTTAGCCGCCAGGTGGCAGCACTGCTTTGTATATTTTTTTTACTCTTTCTAATGAAACATCTGGTTGTTTTAATAAACATTCGGCTAAGGCACCGTTAACAGCCATTTCGGTGCTTTCAGGAGCAGAAATCAACGGTAGTACGAAGCTGTTGTAGGTGCGGCCTGGGTTCTCAAAGCTGGCCACCTTCTTCTCGTTCATACCGCTGGAGTGGCAAACCCAGCACTTCTCTGGATCACCCGAGGCGCCAGGGGCCAGACCCGCAAGCAACACTCATGATTTTTTTCTCAGGTAAGCAGCAGATGCGCAGATGTTTTTTTTTTTTTTAAGCATTCTTCTCCTCTGGTACGACAAGGAGGGTTTTTTGTATGGCAAGATTGAGTGAATCTGAAAGCAAGACCCAATTAACAGACTGACAAACGGTACTTGTTATTCATCATAATGAGTGCAAGTCTGTGACATGAGTGATGGCATTTTAACACGTTGTTTGTTTATTATTATATTATTATTATTATTATTATTATTATTTATATTTTTTGTATTTTTTTCAACCCAGAACATTTCATTTAAGCCAGCACATATCCTGTAAACGGTTACATGGAAAAACTCAGTTTCAACACATCATTTGATGACGTAGGAACTTTTATTCATATGACTGAAGCTTTATTGCTCTTCTTGGAAAATAAACATACATGAAAGTCAGAAATTGCTTTACCTATGAAACTGATGAAGGCTTTTGGCTTGTTCTTCCACTTCACACATATGATATAGACAGGAATACCCGTGGCTATGATCAAACAGCCAAACCCTAGAACACAATCACTTATTGTCAATCAACTACATTGAGCACAATCACTCATTGTCAATCAACTACATTGAGCACAATCACTCATTGTAAATCAACTACACTCAGCACAATCACTCATTGTCAATCAACTACACTGAGCACAATCACTCATTGTCAATCAACTATTCTGAGCACAATCACTTATTGTAAATTAACTGCTCTCAGCACAATCACTTATTGTCAATCAGCTATTCTCTACAGCTTCATCCCTGCTCAGTTTGTTGTTTTACTATACGTTCTTTTATAATCATATGTACAATTTCAAATTTGGTTTGCAGTCTACGACCTAGACACTGAAAATATTTTTTCAGTTTTTTTTTCAACGAATATCGCTCCACGCACCTGTTTCAACTGGACTGGCGTATAAAGGAACGACCACAAGGAAGATAGAACACAAGCAGTAAATGATTGGCCAGCCCAACCATACCTAGTATCGGAACATAAAATACGAAAGAATACTCATTTTATACCACTACATTAACTATGCCAAAATGTGACAGACTTTCAACATTACGTTACTACCCATTTAGTTATTCATTAAAATTAATTTCAAACTTGACTGTAAAAGAGTTACAGCTAACAGTAGGCAATGTTCGACTCGTTATCGAGTTTCCTTTTCCTTTTCACATATAAAATCTCTTGACACACAAACGTCCAGCATATGTGACGTTTTAAGGAATTAAAACGCATTTTTATGTGTTCTTGGAGTTTAACCTAAGCAATGCTGCCAATTTGATAAATGAAGTCCATCAGTACTTCAGCGCGCAAATAAAATCAATGAAACACTACCACGTGTTTCTTGTTTATGAAACACTACCACGTGTTTCTTGTTTATTTCTCCTTCTAACGAGATTAGGTCAAACTGCCACAAAGGGGGTGACGTCACATTAATTTTTGTGCTTAAAGAAGTCACCTTTCCCCGGTCAAAAGACTATCGTGGGGTATTTGGTGGGAAGGTTAATTTGCTTGGCAGCATTGCTTAGGTTAAACTCCAAGAACACATAAAAATGCGTTTCAATTGCTTAATACGTCATTTTTAATGTATTTTGGAGCTACTTTAACCCAGCAATGCTGCCAATTTGATAGACGTGAAACCGGAGGTGGGTGTCTTTTGTTCCGACATGAAATATTTTTTGTTTTCCATGTCACGCGAATTTCTACGTTCCGCGAATTTTCTGTCACGCGAAGCGTGCGTCACCTCCTTTGGGCGTGAACGACAACATTTCTGGAGTATTTGACTTCGTAATTATTTGGCGAATCAACCTTGCTCTCCCCTCGCCGTTTCTACCCTGTCGGTACCACATGGTGCGGTGACGAGCCCTGTTTTCTTAACTCGTTACATGCTCCCCCCCCCCTTTTTCTGTCCTTTCTCTTGCCTTCTGTTTGATTTTTAGCTGTATTGCCTATTTCGGCAAGGAGAAAAGAAAATATAACTACTGTAAGATTCGGTTAATTTGTTTTCTCATTCTAAACGTAAGCAGTTCTGAATAACACAGTCACTACACAGTAGTGAAATCCGAGTGGCTGGACGACGTATGGTCGCGTTGCGAACAGTCAAATCTTAAAATATGTCAAGCAACACTCATGAATATGCAACTGTCTGTAACGTTTGAGTACATTTTGGAACTAAACTTTCTTTTATAGCATAATGTCCTCTGTCATGACGGGCTTCGGCATGGTAAAACACTGCTAAAGTTGTCATGACAACCCAGTTCGTCAGTACAGAGTTACTGCGCTGTTCGAAATGACCGCTTGCAGTGCGATTTAGACAGTAGTTGCTACAAGCTCTGATTTGCACCGCGCGGCTTGGTCGTCTCATCTTCGTGTGGCTTTTTTTTTTTTTTTAAACAAAACCTTCCAGACACACGGACCTCCTTACTGCTACATGGAACTTCAGCAATAATACCCATGGTAAGCTTTTAACCTGTAGCTACATCGGCTTTGTCATGACCAGACCCTGATGTCACACGAACCTCGATTGTCATGACAAGCCTAGAGACTGTTGTTTGTAGCGTTCCGGCATAAACGTTCGAATCAAACACGCATCTAAATGTCTATGAAACGACCCTCTTCCGGAAACATGACTTCTTACTGCGACCTAACAAACTAGTGCCTTATACTCGCAGTAAGTTTGACTACACATATACTCATTTCGTCATGCCAAAATTTTCTGGTCGCGCAAACCTGCTGTCGTGACAAAAAGCTCGGTGTGTTGTCAGGCCTAAGGGGAGACTCCTCGTAGTTTATTGCTAAGACTGTGGCTATACGAGAGCATTCCGAAAATGGGGTAAAATATGTGTTAGGTGGGACTATTAGGCAACTTTACCCACTGTTAGTCCGAAACCAGGCCCACTACTGCGGCCATTTGAGTGCAGAATAACTGCTGTCGTGCGGCGTGTCAGCTGTTGTCAGTACAACAAGTCACGTGACGCCGTACAGACAAGGGGAAACCCTTGTTTGACAAAAATAAGCCAACTGTTCTGCAGACGGGATGAAATTTTTTTTTTTTTTGAATTGCATATCGTGCTAAGAGGTCGATAAAACAAAAATCATCCAGGGTTATTACCCCCTTACTGCGTTCTGACAATCCAATATCTGATACCTGCAGTAAATCTGAGGGTGCAATGAAACTTATTTCTAGCTCCACATCTCTTAATGCTACATAATATTTACGCCTAACTGCCCGTGGCAAGCGTTAACCTGTAGCTACACTGATCTTTCGTTATGACGAGACTCCACTGTCGCGCGAGTCTCAGTTCTCATTACAAAACACCACATACTGCAACGAGTGATCTTCCGACAAATGTATTCACTTTAACCTCGTATCTAGCCATCTGTGAAATACCAATTGAACGGAAGCATTCTTTTTTTTTTTACTGTAGTTTAATAACCCATTACTCAGAACTCACAGTAAATTCGGCGGTACACGCACTTATCTCGCACGACAGAAACTTCTTGTCACGCGAACCTGCTGTCGTGACAGAGAGGTCGCTGTCTCGCGAAGTTTGGAGTGGAAGTCCTCGTAGTTTAACTGCTAATTCCTAGCTTGCACGAGGTCGTACTCGGAGTGGGGTGAAATATGTATTAGATGGGACTAAAAGACAACTAAATTTCCGATTAGTCCTGCTCAAACCCCTTTACTTTCGCGGTGCGAGTGCAAAATAACTTTGCTGTCGTACGGCGTGTGACTTGTTATCAAAACAACAAGTCACGTGACGTCGTACAAACAATGGGGAAAACCCGCGATGCATTCTTGAAGGATTTCCCGAGAAAAAACACCCAAAGCCTGCCCTGCGGAGCTCGAAACGCCGTGGACAAGGGAAGGGGGGTACGCAGCCCTGTTCTGCCAGGCAGTAAGCAACTCATCCATGCAAACTAAGCCTGTAGGGCTTGGAAAAACCCATTTTTTCTCGCCGCGGTTAATGGTGACAGCTATCGTGACCTAGATAATGTCAGGCACCGAAAACCGCCCCAAACTGCAAAGAAATTGCGATTTGGGTAAAGATCCTATGGTGGGCAGCAAGGCCGAAGTGTGAAGAACGCACTGGCGCCGCTGACTGTTCCACCTGAAGGTAAGGGGGTGAGGAAAAAGACATCGAACGCAGCCCCGCCAAAATGGCGTGTTGCTGTCAGACAGCTGCGAACAAAAAACCTTTTCCAGACTCTCCCAAACCTCGGATCACACGACTAAACGCTGCTAAGCAACGTTAGTCGAACCTAGCATAGATCCATTGGCAGAATGTAGCTCCGAGCGAGACGATAGCCCCGAATGAGCAAACACTGGATCTGGTAGGTTCCGAAGCACAAAGTGCCGAATTGTGCAACAACTAAGGCAAGAAACCTAGGTTCCTGGCCACCAAACGAAGCAGAAACTTACATTTGTGAAGTATTTTGAACAATCCAGAAAGAATATCCGAAATTCTCGTGTAAAAACGAAAAAAGATATCCTAAATCGAAAGTGCTTCTGAATTTTTGCGCGCAAAAATAAATGTGCCGTCACCCCCTTTGTGGCAGTTTGACCTAATCTCGTTAGAAGGAGAAATAAACAAGAAACACGTGGTAGTGTTTCATAAACAAGAAACGCGTGGTAGTGTTTCATTGATTTTATTTGCGCGCTGAAGTACTGATGGACTTCATTTATCAAATTGGCAGCATTGCTGCGTTAAAGTAGCTCCAAAATACATTAAAATTTATTTTTTTTAGAAGTAAACATGTGTTGAAGAAACGCTTACTTTGATTGGACGATGCATATCAGGCCGTGTCCGCCGGAAGTAGAGCAGTGCGAAGACAGATAGACCAATGGCAAGCCAGTTGACAAATGCCACGTAGTTAATGAGACTATACATATCAGTGGAGCATAGATAAACCAATGAAAAGAGGCCCTGAAATTGCAGAAGACACAGTTCATAACATTCAACAGAAACGCAAACAGAAATAAAAATAGAGAAAGACGTCAAACTATATACACATTTTTACGTTCTAGGACTGCACCGTCATTCCTTGTTTGCATGGTTATCTGAGATCTAAAATACAACCCATTGTTCTAATGTTGCAAAGTCTGTTTCAGGCAGTTTTTTTTTGTCAGATGGCAGGCTGGGCTGTACATACCATGAATATGACTGCAGGGGCGGGGGTCATTTTCTTCACCTGCACCATGCTGAGTACCTGAGGCATGTGGCCCTCGCGCGCCCCCACAAAAAACAACCTGTAAAGCCAATGACGTCACAGCTTTCCGGAAACGCTCCGATAACATGCAGTTATGGTCAGCAACAAAAAAGAACATAAACGTAGCAAAAGTGAACTACTGTTAACAAAGTCCGTTAACTGCTCCTGTAGCTAACATAGGTTTTGAAAGGTAATTACTAAATTTCACTTTTATGTTGAAATGTATTCTTGTAAAAACCGTTTGAGTAATTTAACTGAATCAGCAGATTTCCCTTGTGCAGTGTAAAGGTAACTGAACAGTTAACTTCTGCGAGTACCGGGGCCATCGAGTGGTGATATGCTCTTATTTGCCTGTCATCACCAATTTTTCGGTCTGTTTAAAAAATTGCAATTCGCTGTTGAGCATTTATCTAAGTTCTCACTGTAAAGGATTTAAAAACTAGGCTAAAAGCATCGGTGGAAGGCCATGTTCTGCCACAATATACACATGTATTTGAAGGGAGTTGTATAAGAGATTTAAGTTGGATAAAGAAACTATTCTATTCATTTTACAACTTAATTCCTAACAAAACTTGAGTAAAATGCTCTCTGTGCTTCCGTACTCAACCGTTCACATTTGCCGTGTTGCCAAAACATGAACAGTCTACTTTCAAAAACAGCGAAAAAGAAGTGCGCAGCAAATGAGTCACTGATGACCCAAATGCAGTATAACCGCTTGCAACGATTACCACGAGCTAACACTGCAGGGCAGCACTGGCACACAAGTCAATAACGAATGCAGTCACACTTCAATGCTCAACCTAAAGAAAGCATTGCCACGAAACCCATAAAAATGCCTCTGTATTTTTTTAATCTATTCAAAAAAAATGTTTTAATATTTCATGAAAACAGTGACTCTTTGAAACAAAATCAATAAGCTATCGAAGTTAAAAGAATATTGGCCAAAACTCAATAAGAAAATAGTAAGCCACAATCCACAGGTTAACAAATCGCTGTGACTATGGCAAATCTAGACGACAAGTTGCGACTTGTTTCATGGTCCAGTATTCCTAAGTCGCTGTTTTTCAGCTTCTTTCAGACGAAATGCAATAAAATGTCCTACTCATTCAATGTTTGAGACAAACCCTAATACGTTCCTCAATGGGAGGTGGTCAATATTCAAAGCAGATGCATGACATCACAAAAATCTTCAAATTTCATTGGCCCACTGTAGTTACTATTAGTTGACTCATCAATGAACGTAAATATACTATGAATGAAAGTAAATTTATGACTGAAATTGGAACCGTCTCAAAAAAAAAATCCCCCAAGCGGAATGTAGCACTATAGGAAGGCCAGCTTGGGCTGGCCTTCCAAAAATGAAAACTGTTGTGGGAAACCGGCATGCGCAAAACGCAAAACATAACAAACTGACGAAAGGAGGGAAGTGGCTCAGTTCGTTGCCCCTTAAATAAAGTTATCGGGCTATGTGCGGAGTTCAGTCTTTCTGTGGGGTTTGAAATATTTAGATCGTAATACAAATTCAGACCAAGTATGTAAACTTTTAACAGCTAAATGGCAGTTAATTCTCAGAATGGGAAAGCAGAAGAATTTCTGTAAAACTTAAAATTTTGTCTGTTTATCTAGTTTAAGTTTGTGTTGAGATAAAAATGCTTTTAAAGTTTTGAAAAGTTGAAACAGTCTCGAGGAAAACATCGACTCAAAGAAATTAACAGAGAGTTTTGCTCGTTTATTGTAAGATCAAAGGAAATATCGACGAGGCAACTGTTAACACAGGCTCGTGTCTATTTCAACTGATTTTATGAGAACGCTGAGCCCCAGCTTCGGCAATTCCCGTGGCGAAGTCAACTCTGAGCGCCAAATAAGGCAGAAATCGAACCCTAAGTGGGTAACTAAACAAACCAATGTTCCAACCCATGATGCAAGACACCCAACAGCTTTTCTGTCATGCGTCATCGACCCCAAGAAAAAAGAGCCTACGTCAATGGCAACAGACAATGTCGTCACTTCTTTTATGATTACTCTTTTTTTTTGGGGGGGGGGAGGCTTCGTGTACATATGGTCAAAATTAGAAGCGATTGATTCGATCAGTTCAGTCGAAATGTAGTCACACCGGGTTGTATGGTATTCTCTCACTTCTATGAATATGAAACTCACGAACACAGCTAGTTACGTCTGATTGAATTTACAACTGGGAAAGTAGTTAATTTGCTGATTTGAAAATCTGAAATCCTAAACAAGGACATGACCCAGCCGAGTTACCAAACAATAAAAAAGAGAAAAACTCCAAAACGAATACTGTTGGGCCAAAAAATGAAGAACTTTGTTTCTGAACGTAATTTTTTCACACATATACACAAAAATGAGTTTTCCCGGGTGGAAGCTACCCGAAAAGAAGGAATGTTGGAAAGGTTGGTCTTTGACGATTCACGTATTAACCGACATTTACACAATTTTACAAAATTTGTAAAATTCCAACATTTCGGCATTTTGTTGTCATTTGCGAAAAAAACAGCAAAGTCCAGGTGGAGAAGCACCTAAGGAACTTTCGATTAAAATTCTATAATAATTATTTGAAAAAAAACTGAGAGAAATTAATGATTTGACAATTCAGTTATTTACTACTATTTATTCCAGTTTTTACCAAACTTCAAAGTTCCGCCATTTCGGCAGTTGTTGGCGAACCACGAAAAAAAATAATAGCCTGGTAGGCGAACCCCTGGGGAACATCCCTGCATAACATCTAAACGATTGGTGTAAACTGTAGGAGTAGCATTTTAAAAATGGGTCAAAACGGGCACAAAAAGTGCCGCCATTTTGTACGTTTTCGTCAATCGTCAAAAAAAGTACTAGCCAGGTGGGGGACCACCCAGGAACATTACTGCGTAATATTAAAACGATTGGAGTAAAACTGTAGAAGGAGTATCATTTTAAAGAGAAAGTTTAACATATGCACATACATTCAGGCCCCCTATAGTGATACGACTAACCCAGTCCGACAAAGTCGGCTGGGTTAAAAAAAAGACGGTCAACTTGAATCGGCACACAGCTGCAATTGGACGAAGAAAGAAGGTACCAAAGTCAGTCATGAAATGAATTAAGTTTTAAAATTGAGCCTCCTGTGCAACCCCGGAAATTTACTGAATGAGGAAGACACGATCTCTCGCGAGGAAAAGAACCCAATTATTGCCATGCAATTAACTAATCATTGCTCTCATATCCCGAAAGATGCAATATCTGCCATAGAATTAACTACTTAGTGTCATAACTATCCACAAAGATATTCCAACATTTAGCTGAAATTGTTATCTACGAAATTTAGTCGAAATCGTGGGTGATGTTTCTTCGTCAAATTGTAAAGAATATCTTTTTAACTGATTCACTAAATAGATAATAATAATAATAATAATAATAATAATAATAATAATAATAATAATAATAATAATAATAATAATAATAATAATAATAAGTTATAACTGTGAGTTATTTCTGCAAGCAAGTACCTCGCAATTATTCAACTGTCCTTGTACTTAACTTCCGATTTCAAATCTCGATTGTAAAGCTATATATCGAGCCTTTAAAAGTTAAAGTGATCTGTTGCGGGGGATGCATTGAAAACCGGTGCAACTGAAGTTTTCATCAAATTGCAATTGACATACAATAAAGCAAAGACGCTGAAATTGTCGTCTTCACTGATCGCTTCAGAAATCGGCCATCAAACGCAAGAGATGCAATTATAAATTTCGACTAAATGTTGCAGACGAGTGTCGCTCGATTAATGTACATTCATTCACACCATATTGGTAGTTTGATGCATAAACAAGAGACAAAATACCGACGATCGTGTATCAATAAAACACGAGCTGTTTGCTCGCATCGATGTCGGATATTCAATTTAAGTGATGTGTTTATACTTTGTAAACTCGACTTTTTTTTAGCCCCCCGCCTTAAGCCAGTTTGAAACGTATCGATTGAGTGCACTTCTGGCGGCTATTTTTTCCCATGTGAACTTTGTTATAACAATTTGAACAGATGTGTAAAGTTATTGAACTCTTTTTATTGTTATGATGCCAAAGGCCCACTTGGTGCAAAACAACAAGCCTGCGTGGGTGAACCATTGGATGACATGAAGAGTGCGGATGCATTCGCCTTCTTGTGAAATCATTTTGATGGACTAATTCCCTCTATCCCACTTACCCAAGGCAATGTTAAGGAATGTGTGATGCTCACTGCACGGGAGTATAACGCCCTTGTCTCGGTTATCGACCCCGAAAGTGCAAACGACAAGTAAAGTAAATGCTAGCATAATTTTATTTCTGTCGCTAATATTCGCTCAAATGGTATCGTGTGGGGGATTTTTATGGGTATGGCAACAATCGGGGTGGGGGGGACTTTTTTTCGTCCTTCATGCAAAACAGTTGAATAAAAGCTTGATGTTGTGGAAAAATGCTCGTTTTTTTCATTCATTTTCCATGGTAATAGCGACTCGGGGCTTGTACTAATTAAACGACAGACGGTGGCTAGCAGACTGAACGAACATGAGTCAGTGCCAGCAGAGATCAACACAATAAGTAGTTCACTTCTGCACCTTCTGGCACTGAAGTATTCTCACTAAGTAACCTACATCGTAAATATGTATCGAACCGCTGCCAGGGTTGTCCGTGACATTTTACAAAAGGCGGGCGTGGAGTGAAGCATGAATGTATTCTGTTAACAATACCTGTACGTGGAAGGTCATAACAAAGGTGTGCTTTATCAGACAGTGGGAATGTCGTCATAACCGGAGAAAGGCGGCATGTGTTTGTGATGGGACATGAAGGTACCAAACAGGAGCTATCCTCAACCCCAAGCCAAAATGTCTATCTTTTCAATGATGTCAATAGTTTGCGGGAGATATTTCTTAATTTGTTTTTCAGGTTGAATAGGATTAAAAGCCACTTTATTGCTTCATACAAAACAGTGTTTTGTGTTGCGCCGTCCAAAATTGATTATTACATTGCGAAGTATATTATAACTCAGGCGACAGCTTGGCAAATATTGCTGCATCAACTTTTCATTGAATTTTCATGTCCTCTGTTATGAGGCAGAGTATAATTAGACTGATATCGTTTTTGAAGCAGTGTGGCTGAAATCATGGGACCGCTGAACTTAATATTTCAGTCAAAAACTGGTCAAAATAAGCTTATATCCATTGTGAGTGGTCTACAAAGCAACAACTTATGAGAAAATTAACGAGGAACCCGTGACCAATGTCTCTCTACATGAACTATCGCTCGATGAACTGTCGCTAGACGAATTGTCGGAGATATAAAGCACCGTTCAAAGGCTATTCAGTGGGAAATAAGGAGAAAAAACTGCAAGATCTCCGTATATGGGCGTAGCAACGAGGGCATATTACCAGTGCATTGATATATCAGGATATTCATTTGCTCTGCGTTGTCACATGTTAATAACTTCAGTTTTTGTTCGAACTAAATGTAATCTGGCAGCCTTGAGGTCTCATAAGCCCAGGGTTTTATAATCGTTTCAGAAAATATTTGTGGCTATTGGTCTATACTAACTCCGGCGCCAAAGCTGCATGCGTACTGGAGGTCCTTCACGTTGCCAGTGTAGCTTTCATACACAGTATTAGACTGCAGCCCGCTTCACACGAGCTTTTGTTCACAAGAAAGGTAGCGCTTTTTGATCCAACACTTTTGAGTGATTGAAGGGGGGCCCACGGAGTAAATCCGCTACGGAATCCAGTGGCCGATCTTTCCGACTCACGGCACGTCTTTATTCACGGACACAAAGCACTTATCTCTGAAGAATTAGACATTCTGATTATGTTTCATGCACGTTTTGGCACAAGGAGTCATATTCCAATCTGTCATATTTTCTACCCTAATGTTAATGGAGAAATGTCAAGATACATCCGTGGCACCCATGCAGATATATATAGATCGATATTCTGCCATATTTTCTGGTAAATAATTAAATAAGTTCAATAAATTTAAATGAAGGGAGTGAATATATATATATATATATATATATATATATATATATATATATATATATATATATATATATATATATATATATATATATATGTATATATAGATATATATGAATCTATATATAAATATATAATATTTAATACCTTCCTTGATCAGTGTGTGCCTAGTGAAAAAGTTATGTCGACTGCGACTAACGATGGTGACGTAAAAAAAAAAAGACAAAAAAAACTGTCAATATGCTTCTAGTCATACGGTAAAAACCTGCAGCTTCCTGATAATCACTTGCGCAAAACAATTTTGATAACAGGAATGACTTCTTTATCTACAAGTGGGAATTAAAAACTGGAAGTGCTGTTTTAGTATACCATATTCTCTTCCCAGTTAACGCCCTGAACCTGTGGCGTTTATACCATACCCCCATACCTATATGTTTACACATATACACCCCACTCTCTTCTGATACTCTCTACGCCGATTCGGGGGGGGGGGGGGGGGATCTAACGCAACATTTTTTCAATCAAGTAACAAGATTTTTCCATGGGTAAAAACAGAAACTCACCTGGATGTAGTGAACAAGATGCCATTAACACCTCCAAAAGTGGACAGCGCCACAAAGACAGGCATCACCCACCACATGAAGCCGTACAGGGATACAGAGAACGTCTGCAACAAAGGCGTAGGTGTGGCAGCTCTCGCTTCAGTTTTCACAACTACTCCGTCGTTTGCTGTTTGTTTCGCAGACTTTTATTGTCCGCAAGATTGGTTCTTTTCATTTTCGTTGACGATATTTTCAATACAATTGAATCATGGCAGAAATGTGACGTAAATGTTACAGTCAAACAGAAAGTTTATAAACTGTCTGGTTTGGTTAACAACTGTGTAAATTGCCTGATTTTAGGGCTAAAAAATCTGACAGTTTGCCTACGTTGTAATTACATCTTAGTAATTAGAGAAACATATACCAAGAAGCATGGTCGTTAAGAGAAGGCGATGAAAGCGCTTGATGGGCGGGGGTGAGGCGCCACGGCGACGGCAGGACCGTCTAGGACGTCTTGAATGAGGCGTGGAGGTGAAGACGGTACCCAGCACGTGAGGGCGGCGAGGGGGGGGGGGATCAGATGATAACGTATACATCTACAACGGCGGAATTGTCTAGGACGCTCTGGGGGGACACGGTGGGGGGGGGGGGGTGGTGAGGGGATGAGGTGGTGACGTACCACTGCGACAGCGGGACTGTCTAAGACGCCCTGTGGGGACACGGTCGTGAATTAGGCGATGTTACTGAGCACGTGAGGGCGGGGGGGGGGGGGGGGAAGAGGGAGGATGAGGTGGTGACGTACCACTGCGACGGCGGGACTGTCTAGGACGCTCTGTGGGGACACGGTCGTGAAGTAGGCGATGTTACTGAGCACGTGAGGGCGGGGGGGGGGAGGGGGGCGAGAGGGGGGATGAGGTGGTGACGTACCCCTGCGACAGCGGGACTGTCTAGGACGCTCTGTGGGGACACGGTCGTGAAGTAGGCGATGTTACTGAGCACGTGAGGGCGGGGGAGAGGGGGGATGAGGTGGTGACGTACCACTGCGACAGCGGGACTGTCTAAGACGCCCTGTGGGGACACGGTCGTGAAGTAGGCGATGTTACTGAGCACGTGAGGGCGGGGGGGGGGGGGTTAGGGGATGAGGTGGTGACGTACCACTGCGACGGCGGGACTGTTTAGGACGCCCTGTGGGGACACGGTCGTGAAGTAGGCGATGTTACTGAGCACGTGAGGGCGGGGGGGGGAGAGGGGGGATGAGGTGGTGACGTACCACTGCTATTGCGGGACTGTTTAGGACGCCCTGTGGGGACACGGTCGTGAAGTAGGCGATGTTACTGAGCACGTGAGGGCGGGGGGGGGGGGAGAGGGGGGATGAGGTGGTGACGTACCACTGCGACGGCGGGACTGTTTAGGACGCCCTGTGGGGACACGGTCGTGAAGTAGGCGATGTTACTGAGCACGTGAGGGCGGGGGGGGGGAGAGGGGGGATGAGGTGGTGACGTACCACTGCTATTGCGGGACTGTTTAGGACGCCCTGTGGGGACACGGTCGTGAAGTAGGCGATGTTACTGAGCACGTGAGGGCGGGGGAGAGGGGGGATGAGGTGGTGACGTACCACTGCGACAGCGGGACTGTCTAAGACGCCCTGTGGGGACACGGTCGTGAAGTAGGCGATGTTACTGAGCACGTGAGGGCGGGGGGGGGGGGGTTAGGGGATGAGGTGGTGACGTACCACTGCGACGGCGGGACTGTTTAGGACGCCCTGTGGGGACACGGTCGTGAAGTAGGCGATGTTACTGAGCACGTGAGGGCGGGGGGGGGGGAGAGGGGGGATGAGGTGGTGACGTACCACTGCTATTGCGGGACTGTTTAGGACGCCCTGTGGGGACACGGTCGTGAAGTAGGCGATGTTACTGAGCACGTGAGGGCGGGGGGGGGGAGAGGGGGGATGAGGTGGTGACGTACCACTGCTATTGCGGGACTGTTTAGGACGCCCTGTGGGGACACGGTCGTGAAGTAGGCGATGTTACTGAGCACGTGAGGGCGGGGGGGGGGGAGAGGGGGGATGAGGTGGTGACGTACCACTGCTATTGCGGGACTGTCTAGGACGCCCTGTGGGGACACGGTCGTGAAGTAGGCGATGTTACTGAGCACGTGAGGGCGGGGGGGGGGAGGGGGGCGAGAGGGGGGATGAGATGGTGACGTACCACTGCGACGGCGGGACTGTCTAGGACGCCCTGTGGGGACACGGTCGTGAAGTAGGCGATGTTACTGAGGACGTACACCACCGTCACTATGCCGCATGACAGGAAGATGGCTCGTGGTAAATTTCTACAAAAAAGAAAAAAAAATCACAGAACTTCCCTAATAATGATTAACTAGCATATACTACTTCTCATATACGAAGTTAACAGAGGAATTTTGTCCCGGAGAGGGTGGAATACACAAAGCCTCGGCTCTAACCGATTTTTTTGGTGTTATATTTTAAGGTAAGATTTAGCACCTCCCTCACATCCTATTGCCTTTCAGTGAAACTAGAATTTGCTGAAAAG
Organism: Protula sp. h YS-2021; assembly: GCA_949752745.1. NCBI lineage: Eukaryota > Metazoa > Annelida > Polychaeta > Sabellida > Serpulidae > Protula > Protula sp. h YS-2021. The sequence goes on along the minus strand of OX457029.1, from coordinate 38,655,885 downwards.
GGGAATATTGTTATGCCATTTTAAAACGAAGCTTGTTTTGAAATACTTGGTGACCTCGCAGCCGAAACGTACAAGTTGAAAGGGTCACAAACGTGCGTGTGCGCTTAACCCGCTGACCCGAACAAACGCCTACTTCTCAAGAGGCTTTCTCAAAAGCTATCGGACCTTTTTATACTAAAAATCTTTTTCTTCCAGCCATTTTAAACTGAACCAACGGGACTGTTTTCTTTGTGGCTTATTTTTAAGGTCAGAGAAAAAGCAACATAAAGCCGTTTAACAGGCGCTACGCACGATACACAACAATATAATGAATTGTGCTCGAAAAGCGTCACACTTCATGAACTTAACCGAAAATTCTTTTTCGCACGCATCCACTTGAGAAATTTCTAATCTAAAATGCGCCTCTTTTGCATAAAAACACGTTTTGTGTATTTTGGCCGTTTAGAACTCTTTGAAAATGCAAACTTTTACAATGGAAATCTTAATTGGAAGTTTATACAACCCACGAAGGGTACACAGTTTCTAAACCTATAATTTTCTTTTAAAGAAAAAAATTGTTTTACACAACGAAATGAATAGGTAAATCAACTAAAATTGCCTCATAAATGTCCAAGTTTAATGACAGTGTGTTTGGATGTATTCAAAGAAAAAGGAAAAAGGTTAGAAAGCACGTCACGCTGAGTGCCTTGCAAAAAGGCCTTTGTGAAGTCATTGTTTTTACAACACACAGGAAAATTGTTCATTTTGTCTTCCGTTTACCATCCATAACCACCCCCCACCCCCCTAGCCGTCTGAAAAAACTACAATACTTAAAAAGGTAACAGATGTGTGGATTATATAGAAGAATTAAAAAAAAAGATGAAAGCAAGGAATTGGCGGAAAACATATCAGCAGCGATGATAGGGCACATACGATGACAGGGCACATACGATGATGGGGCACATACGGTGATAGGGCACATACGATGATAGGGCACATACCATGATAGGGCACATACGATGATGGGGCACATACCATGATAGGGCACATACGATGATGGGGCACATACGATGATAGGGCACATACGATGATGGGGCACATACGATGATAGGGCACATAAAATGATAGGGCACATACGATGACAGGGCACATACGATGATGGGGCACATACGATGATAGGGCACATAAGATGATAGGGCACATACGATGACAGGGCACATACGATGACAGGGCACATACGATGATAGGGCACATACGATGATGGGGCACATACGATGATAGGGCACATAAGATGATAGGGCACATACGATTATAGGGCACATACGATGACAGGGCACATACGATGATAGGGCACATACGATGATGGGGCACATACGATGACAGGGCACATACGATGATAGGGCACATACGATTATAGGGCACATACGATGCGCACATTATTTACCTTTCCGGATCTTTTAACTCTTCAATGACATAATTCAAGTAATTCCTGCAAAAAAAAAATTGCATAAAATATTACGTATTTTCAGACTTTTTTGCGGTGTCCACTCAAAACATTGAACCAAAAAATCATTTAGCACTGGTCTTTTTTTCAGTAAAGTTTCTTGATACAGCCAAGCGACACTGGGTCATAAGATTCAACATTTACTTTATTTAGTTTGTTATAAAATGATTTATTCGTATGTTTTTGTTTCAAATACGTTGTGCTGCATTCTTTTCAAAAGCGCTTTTTAATTTAAATCGTTCGTCGTTCTTTTTTTTTTTTGTCTTTAAAGTCATGTTTGTGTTGATCTTTTAATCGAATTCAAAAAACGTTATATATCACATACCAGCCATTGTAGGCGAATAAACCCTGGTAAAACGCCAATGCGATGTTCCCAATGTTCCAGTTCGAGCCCTCGAATGGGGCATGGAAAAATTCGACCCGACCTTAAAAGTGAAATATTTTCAAATGTCAATACAAGTAGGAGCATCTTAGTAATTCAATCTTAATCGACGTTATTCAGTCTCAGTTAGAATCACTGCTTCTTGTCATTTTGTACGAATAAGTTGTAAAGAGCAATTAGTATTTAACTTTCCATTGTTGTAGAGGAATTTTACATGGTTCCTGAGAACGGAGGGGAGAAATTGCCCCAGTGTTATGGTCCTGAAAATGTAATGTGTTATGTGGCGAACCTCGGCCCAGCTGGACGAAGCCGGAGATGATAATGAGCAGGAGCGCTGCTAATTTCGCATACGTGAATAGATCCTGCACCCGTGTCGCCCATTTCACATCGTACGCATTAACTGCAGTCAGAATAGCTGCAAACAAAAAAATACGGGCTCGTGTTTATTTATTTATTTATTTTTATTTTTTTTGCTTTTCGTAATTTCAATCCGATATTGCATGCAAATACGGAGAAGTGTCCAATGTCTCACACAGGGGATTTTCACTAGCCAAATTTGTATTCAACAATTTCTACTTGATACACTTCAGTTTATACTTCCTTTGTTGAAACCTGTCCCAAATTCTCACATTACTGATATACAGTATACTTCACTTCTCTCAAACTAGTAGATCTTGATTTTTGCGACATTCTTATAACCTGTTCTTGTCACTGCGCCCATGACCACCCCAGAAAATCCTATATCCACCCTTGTGTTCGGTCAGATGGCTCGAAATGAAGGGAATCTACTGTGATTTCTTGTTGGGCGAGGTGGGTGTAGTGCCGGGTCCGGGTACGGGCGTAATCAGTTATTCCATACTGAACGCGGAACCAGGCCAATAACCCCCCTCCCGGCGGCCTCCCCCCCCCCCCACCCCCCTGGCAATCACCTAGACTCACTTAACGCAGTGTGTACCCGCACATTCTTCCCCTCGAGCAGCGAATGTCAAATCGTGGTAAACCACACATTGTTGTTGCATAATCCGAATCACACACACCCGTAAATGATTTTAATGACCCTTCTACAAAACACCTTAAAGTAATACACCGGTTTTTTTATTCAAATTAATACGTGTTTGAAATGCCCGAAGGAAGTATTAAAAGATAACAACATACTTCTGCTTCACCAGCTCAATTCAAAGGTCTTCACTGTGAGGAAGAAATTTGAAAACATTTTCAAAAACGCTTTGTATTTTGTCAAAATTATGCCGTCGTGCATTTCCAATGATGCCGCGAAAAGCGGTTTATTAAAGTGGATGCCAATTGAGAAAGCCTTTGGGGCCTCAGCTAGAACTCAATGTTAACCTGAAGGAAATGAACCCTATACATTTTCATATCTTTTTTGGGCTATAGTTCAATTGAGTGTGATTTCATCATACTGGCGGTAAGCTAAGTATACATTTAAGATCAATAGTTTTTTACAAATAAATCTACAGTGCATTGATTACAGCAAGGCATATTAAGCAGAGAGTGCGCGTGGCTTATTTCGTCTGAAAACAAACGGCCATATCCCCACTCTGCATTCTAAAGCTTTGAGTCGTTTCTTGGTCGAGATTTCCACGCTATCGATCACTTGATTTACTCTCTGAGTGTAAAACCACCGGATATGCCAGTCCAATAGCACTAAACATTGTATAAAAAGGGCTAAGATTCACTGCAAATTAACGGAGATTTGGAGAGGCCGGGGTTTTACTTTTTAACTGTCTGACAATTCCCTTAAGACGAACCTCAGAAATAAGACATGATAGTTTCTGTCTTCTTTTTTCGAAAAAAAAAAAAATCTACGAGAATGGCATGCGTGGTGACGCAGTGCTATATAAAGAAAGAACACTGTTGACCCCATCTCCTGCCTCTGCAAAGCTCATTTCTTCATTTTCTAACAGCTCGGAAAAAAACATGAGGCTTGGAGATTCTCAGATGTAGATCCCTATTTCAATGGGTAACTATAGCAACAATAAACAAATCCCCTCGATCTCCTTTCTTGGGGTTTGATTTGCACAACCACACGGTTTCATATATTGCATTTCGTGTGTATAATGTCAGTGGAATAGAATTTAGAATTAGAATTTAGCATTTAGAATTACAGTTAATCTCTGATTGAAATACCCAATACACAAAGACAAATTTTACTTTTTTAATCATTCAAACAGACGAGCTTCTTTGTTGGTCAGAGAACAGTGGTTAGTTGGCGTTTTGTGGGTTTCTCCATACCCGGCTGTTGTTATGGATCCACAAAAAAAAAAAAAATAAAAAAATAAAGGACAGGGTGGTAAAATTAACAAGCCACGATAGAAAGCACAGACCCCAACCAGAATGGACATACAGGGTGGCGGCCACTGTGATCTTGAAAATGGGTGGGAGCAACAGCTGACCATTGACAGACGAACAGAGAGACCCCAAACCCAGTCCCTGTGTGGGGCTAAAAGCTAAGAAATGGGGGCTAACCAATAACTATTGTCCCGACACATTTATGCTGGGTAATAGAAAGTATTAGAACAAAACAAATGATTTCAAACCTATGCATAGTACAGCAAGAAGTCTCATGGCAGATTCTGGCTGCTCGCACTCTGGAAAAAGTGGTTCTATGACGTAATACGCAAACGTTAGTGCAACGATTGCTTGCGAGCACGGCCGAATAATCATACACTCCACCCATATTCGTAGAAACGCGACGAACGGTCCAAATGCTTCGTATATATAGGCGTAATCAGCTCCAGATTTGACTATTGCAGTCCCTAATTCAGCGTAACAATAGGCACCAATTGTTGAAAATATTCCGCACAGCACCCAAATGACGAGCGCAAAGCCGACAGATCCTGTTTGTTCGAGCACGCCTTTTGGACTAACAAAAATACCACTGCCTATGATCGACCCAATAATCACAGTAGTGCCGTTTAGTAAAGAGATTTTAGGTTTCAAATTCACCAAATTATCATCCACTTGGGATTCCTTGGAGGGGCTCCTGTTCAGTGGTATAGTTGCTGCGTTTAGTGGCTGCGACTTTTGCGAAGAACAAGAGGAAAGTCTACTCTTTTTTCCCTGGCCCATATCTCCACTACCCATTTCACCCTTTGCCATTGCTCTTATTAATAATTATCCAAGCTACTACACAACAATTGTCACAATTTTTCGAAATTATCCAATGCACAAGCATAAGACATCCACTTCCCTTGCTTCAAGGCAACTATTTCATCATGCTTGTTTGTTTACATTCCCACAGCTCATGCATGCGAGCTAAATTTTCTTTCGTCACTTGTGCGCTTCCACTACACCCATAAACGAATATTTAGAGTTCAAAACAGTTCTCTGTGCTTTTTAATCATAAATTTATTCAATATCTCGCCAGTTGGCATTTAGTAATGTTTTCTTTGAGAGAAATTTCTTTCTGTCAGACAAAACGTGTTTCCGCGTGGTCAAAACATTGTGACGCCAAGCTTTTATTGGCACTTGGGCCCTTGACCTTATTAGTTATGTGAGCCATTTGTTCTTCAGGGAGGAGGTGAGACAGGCGAGCAATGTTCAAGTTTGAAGTCGATCCACCTTTTCGTTTTCGAGATGCCTTGCACAGAACAGTTGGTACACAAAAGACTGCACATACACACAAAATGTACAAACACTACATGCCTCCTCTTGGTTGGGGAGGCATAATTCCCTACTTCCCTACGTTGATTTTTGTTGTTGTTAACCGTTCCCCCTCCGTGCCCCGGGCATCTAATTTAGATCCGCCTCCGAACTACACTAGCTCTTTTACCAAATATTACGGTAAGGATCAGTTATGTTCTTCATAACTGTACAACAAATGATTCATCTCGAAGGGAGAGGCCGGGGGGGGGGGGGGGGTTGTGAGGTGGCGCATTTTAGTGCCAAAATGGTGAGCTGCTTGCCATAACACAGATATCAGATGACCCACTATAAAAGTGAAAAATACTTCCTGGAGTGCTAACCATTACATAATCACTCTCATATATGAAAAGGCTTGACAACCAAATGAAAATAAGTTTGTGTCCAAAAAAAAAAAAAAAAAAAAAAAAAAAAAAAACAACCCCCCCAAAAAAAACAAACAAACAAACAAACAAACAAAAACAAAACTAGAAATGTGTCCGTTGAAACACGGATATCCCGACCGAACTGCCATACGGTTTGGGGAATAGGGAATCCTAGAAACATTTTCAACTATAAAAATGATAAGTAAATGTATTAGGCCTTCTATATAAAGGCTTACCAAAAATTCGGTGTGGGAAAACAAAAATATCCCGCAGTGAAAAAACCAAAACCTAGACAGCTCTATATTATATACAAAAGCTACATACCCGGTTTAATTGAAATCCGACTGGTGGAACTTGAGATATGGTGTTCACAAACCGCTACATATGGGAAATCCGATGCAGTGACCTTGAACAACGATACAAGGTCACCGAAATGTAATCTCCTCTAAAACATGACATATAGCAGCCACATAGAACATATGATTAAAATCCGACCCATGGAACTTGAGATATGGTGCTCACAAACCACTTTATATAGGAAATTCCTATGTAAAATTTCGAAGTCTGGCACTGACCTTGAACAACGGCGCAAGGTCACCAAAACATAACAGCTCTAGAACTAGTTGAACTTGAGATATCTTGCTCACAAACCACTTGGTATAGGAAATCTCATGTAAAGTTTTGAAGTCCCGCAGCGACTTTGAACAACGCAAGGTCATCAAAACATAAAAATCTGTAAAACATTATACAAAGAAGCTGCACATCAGGTTTGATTGAAATCCAACCAGTTGAATTTGAGATATCGTGTTCACAATCACAGCGTAACGCACAGAATAATGGACAAACGGACCAGTCAAAAACATGATGCCCCCCTCGTGACCTTAGTCAGGGTGGGGGGCGTGTTTCCTCAAGCGCCTCAATGAAGTAAATTTGCCACATTGCTTGACACAAGGATACAACTAAGAGCTTAACTTTGACACATTACAACCCGTTACGACACACGAAGACCTCACAATGCACCACAACTGAGACTGACCGCTGACTGAGTGACATTACGTGATAGCTGTAAGTAACGCACATAAAGGAAAATAACAGGCAGTGTAAGAAAAAGCCACGGATCGATATTTGTGTTGCCAGTGTTTTTAAGTATGTCTAAAGAATGTATTGTAAATTGAAAAATCAAGATTTTAAGAGAATCTATGTTTTAGGGAGATCTTAGTTGTGCACATCTCTAACGATTCAAATTTTAAACGGGTGACCATAAAGTGTTTGTGTTAATTAGCCTCTCGTGTCTCTGGCGCCTTTGTTTGGAATTGTAAGATAAGTTATTATCCTGATTATTGAATGTTGCACTGAGTGTTAGTATTGTTTGATATTGTTATTAATTTAATATTGTAAAATTAGCTTCTCTAATTTTGGGGAGCCATGTTTCTGCACTGGGCCGGTCATTCTTGAAAACAGGATTTTGTATCGTATAAAAAGCGAGACCTACCTCTTTTCGTCCCTTTTGCCATGTGGCTTTCGACGAGTGAACATCAACGAATTGTTGTGAGAAGTTAAATGTTTTCGAAGGATTGTGAGTATTTAAACATTTTTATGTGCGCTTGTTGGTGTAGCTCGAGATTTTACTCCATGTTTATGAGCTTAAAAGGGCGAAAATAGAAGATTTTGTGCTACAACATAAAATTTTGACAGCAAATCTGGGTTCTCTTGTTAGAAAATCATGTGCTTACAAATATTTTGCGTGAAAGCACATAAGAATATTATAATTACTCTAATTATTTGATTTTGGCTATGATAAATAGCCGCTTAATGAATCTAGCCATTTAAGCTGTATCTCTGCTCCGCCAGTGTCATTTTTTTCGTGGTTCAAAACAGTTTATATGATGTCGGTAGTACATATGCACTTCGATATACCGCGGCAAGTGTCACCACGTGTCACCACGTGTTCGTACACGTGTGATGTTCCAAGTATTATTATATGAGGTGGTGTTAATACAATACAGCTAATTATAGTTCTCTTTTTTGTTTTTCTTTTAAATTGACGACAGTGAAGGGGCATGTTTGTCAACAGCTGTGCAGCGATGCTGTAAATAGGGGTTTCATGGCCTAACTTCGGTTATATTAAAGAATTATTCGGTTGATCGATTCTTCGATACTCAGGTTGACATGTTTAATCAATTTCTAATCTGACCAGTGTTCGAAACTAGCACTGATGCTTTTTGCTCTGCAATGAAATGTGTTTTAAGGATTATCATTTGTGCTGTGAGAAAATATTTTAATAGACATGAAATTGATATTATCAATTCGGCTTGTAAAGAGAATCTGCTGCATGTCTCCTTCATTCTTTTATTCATGTTATTTAATAAGATATCTTTTTTGTTATGTTTATACAGTTTTACCATTGACGAGTGAATAAAATGCGTAAAACATAAGCCATGATAATTCCTTCGCGTTCACCCGTCCGTCCGTCCGTTCAGAGTCTGTCATAGAGCTTATAACGTTTCTAAGCGGGTGTGCACCCCTCGGGTGTGCACCCCTTGGCGATTGTAAACTTCGTGTTAGCTCATCTTTTGTTGTCTCGTGCCCTGTATTTACACTCTTAACTTAAATATTGGTCATTACACACGTGACATGTTTATCGTCTGCTCATCCAATTTAGGTTTGTATGTAAAGTATACTTCCTTGTCGCGTTTCGTTTTAACTCAAAATTAAACTCAAACATCGTGGCACAAATTAGCACCTCAAATGGTCAGTGTTCCGTTTAGGATGGCGCAACTAAAATTTACTAGTTCTCCTATGAACAACCGTTCTCTCGTTTCTTTGGAATAACTTCTCCTGTCTCATCGGTGCTTTGCTTTGGAGTAACGTCTGCGCGGCGACTTTGAGTCGATCGGAGGTGCTCAATCATTAGCGAAGTTGTTCGATTATTTTGTACTTGAATGTTTGGGTAGCCGATAATTATGTATTAATTAATTCATTATTAATTAATTGCTTTAATTATTAAGATGGTTCATAGGTAATTAATGTGTTTGTATGATCAGTTCATCCGCTATGTGTAAATTAACTGTTTAGGTGATTAAATGAGTAAATAAAGGAAATAGCGGACATGTTAATAAATGAGTAAAAAGTTGGTTAGTCGTTTATTTTAGTATTTAATAACCCAGCTTAATCATTCGTACTCGATATGCCTTTGCATTTCATCCGCCTGTTCAGCGTAACGGCTTGAGCTAACCCTAAACAAAATTGTTGTCTGCCGGACAACCCACCCCCCTACAACCAGGACAAACGCCCTATGGCGATTTAACTCTTAAGTCAGCCATAAAAATGCACGAACATTCGATAATCTTCTTTGCAACGCTAAAATCCCAAGCGCAGTTAATAAGCTCTGCCTTGCTGACAAAAGAGCCAACAAAACGGGAAAAGCACGGGAGGGGATTGTTAGGTTCAGCGACTGCTAAATCTATCACGAAATATTTCTTGTGCGGTGTTCTGTGTCAGTTTAATGTTTAACGGAAATCCTACGACTTATCCAAGGAATAACCACACCAAGTTCAAAATCAGGCCGACTTTTAGCCAGGTACTTTTTACCTGACTTTTGTCCTAGTGATATCATTGGCCGTTGTCGTTCGTTCTACTCTGGGCAAAATTTGACAGAAACGGACTTGTAAAAGCAACGTCCCAAACAAGATTCAACATCCTCCGATGGTGCAAGGGCTGAGAAATCTCACATGCAAGATTTAAATATAATGACGCCACACCCCTTTCTTAATTTGTCTACATCCGTCAAAAGTCGCGCGACTGGTCTAAGAAATCTCCACATAAGATCTGGTTCAGATTATATACATATTTTACGTGATGACGTCAGATAACGTTTTCATTTGTTCTGTTGCGAGCAAACTTTTATCTGACTTTTTCCTTGGTGACGCCATAGGCTGTTGTCGTTCGTTTTACTCTGGGAAAAACTTCATAGAATCTTTCGGGCCTATCTAGTAACATTCCCACCAAGTTTCAACATTCTCCGGTTGTCAAGGGCTGCTAAATCTTACATACAAGATTTTAATGTAATGATGTCATACGCCTTTCTTAATTTTGCTACCCCCATAAAAAGTTGACAGCTGTGCGCTTGATCCAAGGAATCTAAGTCGAGACGAATTTCCGTTATCGAGATATTTTTCACACAAGGTCTGTTTCAAATTATATATATATTTTACGTCATGACGTCACATACCGTTTTCGTTTGTTCTCCTTGCGAGAAAATTTGGTAGAATTTAAAAGCTGAGCAATTGCAATATTCATCGAATGAGGTACTAAAAATGGTAAGGGAGAAAATGTGTTCAAAGATGCTTACTGAGTACCAAAGAAAGTCCATTCAATGCATTAGATGAAACACAATGCATGGCTTTGGGCCTCTTTCTGGCGTTTTCATAATCCATGTGTGTACATTAAGGACAGATTAAAAAGTCGCCTTGCACAAATAACAGTTAATCCTGTTATTACTCAGGTGTCACTTCAGTCACAGAAGTCACTAAAGAGTGATATGATACTGCGTTCAAATACAGACTAAATATGCTGATCAATTTTTCATTTTTTTTTCGTTTTTAACACTTCATTGTTTTTTTCCGTTCACCGTTTTCCGTTACCGTTTTCCTACGCCACACCCACAATAAATACAAGACGTTGAAGTTGTACAGCAATTCACGGACTGGGCCGTGGTAGCAAGAAGCTATCAAACAGCGATTAACATCGAATTTGACGAAACAATTAGAAAAGATATTCTGCACAATTATGAATCTCGGCTAAATGCCGTTGCATACAAATTTCGGCCGTGTGGTATTCCGAGAAATAACGATAGTGCCTCGCATCGAGGGTGAGGCTCGATGTGTGAGACAAGAGTCGTTATTTCTCAGACGATCACGCCTACGGCCCAGTCGGCGTACGATTTCAAATTTTGCTTCCAAAATTCATTTACGATTTTGCATCCCAGTTGGCCTACGGTTCACTTGTCCTCCATATAATTTGGAAATTTTCTGTATCAAAGCCTTTTGATTGTAAATATGATTAACTGTGGTTGTAGGGTAATGACTTAATTGCAATTGGACACTGAAGTTTTACGTCATTGATCACTTGACAATCATTGTTGCTTTCCATCGAAAAAGTTGCTAACCTGTAAATCAGACATCGCACCTCAAAGGAAAAAAATGATCCACAAATGGAAAAGATTAAATTGTGAGTCTTCCAATGACATCCAGAACTCCGTTAAATACAAATCTTATCAGTTTTAGGGCCAATATACACCACGACATGGGGTTTGTGGGCACGGTTTCAGCTATGTAAAATATTTGATAGCCTGATAAAGTTCTCACACTCCACACGGACCTTTTGGTGCGCTTGCAAGGTTGTGGAAATAAGCTGTTGTAATAGTATTAAAACAATAGCTTCTATATATGCTTAACATATTCAGGATCCTTGTCTACTTTGGCGTTTCCCAGAAAATGATATTCAAACTCTGCTCGACAAAACCAGTTCAACGAGCAGTCGCACAACTATATTTTAGGGTAGCTTATTATGTCTGGATCAATCTGGGCCAATCCGGATCTGGCTAAAATTCATATCTTCGAGCTCTACTGTTCGAGGCAAGTTCAACGAGTGCTCACACGACTATATTTTGATGAAATTTAGCAGTCTGGATGAATATAGATTTTTCAGAAAATGGCATTTTTGAGCTCTGCTCGTCAAGAGAAACTCAAAGAATGGTCACAAGTCTATGTTTTAAGCAATCTGGATCAATCTGGATCGGCAAACAATGATAGATGACAGAAGTTTTTTACAGATTGTAACTTAATTTTATGTCTAGCACACGTTTTAGGGCTCAAATTTGTTACTTTTCCCGCCTATGTTGCTTAATGATTTTATGCAAACTTCAATTTCCAGAGGTAAAAGGAAAACGTTAAGTATAAAAATATTTTAAGTTATACATACGTTGTTATTTAAAACAATTTTTGTTATTACAGAAAGTGATTTCCTACCTTCAAAAATAACTTCAGACATTTCAATAATTTGTTGTTGTTTTATAAACAGACTTTGCTATTATATAAACATCTCCTCTCTTTAAAGAAAACTTTAAGTAAATAAATATTTTAATATAAATATATCTTGTCAGTGTATAAACAATCATTTCCTTTCAATGAATAGAAACTTTGATCTATTGAAGTAATTTAACTTAACATTAGTTTGTTATTTTATAAACAGACTTTGTTGTTATATAAATAGTAATTTCCTCTCTTCAAAGAAAACTAAGTACTAAAATAGGAGAACAATAAGAGTCGGCTACGGAGCACTGTCTCTCATTGTTAGTCAAGTTATAACGCCATCTCCTCTCTTATTGGTTCATTCTGTGTGAAGATTCAAAGTGGGAACTTCGATTCTGATTGGCTGGCCTACCCAGTCCCTCACAGAACAACAGGAGTCGAAGAACGAATGGTGCTGACTATTACGTCACCCCATAGAACAACAAGAGTCCCACTAGGAATGACCTTGACTAGACGCCATACTTGAAGTCACAACATATGTTTCACGCCTAATTGAGCAAGAACAATAGGGATCGGTACCGAAACTTAAGCTCCCACTATACTACTCTCACCCTTCATTTGATTGTCTATGATTCAGAAGTGACATGAAGGAAAAGCGGATTAAGATACTACAAAATGAAAGTAACAAGGCATGCATACAGACAGTTGCACCGGTTTCTCCACTATTTATAATTCACATATGATGAGCAGATTTGCTGGTTCCTAGGTAAAAGCCCCCCCCCCCCACCTCGACCAAAAGCCCCCCCCCCCCTCCCAGCCCCTTTTTGCATACCCGGTAAAAAGTTCAACTTCGTTTTTGCATAGGATGCTCTTACCTCTTTTTATTTTGTTTTCAATGACAAATTATACATTTTCTAACAATTTTATTTCGATTGCATTGAATAAGGGAATCTTAACCCAATCGCAATCACATGTCGAAATGTTCAACTCCGGAAATGCCCCGTGTCTCGTTGGAGCACGGATTTGAATTGCACCATCACAGGCCTTGGTCGATTGCAATTATATTGGACTGTAATTGAGCAAGTGTATATGCACTAGAGTCTTTTAGTGATTAGTGGTTTTCAAAAGACACTCTGGAGACAGTATATTTCAGTGATTTAGAGATTTTAGTAATCAATAATTGCGTGCGATGCACTGCAAATAACTGTTACATAAAATATAAAAATTGACCAGGTGAAAAAATAATTCTTTTCACCAGGTATGTAAAATTGAAGCTGCCAAAAAGAAAAGAAAAAAAACGAGGCGGGGGAGGCTTCTTTTTTATTTTTTTTTACTTCAACGGGTGTGTAAAAATGAGGGGGAGGGGGGGACTTCTTATCAGGCATGCAAAACATGGGGGGGGGGGGGGCTTTTGGCTGTTAACCAATTTGCTACTGTGTGAAGTTTGAATATTTTATCAATAGATTCACTATTGAAACTGTTGTGAACATTCGACAAAAGTATTATTGTGGCAAGCAATTGTCTTTCAATTGCATGACCTTTCAATTTTTTATGTGTAAAAGTCTAGACAGTGGTAGAATTTATCTCATTTACTTAAGACATTCTTTAAAACAAAAAGTGATGCGGTTGGAAAATATCCGGTTGGAAAGTGTTCGGTTGACGATTGTCGGTTGGAAAGTGTCCGGCTGGAAGATGTTGAGATGGAAAGTGTCCCCGATTCCAGAGGATTATGTCACTAAATTGCCAGATGTTAACAATAGCGAAAGGAACGCTCGCACAATTTCAATATACTATTTGCAAAGTGTTAATTGACATGAGAAACTGAAAAGTGCATGCAAAAGGTAGACAATTTGTGTTGCTTGTCATTACTTTTCAAACCTGCGGTGGTACAGGTTAAGTCTACACTTTCGTTTCTCAACCCAGACAATATACCTGATGCTGTCTGTAGTCACGATAATTGCCAACCTCCCCTCCTCCAACACACAAAAAAGTTCTCGGGGAAACTGAGATAACATCCAAAAACATATTAATAATGGTAAATGAGAGATTTTCTAAGAAGCAAACATACCAAGTAGAATATTAAGACTAACATCAAGATTTTTAAAATTGCACGTTAAGATGTCCACATTTAAGCATGGCAATATGCCCGTGCTCATTGTGATTGCGTGTTAATGCAGTTCATTATGCTCTCATATAATGAAGCAGGAAAGCGTTATCAATGTGAATCCTATTAAAGAATGCTTGTATTTAGTAGGTGTGTAACTTTGGCAATATGCTTATTTTATCACACTTTAATGGTTCACGCAACTTTATTTGTTGTTACTTGTTCAAATACGGCAAAACTGAAAGTTTAACATGCAAAAATTACTAAGACTTTGTACAGCATTGTGAGCTAATTTCAGGCACACATTTTTAACAGTATCCAAGCTATATTTAGCCGAAATTGTCATCTACGACAAAATTTACAATTGTGAGCATTCTTGGCCAGAACGGAACCAAATCTGTTGTTTCAGAGAGGAAATTGTAGTCGACTGATCCGTTCACAAGTTAAGTGATCAATTGCGGGAGATGGTATTAAGAAGTTAATTGACTGTCAATTTGCTTACGTTACCCTTTAAAAGTTATAGAAAAGATCAGAGACCATCGAATATATCAGATCCGGTGATCCAGAGAACCGATTCAACGTTTAAAATGAGTGATTTTGTTTTTGTTTTGCTACTCCTCCTACATTTCGGGTCCGATTGTTTTGAAATTCGGCAGGAATATTCCTTGGGTAACCTCCGTACAACTTGTATTTTTTTTGGTTTTGGCGATTTGGCCAAATTTGTTAAAACACAAAACATGCTACTATTTCTACAAAGCCGGCCCAATTGCGTTGAAATGTGTCAGGAATGTTCCCCTCAAGCTCCTGCATCAGGCTTGTATTTTACTTGGCAATTTGACCCAAACTGGCCAAAATATTGGCTAAAACCGTTTAAATATATTGGTGTATTGCGGCATGCCTATTTGCAAATAATTAAAGCAATAGTTGGGAGGTACATTTTATTTTAATAATAAAACGAACGTGTTATGTAAAAAATAACAAGAAGCGTTACATAATTTAAAACCCATATTTGACGAGACTGTGTAGTTTAATAATGATTTACTCATCACGAACCTTAAGTAAACGAACCAGTACTAGTGTAACGTACCGATATTAATGTTACAGAACTGTTACGCAACAAGTATTATTTAAACACACAGATATTGAAAATATGGAAAGCTTATGTAACGAAGCAATTGACCACTACCCAACTACACCGCATGAAAACTAGTAATTATCAATCTAAAGAAGAAAAAAAAACCGTTGTGCATGGCGGAGGAAGGGGAAGGTGGGGGGCAATTTTTTATTTTATTTTCCCGCTAGTAAATAAAATGCTGCTGCTGCGTTGCTTGCAATTTCAGGTTTGAAAATATGCATGCTTTGTTAGTGGGCTAGCTCGCTCCCGTCAGGCCAAAGATAGTTGCTAGGTGACCGTGCCTGTGCTCGGGCTAGAGCCAGCACGAAGGGGTGGAGAGTAGGCTTAGTGCAACAGGCTTGCTAGCGGGGTGTAACTAGGCAACGTCGAAAGCCAGCACTGACCAGGGGTTGTATGAGCACAAGTCAATGGCCTGGATGTTTACACAAGAGGGGCGACAAGTGGTGTGCGCTCCGCCATACACTGAATTTAAACGAAGTAAACATCTTTACTAACAATTAAATATATTGGTGTATTGCGGCATGCCTATTTGCAAATAATTAAAGCAATAGTTGGGAGGTACATTTTATTTTAATAATAAAACGAACGTGTTATGTAAAAAATAACAAGAAGCGTTACATAATTTAAAACCCATATTTGACGAGACTGTGTAGTTTAATAATGATTTACTCATCACGAACCTTAAGTAAACGAACCAGTACTAGTGTAACGTACCGATATTAATGTTACAGAACTGTTACGCAACAAGTATTATTTAAACACACAGATATTGAAAATATGGAAAGCTTATGTAACGAAGCAATTGACCAAACCTTCCAACTAAATACGATTCCAGTAGGGGGTAGTTACTTGTGTCACGGTGAGAGACCAGTGTCGAATTGCCTGACAATCTGCATTAATGTAAACCATAACGTACTCTTACCTAACAATGTTGACCAGTTTTTTACACACCATAATATGCCTTTATGAAATGTTATAAAGTTCAGGTTGCAGGGAACGGTCTGTGTGGAGAGGGGGTGGGGAGAAAGGTTGCTTTTAACAACACTGCCACCTTGCGTCTCTCCTTTTGACCCATACCTTGGCGTTATCGTGCGATTCAGTACTGGTCACTGGTGTGAAGGGCAGCAATGTGGGTTGCTATGGCGCTTGAACACTTCCACCGAAGGTCAAGAGGAGTCGTAAGGTAGCGCTCGAAAGCGTCTGAGCGCCAGTCGCCCTGCGTTTTGATGACGTACGGCGCGATACCACAGGAGAAGGCGTAGGATGCACCTCCTCTCCTGAAAGAGTGGCCACTGTATGTTGCACTGTCGTATCCAAGTTTTGTAAGCACAGATTTGAGACCTAACACAAACCAGCGGTGGCATAACGGCACTGTGGTTTGGTCATTCTTGATGAAGGAAAACAGCGCGTCTTCCGGCTTGTGCTGAACGCGTGAAAACAGAGTCTCTAAAGCCGTCACGGGGCAAAGTGGGGAGCCGGGAATGCGGGGCAGCGGAACACACAGCTTGTGGCTGTAACTTTGCAGAGTTTTAGTGTGCTTAACTGCAATAACTGCACCGGCCACTGTAAAGGTGACATCGCGTTTGCACAGGTCTTTTCTGCAATCGTGCGTGCCTGAAGATTTAGTAAGCAGGGTCGATTTCCTAAAATATGAGTAGAAAGCCACGAGGCAGGCTGCCCAAAAGCAACATTCAAATGAATCAAAACGGGTTAGAGCGCGCCTTATTCGAAGCAAAATTTCGGGGGTTATGGGTAATTTCTGTCGTGGTGCTGTGCCATTCAGGTGGGTTATGCCTTTCAAGGTGGTGGAGAGCATCCAGTTACCGTCTGTTGGGCTAGGGTACCCTAGCTCTAGATGAAGCACCCTCACTCCCGCCATGTACACTTTTACTGACTGTGGCCTGAGCGTTCGAGCGAGGAAGACTGCGTAGCGCGACAGTGTGAGAGAGCTAGCTGGGACAGGCTTATATGAGAAAAAGGCACAAAATTTTAGAAAGGTGTCCCTGTGGGTACGGTACGATGCTTTCGTATTGTCCGATAAGGTCGCGTTTCTGTACCGACGGAGTTCGCTATCCAGTAAGGCCTCTTGCTGCACCACTCCTGGAACAGAAATCGGGAAACTGTGCTTGTAACATGATTATTAAGCGAACCGAACGGTAAACGAACTAGAGCGTAAGTTGCATGAGACAACGAGTGAATTCTGCTAATACTGTCTGCAAGCCTGTTCTCAGCCGTTGGTATGAATTGCGCGCACAGTTTGACATTTGCCAGGGCACATATCACGAGCAGTTCACAAAGGATAGAGCTACCCAATGTGTTCTTAACAGAGCCTTTATTTATTGCATGAAGGGTTGTCATGTTGTCTGTGAGCACTCTAACTTTACTGTTTTGGAGGAAATATGCCCATCTGCGAGCTGCCAAAAGTACTGCTGCAAGCTCTTTAATGTTGATATGCGTAGAAGTCATTGCGGGAAAATCTAGCTTCCAATGCGCGTACAGCCAGTCGCGGGCTGTGGACCCCTCCATAAGGACCGCGCCGGCCCCTACAGAGGAGGAGTCCGTAAGGATGTATGCTGCTTCGGGCAACGCTTTTTGCAAGAAAAATGACGTGCCATTGAAGGTTGTGCATAACGAGCTTATTGTGCGTAGCGTTGATTGCATGCCGCTCGGCATGCGTGTGCGGTGATTTGAATGTTTCAGCGCTGCCATACGGTCGATGAGCGCGCGTAAAGTTGGTCGAACAGCGTGTACTACTTGAGCTATCCAGTTTAGTGTGCCGACTAATGATTGCAACTCTCGTTTTGAAGCTTTTTTACGAGTATAGTCCCAATCAGCCAAGGTGATTTTAACCTGGTTTAGTTTGTGTTGCGGGATGGCCAACGTACCGGCCACAGTATCGATAGCAATTCCTAAAAATACAAGGCGCTGGGTTGGGGTAACACACTTGTCTTTGCTGACTGTAAAACCAAGGTCAAAAAGCAGTTGTAACAAAATATCCATGGCCTTCTGGCAATCGTGTTCGGTTTGGGCAGTGATGAAGAAATCATCCAAGTAACATATGGTTGCTTTTATTCCGCGCCGTTTTAACATGCGGACGACGCTTTGCGTCACACGGTGGAACGAACCAACGCTGAGCGATGCACCAAAAGGAAGACGGGTGTCAACAAAATACGTATAGTAATCATCACCGGTAAATTTCCATCTGAGACCCGTTGCGCGCCTAGAATCAATGCTGACAGGAACATGTCTATAGGCAGACGCCAGATCCACCTTTGCCATAAACCAGCCAGGCTGCACAAGCTGCACAGCCGTGTCAACTGAAACAAACTGGTGCTTATCCGGAACTGCATAGTCATTCACTGACTTGCCAGTGGGCTGTGAACAGTCATGTATCAGCCGAATATCACCATTTTCCTTTTGCACACACGATATTGGACTTATTATTTCTGGTTTCTCACGAACAACAACATATCGCCCCAGGTCAATTTCCTTGGCAATTTGTTGCTCAACAAGTGCCCGAAATTCGTTTTCCGCTTTGCGGCTGTTGGGTCGTTCCACACGGTCGATGACACAACCACTAGTTATTATATTGAAACCGTGTTCGATGCCATGCAGTATGAAGTCTTTATCAAAGTCCGTATCCAATTCCATTTTCCATTTATCCAGGTTATCAGTAAGAGGGCTGCAAACCGAGAGCTGTCAATGTTGGTGTGCTGGGTGGCTCTTCTGACAGCCGGACTTGATACAGACGTGTGCAAACCGGCATGACGGCCCATAAGTGCATCCCCGCGTGGTCTGGAAATTGCGGCAAATTTCATTCCCGGTTTTGGGGTCTTTTACCACACGTTTCTTGTCTTCAAGCTGGCTGGTTTTGTTGTAGCTGCTCTTATGCTGTTTATCGTCAGCTGCTAGATATTTCAACCCAAGGTGAAAACTATCTTCACCCCAGCGTAGTCGACCAGCCGCTTGTTGAAGCCTGTATTCCTGGTCCATTTGGAATACCTTATCCTTACGAAAAGTCTGGAGATATTCCCCCATTTTTATCTGGTACGTTAGGTAGGCCAGGATATCAGATGAAGACTGAAGTTCACCTGAGCGCAGGTGCTGTGCCATAATGCGAGAAGAACCCACGAGGTATTGCTCAGCTGTCAGTTCTGCGGGTTTGGGTTTAGTGGTTTGTTTGTGTACAAGCCGCGTTTCGCCGCCCAGATTTACTTCGATGTCATCCTGCGGCGCAATAACCAGACCACAAAAATCAGTAACCAGTAAGGCCTTCTTACCTGATGGCCGTCCATCCAACCATGGATTACCGCTACTGGATGTCTCGCCAAATATCATATCCGCTTTCTGAATTTCGGCCATCAGGTCACTAACCTCTTGCGGTTTTAACACAGCCGCGGTCACAGGGGGGTTACTAGCTGGTGCTGAATCAGATCCTGTGTTTGATGCAGCTGTTCTGGTTTCTAGCTGTTGGCCTTGATTTTGCAGGAGTTCTTGCGCTTTAATCTCCTCAATGGCGGCTTGTAAAGCTAGTGTTTGCCCCGCAGAAAGTCCCAAAGACTTCACGAAACTGTCGTCAGCCTTTTTCAGGAGCGTCAAATCGTCCATTTCCGCCTCTACTATTTTCGCAATTGTAGGCTTGCGAACTTTGTTTTCCATCAGAAATTTGGTGCATGCTTCGCTAGCTTCCTTCTGCTGGTCACCCATTGTTACGCATATACTTTACGCTTTCCAGAATATTTCAGTAACTATATATACAGATCGCAATTTTTTATTTTATTTTCCCGCTAGTAAATAAAATGCTGCTGCTGCGTTGCTTGCAATTTCAGGTTTGAAAATATGCATGCTTTGTTAGTGGGCTAGCTCGCTCCCGTCAGGCCAAAGATAGTTGCTAGGTGACCGTGCCTGTGCTCGGGCTAGAGCCAGCACGAAGGGGTGGAGAGTAGGCTTAGTGCAACAGGCTTGCTAGCGGGGTGTAACTAGGCAACGTCGAAAGCCAGCACTGACCAGGGGTTGTATGAGCACAAGTCAATGGCCTGGATGTTTACACAAGAGGGGCGACAAGTGGTGTGCGCTCCGCCATACACTGAATTTAAACGAAGTAAACATCTTTACTAACAATAAAACTGCAATCACAATGCACTCCTTGATGGGCCTTCAGTCGACTACCCACTTTCCTCGATAGCTCACTTTGCATGGTGCTCGGGGCCGTGGCTTTACGCCCCGCTGGAGAATTTTTCATGGTCTTTCCTTATCGGTTTCATGAGGAATATTTATAGCTCTACCGCCCAAATAAAAGCAAGAGGTTGCAATTTCAAGCCCCTGTCAGGAATCAATTTATTTCTTGTGTGTGTTTTGCTTGCGTGCTATATATTTAGTGTTAAACTAAAGCACTCACGTCATAAAACTTATCCCTTCGAGAAAGGAAGACCATATATTTCAGCTGTGTGACGTGCGGTTACTTTCCGTGTCTTTAAAAGAACAATTGCCATTTTTAAGCCATAGCAGATGTGAAATGATGAATTTGAAAAAGTCATTATTATTATTATTATTGCTGTTATTGCTAATAATAATAATAATAATAATAATAACAAGTTTGTCCAAGGACAAAGTCCCAGCTTACGAAAAGCAATAAGACCCATTCCAGCATGCATGAGCGAAGGAATTTCCCCGAAATATCGGGCTTCAAAAGATGAGACGGCAAAGAGCTAGCTCAATAATTAATTTAGCACCGGACCAGAACATAGACCGATAAATGCATACAAAGATTTCTTTACGTGAAAAATGGGGAACAGATTTTTTGTATCTCTGGTAGACTGGATAGTCTGCCATAGATACCTTCAAACAACGCTCGCATTCCGGACCAGTGCGCATATTTATGTAACTTGCCTCGATGCGCGGTTCTTATTCAGACAAGTACGCATGTTTATTTAATTTGCGTTGATGCGCGGCTCTCATTTTGGAACCGTGCACATGTTCATTTAACTTAATAAAGATTAATGCGCGGTTCTTATTCCAGACCAATGCGCATGTTTATTTTACTTTCGTTGATGAGCGGTACTTATTTTGGACAAGTGCACAAGTTTCCTTAGGTTGTCTTGATGCGCGGTTCGCATTTCGGAAGAGTTTGCATGTTTATCTAACTTGCACGGTGCGCATGTTTATTTAACTTGCGTTGACGCGCGGTTCGAATATCGGACCAGTGCGCATGTTTATTTAACTTGCATTGATGCGCGGTGCTTATTCTGGACCAGTACAAATGTTTATTTAACTTGCGTTGGAGCGTGGTTCACATTTCGAACCACTCCACATGTTTATTTAAGTGGCGTTGATGCGCGGTTCGAATTTCGGACCAGTACGCATGTTTATTTAACTTGCGTTGATGCGCGGTGCTTATTTTGGACCAGTTCACATGTTTATTTAACTTGCGTTGATGTGCGGTTGGCATTTCGGAGCAGCGCCCATGTTTTTTTATCTTGTGTTGATGTGCGGTTCTTATTTCGGATCAGTGCGCATGTTTATTTACCTTGTGTTGATGTGCGGTTCTTCTTTCGGATCAGTGCGCATGTTTATTTACTTGTGTTGATGTGCGGTTCTTATTACGGATCAGTGCGCATGTTTATTTTACTTGTGTTGATGAGCGGTACTTATTTTGGACAAGTGTACAAGTTTCCTTAGGTTGCCTTGATACGCGGTTCGCATTTCGGAAGAGTTTGCATGTTTATCTATCTTGCGTTGATGCACGGTGCTTATTTTGGACGTGTGCATATGTTAATCTAACTTGCGTTGGTGCGCGGTTTGCATTTTGGACCAGTGCGCATGTTTATTCAACTTGCGTTGATGAGCAGTTCGAATTTCGGACCAGTGCGCATGTTTATTTAACTTGCGTTGATGCGCGGTGCTTATTTTGGACCAGTGCAAATATTTATTTAACTTCCGTTGGCGCGTGGTTCGCATTTCGAACCACTGCGCATGTTTATTTAACGTGTGTCGATGTGCGGTTCTTATTTCAGGCCAATGCGCATATTTCTTTAATTTGAGTTGATGCGCGGTTCTTATTCTGGACCAGTGCGCATGTTTATTTAAGTTGCGTTGATACGCAGTTTTTATTTTGAATAGTGCGCACGTTATTTAACTTGCGTTAATGCGCAGTTCGGTTCGCATTTCTAACCAGTGCGCATGTTTATTTAACTTGCGTTAATGCCGGTTCCCATTTCTGACCAGTGTGTTTGTTTATTTAGCTTGCGTTAATGAACGTTTCGCATTTTCCACCAGTGCGCACGTTTATTTAACTTGTGTTGATGCGTGGTTCGCATTTTGGACCAGTGCGCATATTTATTTAACTTGTGTTGGTGCTCGGTACTTATTTTAGATCAGTGCAAATGTGTATTTAACTTGCGCTGAGGAGCGGTTCGAAATTCGGACCAGTGTACCTGTTTCTTTAGGTTGCGTTCATGCGAGGTTCGCATTTCGGACAAATGCGTAGGTTCACTTAACTTGCGTTGACACGCGAATTGCATTTCGGACCAGAACGCATGTTTATTTCAGTCCCGTCGATGCCCGACTCCTATGTCTATTCAACTTGCGTCGATTCGTGGTTCTTTCTTCGGACCACTGCGAATGTTTATTTAACTTGCGTTGATGCGAGGTTCTCATTTCAGACCACTGCGCCTGTCTATTCAACTTTCGCCTATGTGTGGCTCTTTTTTCGGACAAGTGCGCATGTTTGTTTAACTTGCGTTGATGTGCGGTGCTTATTTTGGACCGGATCGCATGTTTATTTAACATCCGTCGATTCGCGGTTCGCATTTCCGACCATTGCCCATGTTTATTTAACTTGCGTTGATGCGTGGTTCTCATTTCAGACCAGTGCGCATGTTTCTTTGGGTTGCGCTGATGCGCGGTTCTTTTTTTTCGGACCAGTGTGCATATTTATTTAACTTGCGTTGATGCGCGGTTCGCATTTCGGACCAGTGCGCATGTTTCTTTAGGTTGCGTTGATGCTCGATCCGCATTTCGGACCACTGCGCATGTCTATTCAATTTGCGTCGACGCGTAGTTATTTTTTCGGACCATTGCGCATGTTTATTTAACTTGCGTTGATGCGCGGTGCTTATTTTGGACCAGTTTGCATGTTTATCTTCCGTCAATGGTTCACATTTCGGACCAATGCGAATGTTTATTTAACTTGCGTCGATGTGCGGTTGTTAAATCTGACTACTGCGCAAGTTCATTTAACTTGCGTTTATGCGCTGCAGGAGAAGATTCATTTATTTTTTTTTTTAAATTCCGAAAAAAATTCAAAAGTTTTCCAATTCACTCAAAGAGCACAAGCCGTATGCATGACCCCCTAAAGTCGGCTTGTATCAAAAATAAATGAAATCTGATAAAAACAGTAGGAGGAAATGCATTTTGAAGTTTTTTTATTAAAAAATTCCCCAAAAATTCTGATCGACTCGAAAAGCACAGGCCGTATTCACGACACCCTAAGCATGCCTCAGCCCCAAAATAAATGATGTCTGATCAAAACTGCAGGAGAAGATGCATTTTGAGGTATTTTCATCAAAAATTGCCTATCGAAATCAAGAATTCCCAAGTCGAGTCAAATAGCACAAGCCGTATGCCCGACCCACCTAAGGATGCCTCATACCAAAAATAAATGAAATCGGATTAAAACTGTACGAGGGAATGCATTTGAAGTTTTTTTTCAAAAATTCCCTAAAAATACAGAAATTATCGGATCGAGTAAAAAGCGCACGCCGTATGCTCAACCCCTTAGGGATGCCTCAAACCAAAAAAAAAAAAAAAAAAAAGAGAGAGAGAGAAAGATCAAAACTGTAGGGGAAAATGCATTTTGAAGTTTTTTTTTTCAAAAGCTCCCTAAAAATACAAAAATTGTCCGATCGACTAAAAAGCACGAGCCGTATGCACGACCTTTTAGGGTCATCGGATCTTTGAGAGGTTTCGGATCAAAAATGTAGGACGAGATACATTTTAAATTTTTTTTCTTCAAAAATTCCCCAAAAATTCAAAAATCACCCGATGGACTAAAAAAGCACAAGCCGTATGCACGACTCCTTAGGGATGCCTCAAACCAAAAATAAATGACATCGAATCAAAATTGTAGGAGTAGATGCATTTTGAATTATTTTCTAAATTTTTGCTTAAAAAATTCCCCAAAAATACAAAAATTGCCCGATCGACTAAAAAAGCATAAGCCGTATGCACGACCCTTTAGGGGTGCCTCATACCAAAAACAAATCACACCCGGTCAAAAATGTAGGAGGAGATACATTTTAAAATTTTTTCTTTAAAAATTCCCCAAAAATCACCCGATGGACTAAAAAAGCACAAGCCGTATGCACGACCACTTAGGGATGCCTCAAACCAAAAATAAATGACATCGAATCAAAATTGTAGGAGTAGATGCATTTTGAATTATTTTCTAAATTTTTGCTTAAAAAATTCCCCAAAAATACAAAAATTGCCCGATCGACTAAAAAAGCACAAGCCGTATGCACGACACTTTAAGGGTGCCTCATACCAAAAATAAATCACATCCGGTCAAAAATGTAGGAGGAGATACATTTTAAAATTTTTTCTTTAAAAATTCGCCAAAAATTCAAAAATCACCCGATCGACTAGAAAAGCACAAGCCGTATGCACGACCCCTTAGGGATGCCTCACACCAAAAATAAATGACATCGGATCCAAATTGTAGGAGGAGATGCATTTTGAACCAAAGTTTACTAAATAAACAACTAACTAACTAACTAACTAACTAACTAACTAACTAACTAACTAACGGACACCGCCCGCAAACCGATAGGAATACCCCAGCTTACGTGTAACGTAAGCTGGGCTAATAATAGTAGCCATGAAATAAGCCACTGTTTAATATATAAAGTTATTTTGGCAATTTGCAGTGTCTAAAAATTTAACTGTAAAATTTAAAAAAAAAGCAGAGGAATAGTTTTGGAGACACAGCCTGGACGACACGTTCAATTTCGCAGATAAAATTGTATCAAAACGCGATGTTTTACCAAATTTCAAAATACTATCATTTTTTTTTTATACAATTTTCACGAATCCAGACAAAAAAATACGACGTAGTAGAACTGCAAATATCTATTGTGAGATTTTTCAATAATCGAAAGAGCGCAATAACGAGGTATATACATCACGACTTCAAGAGTCCCATTATGCAAGTTTGAAACACTGATCTGACATTCTTGAGGAATCAAAACAAGATTATCTTTCTCAACGTTTAGACAAAAATTGCGATGACCCTAAAAAGCTCTTTCAAACGATGAACGCCATAATGAACCGAGTCAAGTCGAACCCTTTACCTGAAGATCAATCCGACCAAGAACTAGCTGATAGCCAACTTTTTCAAAAGTAAAACTGACAAAATTCGAGAAAACTTTTGATGATGATATCGAATCGGCGTTCATGTATGCCACTTGCGGTGATGTCAAAAGTCCCCTTTGTTTGTTTTGTGAAGTGCCAGAGATCGATGTTCGGAAAATTACCTCTGCCTCTGCTGATAAATATTGTGCTCTGGACCCAATTCCCACTGCAATTCTTAAGTGCGGTGATGTGTTGGTCCCAATCATTACAAGGATAATAAATTTGTCGCTTGAAATATCAACTATTTTTAAGCAAGCGTTAGTTACGCCTTTGTTAAAGAAGTTAAATCTGGAAAGAAATTACAGCAACTACAGACCGGTTTCCAACAGAAAGGTTTCCAATTTGCCCTTCGTCATCAAGCTTATCGAAGAGTGCCTCATTCGTCAATTTTCAACGCATATGGTATCGAATGAGCTCGGAGATGTCCTTCAGTCCGCGTATAAAGCTCATCACAGTACGGAAACGGCTCTGATGCAGATTTTCGACGAAATATCCGGAGCGCTCGATGGTAATCAAGCCATATTTATGGCCCTGCTTGACCTCTCCGCAGCCTTTGACTCGGTGGATCACCAGATATCGCAGCGTCGTCTTGGATCATTACTTGGAGTACGCGATTCCACCCTGGACTGGTTTGTGTCCTATCTGTCAGAAAGGACAATGCGAATTTTTGGTGAACGGTGTCAAATCGGTACCAATTCATTTGAACTGTTCAGTACCACAAGGATCTAAGCTTGGTCCCCGTCTGTGATCGGATTATACTATGCCATTAGGTGCCCTACTTCGAATACTGTTACTGTTGTTCCACTTCTACGCGGATGACTCGCAGTTACTCAAGATAGTATACCCACTTCGAGATGAACAAGTAGCGACAGCTTCGCATCTTGAACACAGTATACAGATTATTGCTGAATGGATGCGAAACAATAAACTGAAATTGAACCCAACAAAGACTGAATTTATAGCATTTACAAGTTGCAGAAATTCGGATAAAATCGCAGAAGCGGATACCAAAGTCCTATTGCATATGTTGGTGATTTCGCGGCTAGACTACTGCAACGGTTTATAACATGGACTGCATAGTTTTCTCATGAATGACCTTCAAATGATCATGAATGACTGCGGTCGGTTGATTAAAATTGATTAAAAGTGTAAAACGTTGCCCAGATGTCAGTGTGTCAAAACTTCTGAAGGATCTACATTTGCTTCCTGTCGCTGAGCGGTCCAAGTTCAAGATTCTGGTCCTTCTTTACAGAGGTGTACATGGAACAGCCCTGGAATATATTTCGTATATGACATCCAAGATATCGGTGCCTTCGCGACCTCTTCGGTACTATGAGTTAAAATCAAATGCCTCGCGCTCCCACAACAAGCATGGTGAACGTCGTTTCAGTATCACTGGGCCGAGTTTATGGCACAATCTCCCGTTTCAAATCAGAGCACGAACAAACTTGCCCTCATTTAAACGTGAACTTAAAACATATCTGTTTAGGAACTATTTTAAGTGCTAGTTTTTTAACTGTTTCTATTTTAGCAGGATTTTAAGCAAAATTTATTTTTGAACTATTAGTGGGGATTTATATACAGCCGCTTAGTGTTAAGCGGCATACAAGAGACGCAAAATAATAATAATAATAATAATAATAATAATAATAATAATAATAATATATATATATATATATATATATATATATATATATATATATATATATATATATATATTTCAAAATACTGTCATTTTGAGAATTGTTCCTGATTCCCATGAAAAAATATCTATTTGCTATCTGTATGTGAAATTTCAAAACAACCCGGCCTAGAGTTTCGGAATATAGTCCTAAAATAAGGATGAGAAACAAGATTATTTTTCTTCCTGGCCTAACAACAAACAATTTGTCAGTCTTACTGTCTAATAAAGGTGAAACTGAAAAAATATCGCACTGCCCTCACCTTGACATTTCTTTACTGGT
This sequence comes from Protula sp. h YS-2021, assembly GCA_949752745.1. Classification (NCBI taxonomy): domain Eukaryota; kingdom Metazoa; phylum Annelida; class Polychaeta; order Sabellida; family Serpulidae; genus Protula; species Protula sp. h YS-2021. The sequence goes on along the minus strand of OX457029.1, from coordinate 38,628,350 downwards.
CGTCTGACCACCGGACTCGATGGTGCAAGCGGTGAACTATTGGACTCATAATCACGAGGTCGTTAGTTCATGGCCCGCATAAGGCGATTTTTTTTCTTTTTCTTTTTTTTTTCTCATTTATCAGTTTTACAGGCAATATTTATAGTTCTGCTTCCCAAATAAGCAGTGGTTTGCATTGTCGTCTGCGAAACAAAGGGTTGTGATTTCTAGGTCAAGTCAGTAATCAATTCATTCTCTTTTGTGTGTGTTTTGCTTGCCTGCTATATCGTTAGTGCTGCTCAAGGTGCGCAAAAATACTTAATAATTATTCATGGAGTTATTTTATTTTTCTTTTTAAACATGAAAAGTCATTATACTGTTACTTTTTAAAGGTTTAGTTAAAAAAAAACTTTTAAAGCATGAAACCCGAGATTTCAAGTCTCATTTTAAATATATTTGAATGATAACATCTTCGGGGTTCATTCAAAGTCCTTCGACACACCACAAGTTCATAGCATTTCTCACTGCAAAAAGGACAATCCCCAAATTTCATTTTAATGCCACTGGCTGTATTTTCCGAGTTACAAGTGTGGTAATGACGTACTTTGCTGAAGACGAGCAACAACAGAGCAAAACCCCTTTTCTAAATCTCGACGCAAAATGTAATTTGCAGATTCACTTTAGCAGGCTGGAGTAGGGACGCGGGTCCGGATTTAGTTATTAGAACTAATATTTAGAAATAATATCTGTAATAAAATTCGGTTTCACACCGAGCCCATTATTACATGGGTGTAACAGCATCATACCCCAACCACTTGAATAACATTTGTTTATTTATTTATTTATTTATTTTTGTAATCCATATTTTATACTGAAAAAAAATCAATACACGTATTTGTCCTTCGAGGCAGAAATTCGATGCTTACGCAGTAGTCACATGCGTGAACCAGCGTCCGAAAAGTCTAGCAAGTATGTGATGGACCGCCGGGCTCCGGACTTCAAAAAGTTCGAAACCCGACGGGAAATCTTAGAGTGCGGCAATTCTGAAGAGAATTTTTGTAGTGTTCATGTATGTACACAATGTATTGCACGGCAGCTGTTTTATGTACACAGTCACCCAGTTGTTAGGGAAAACTAAGGGTCCTGGTTATTCCCAGCAAATAAGTTTTCCAATGTTGTAATACACAACACTGAGAATAAATCGGAAAGTTTGGAAAACAACAAAAAACTCATGTTTCCCATATTTCCAAAAGTTCAAACCATTGAAAATAACCGGTTAACTTTCTGATGTTCCTAAAAAAGAAAAACAATTTCAAGTTTTATAAAGTTCTGAGATGCCGCTCTACTGTGCTCTCATACAGGTCAAACAAAACAGTCTTCTCATCCAATGCAGAAACGGTAATGGGTATGAGTACACTACATAAATAACCCACAAGAACTAGACAGAATCAGTTATGGGTGTATCGAGATTGTTTGGTAGTTGGGACACAGTTGTATTAGTTTAAAAAACTTTAAAATAAACTATGTAATTTATACCATTTTATTCAAATATATACAGTCCATGTTGTTTTTTTTCTCATGTATTGCTATTGTTTTGCAGTTTCTGTGAATGATGGTTGTGAACAATTTGTCTTTAAGTAAATTTCTACTTTCGCGCCATTTTTAGAGAAGAAATGAGGTCGGACAGAATTCAAATCTACCTCGGCATTTTTTTTTTTTTTTTTTTTGGAAGGCCGTAAGAACACTGACATAACCGAATTCGTCAAGATTTACCGAGCAAATCATCGGAATAATACGTTTTTCCTTGTTCAGTCGCACAATTGTAGCGAGAAGAATCTGGGGCCTTTCTGGAAGATCATTCCAATGTGAGATCTGCAGCCAAAGGCCGAGCATTTGCTGCAGCCAAACATTTAATCAGTGATGCTGATTGCTTTACACCCTGATAACTCCTAGTCTAACGGTGTCATCAACGAAGCACTGACGGTTGCACAGCCCCGCCTTTGATTAGGGTGGCAGGAAATTGGAAGGATACTTGAATTGCTGATTGCCGCAGACTAAGGGTTTTAATTCAATAAACAAGTGAAATCAACGCAGTGCCGTGATATTTTCTCCATAAGAACTTGGCATGTTTAGGAAAAGCTCTCTGAATTCTCTTGTGTCAAATATCACTGGTTGGAACAGGCACAGCCCTGGAAAACTTTCTCCCTCCCCCCACCCCCCACCAAGTAAGAAAACATTCCCGGAACACCCTCCCCCGCCCCCCCCCCCCGTCATTAAATGTTTTAAATCATGTCACTGCAATTTCAAGATGGCAGAGATCATCACCTTTCACCTGCAATTGCAAATGAACTTCACGTGTAACTACATAATAACAGACGAACAATCACCTTTCAAAATTAGTACTTTTCATCTAAAATTCCAGTATGGTTTTAATATTTGACTGTAATTTGAAGGTGACTGAGGCACAACCATCTCTCATCTATAATTCCAATCTGATCTAAAATTAACAGATACTGATAATTAGTCAACATGAAGCAAAACTGACCAGTAGGAAATTGTTGACCTTAAGGTCTTTTTCGAAGCTTGCCAATAGTATGTTCATGTTGACGCGAAATAAGTCACTATATACTTCACTCTCTGACTCAGCTAGCGTTGTGATTACAAATGACTGCAATATCTGTTGACAGGTCAACATTGCAAAAATATTGACTTGGGAATGGACCAATGAGATCATAGCATTTGCCCAAGTCATGTCACAGTGTCGCAATCGACTCATGGCAACACTGTAGCCTGTCATTGCGGGATTATCCTGTGACTACACACGGCAATTTCTGTCACTGGAGACGCTACTGTCTTGCCCTGTGACGTCACATTTTCTCACGTCGTCACAAACAATATTTTCACATGTGATCCACTCAGATCTGTTCCATAGGAGGAACAGACTGCAGATATTGCTCATTGTCAATGTGAATGCAACAACAGGGGTGAAACTTAGGATTTTTTTGCCGTGGCCCGCCGGGCAACGAGCCTAAAAAACTTGGTGGCCCGAGCCAAAATCTAGTGGCCCGGATTATTTTTGCAAATAAAACGGTAAAACAAAATAAAATAGAATAAAAATCCTCAAAATAGATTTCTGACACTAATATTCACTCATGTGACAATCTTAAAGTTTTCATTCAATGTTTTCCGCCAATCCAAGCGTAAGCCATGCTGCCGTCTCTTCACTATTCGATGGATTCTGTGTCAACCGTTTTCGTGATTTCAAAGTCTCGAGCGCAGGGTTTTCTAGGGCGCGTCCCACCCATGCTCCACAGGTTGATGGCGATAGTTGGATCAAATGTTGCTATCTCGCTCGATTCTAGCTGAACCATTAGCAAATCGCTCAAGTGTGAGTCAGTGAAGGTTGAACGCCAGTTGCTTTTCACTCGCTTCATTGTGCTAAATTATCCCTCTCTTTCAAATGTTTCGTGGCCCGCCGGGCCACGAGCCCCCAAATTCGGGTGGCCCGAGTCAAAATCTGGTGGCCACGGGCCACCGGGCCACCGTAATTTTCAACCCTGCAATAATGCGTCACTTAGGGCGACATCTTCTTATCGGGAGCAAATGAAAACAGCACGGTTTGTCACTGTGAATGGCAGCTTCAAGTACTGTAGACAATATCTTCTGTCACCGGAAATGGTCTGTTCTATCACTGGGACTAGCATATTTTGTCACGGCGTACGCCATCTCCTGTCACTTGCTAGGCCCTCTGTGGTCACTCACTCGATGACGGCAGCCCCTACCATCAGGAACGGTATCTTCTGTCACTAGGGAGGGTACCTTAAGATTCTGACACATTTTGACATTTGCCATAGCAATATCGCTTGCTTTGCAGCTACATACAAGTTTACTTTAAGGGACTTTTTTAGAAATTTTTATTCCAGTAAAAAAAGTTTGAAACTGTTCGAAAGAAAATCCGTATCACCTCCTCCTTACATTCGTTCAAATATCAACTCGCGTTCCCTTACTTAAGAACGTAAAATACACACTCAAGCTTACAAAGAAGAGGGCACTTTTAACTGATAAGCTTCTGGTTGATAAAATTCAGGTTGGCAAAATGATAAGAGAGTTGACAATCCAGGCTATCTGTTCATTCAAGATTGTCAATGGACAATGCCCCAGCTCGCAAATACCGATATCAAGATGTATGACATGTCATGCTGAACACTAATCAAAATTCTAAGAAAATATCTACAGTTTGTATTTGGTATGATTTTACGTTATTTTGCACACAAGACTTTGTTAAAAATACAGTATATACATATTTGGTGTATTGACGTCATATACCGTGCTCGTTCGTTCAAGTCGCGGAAAAAAACTGAAAGAATCCTTCAGTTTTACCAAACCATACCACCAAGTTTGAACTTTCTCCGATTTTCAACGACTGTAAAATGGGGTACACCAGCTTTTTACTTAATAACGTCACATGCCTTTCTTCATTTCGCCACATGCGTCAGAAATTTAAAAAAAAAATAAGATCCTAAAATGAGATGTTTTTGTGAAAATTGGTTTTCGACTTTTTTTTTCGATTTTACTATAAAAATTTTTTTCCGCCACTAGTTCTTCTAATTTTTGGCCAATAGCGAAAACGGTAACAGCCAGGTATTGCAATTATGCTGTAAAGGTTTGTAAGGAGTAGGAACTCGGCAATCGGGGACTGGAGTCAACAATGTCACAATGAATTGCATTTGGGTTAATGGAGTATTTCAGTTCATTGGAATCAGCTCTTTTATGTATTGCCTTTTCACAATCACATAAATTATCTGCGACGGAGGGGGTGTTCTCGGGGTTTCAGCTGATATGGGATCACCTCTTTAATGTATTGTCTTTTTGAAATCACAGTTTTCTTAGAAGGAGACTGTATTCACAGGTGTTTTATTGCGATTTGACCAGACCAGAAACAGTTTGTGGTGTGTAAAACGTAATATGTAAATTGTCATTTTGTCAAGCCAAACAAATAACTTAAGCCTAATGTAGTTAGTGTCTGTAGTGTATATTTGTTGTGCAAGACTCAAATTGTTTAATACTGCGTGAAAAGATTGGTTAGTTATTTTAAAGGGATACACACGTAAATAAATTTATGAATTGTGCAACTGCTCGCAGTGTTATTGACCAGACACAGCTTGGTGTGTAAAATATGATGCGTTTTGCCGTAAAAAGAAACAAATTTGGGTTGTAAATAAACGTCACTGTTTTTATTTCCCTCCGCAGTAAGAGTTATTAATCATAAATTGACTAATCAAAGAATAAAACAAGGTGGGTTGAGTTGACTTTCAGGGTAGGTTGAGTTGGTATGGGTTGAGTTGGTCGAGGGTTGACTTGACCCAAGACCGTAGGCACTACTGTCCGCTACCTTACAACAAAATTTCCAAGATATTAAAACTAAAAACACGGGAAGAGATACGATATTTTGACTTCAAAGCGTACACACGCACATACTTTCAACGCTCGGTTTAGCCCGTGCTTCTGTAGCTGTTCGTAAATAGACAACCCGGTTAGTTCAGTCTGGTAATACGGGGAGCTGCTTCGGGTAACAGTTCAGATTTGGCTCCCAAATGTATGTCCCAAATTTATCTTTTTGTGGTTACTTTGCAAATGATAAGCGCATCGAATTCGATTTCTGATTAGGTCTAGGAACAGCTCACAGCAAACACGCCATTCTATTTTAATGTCCAACCGAATTTTACTCAGCATCCACCACTTTTTTTACCAATAAGAGAACGAATGACTTACACAGCTATTATGTCTTTTACAAATGACTATTCCTGTCACTGCCAACGCAAGAAAATCGAAACAGAAGGGTATTTCAAGGGCTACATGCTGACAGGCGCGTAGCCCCATTTTTTTTTTCATTTTTGAGCAGGCGAAGCAGGCCGCAAATGTCTGAGCAATTATCGTGACAATCTGATTACGCTACAAGCAACAAGCTCTCGGCTTAGCCAAATAATATGACCGACGGTAACGGACTGCGTAAAACAAGATTGAAACAGAACTCAATACAACAACACAGCAAAGGCTGCCATTTTTCATTATATGGTTGCGATGTGTGTGTGTGTGGGGGGGGGGGGGGTAGTATAACTCCGAATTACGAAGCAAAACGTCACGGCAAAAATCCAGAGATGTTTTGCCCTACGCCCCCTTACCACCATTACGAAAAAGGAATCAAGTACGCATTACAATTACAGTACAAAGAGCCCCAGAACACGCTCTTTTCCTATTACAACGTAATTATTAACACAGTACTTACTTATACAAATGACAGCGAGGAAAACAACGGCTATATTTGGCTGGTCACATCCAGGGAACAAGGGTTCGATGACGTAGTACGCAAACGTCAGCGCCACAATAGCGGTGGTACAGGGGCGCACGATGAAGGCTTCCACCCAGAGCCTGAGGAAGGCCATGAGTGGACCGAAGGCCTGCAGCATATACGAGTAGTCGGCACCCGAGCTGACGATCATCGTGCCAAGCTCTGCGTAGCAGTACGCGCCGATGGTCGAGAAGACACCGCACAGGAGCCAGATTACCAGCGACAGGCCTATGCTGCCCGCCTGCTCCAACACGCCCGTCGGGCTGACGAAAATGCCGCTGCCGATGATGGAGCCGACGATAACCGTGACGCCGTTCATCAGCCCTAGTTTTTTCTTAAGGTTCACTGAGCCCTGACTGTCACTGTCGTCATCTGGTTTTGGCGGGTTTTTGTCACCGATTTCCACCATTTTGATCTTATCCCCCGAAGCCATATTGATTTTGTTTCCAATGCCAATTGCTTATTTGCCACTAAATTTACAGTCAAAAACACTTTATTTTGACCATGGCATTACACAATTTTTATTAAATAACCGCAGTTACTCCGAGCTCAATATTTAAAATGGCATCCGGGTTTCCACTTTATTCCCAGGTTACAGGTAATTAAGCACGAGTCAACGCCTCTCATTTCTGCAAAATAATACAGAGAACTAAATTAAAACTTTGAACGCAACGATTTGGTTTAATTCCTCCGTTAAGTATGGTCTCAAGTTTAAATAAATTAATATTTAAACAAATCACAAGTACAGGTATATTCGACGGCTTCAAGATCGCTTTACTTCATTTGCAACATAACATACCCAGCAAACGCTCAATACTGACACAATTCAATGATCATATTTGACTCATTATGAGCGTCTGTTTCTAGCATCATTTCACTTCGACTGCAGCACATCGTTACTGTTCTCACCCATTTGAAGTGCTGGTGGCAACTGCAGCACGATTTGGATAAGGCTCAATGATGGACTCACTTTATATCTCGTAGCTTTATTTAAAATTGTTAATAAAGTGCTTCGGTCCTGTAAAGAGGTAACTCGCCCAGACTATGCAAGTAAATGCACGTAAAATGCGTAAAATGCCAAAAATAACCGAGAGAGGACTAAACTTTTCGACCTGTAAACATTCACTCTGGCCTCCCGCTAGAATTTTCCCATCTCGCTCTCGCGGCATGCACTGGTTTACACAATACAGAAAGGATCTTTTCAGGTAAATCGTCTTTGAATCAACACGCTAACAGCTATATACTTCATGTCAACAAACATCGAAAAAAAATATACTCTTATAAATACAAAATATTACCTTTTAAAACTTTATCCACTACTGTTACATTTAATGCATTTTCTTGCCGAGTTACTTACGAGAACGAGTCGCTGGGAACTTAACAAGTGGCTGTGATATCTTAATATTAGGACTGTATTCAGTGGCATGTTATACGCAGAGCTGGACCACGGACCAGAGGGTCCTTATACGGGGTCGTTACAGACCTCAAAAAATGAGGTATATTAAAAAAATGCATGAGTAGACATAATATACACAGATTAGGTACCGTCTGACTCGGCTGTTTCATGTCGTGTTTATTTCTCATGTTACAAATGCCATTTATTTACCTCCTTGTCTGAGCATGTTTGTTTGGTGCTTAACGTCCTGTTCACCAACTAGGATGGGTATATTACAACGTAATTGCTAAAAAAACAAGTGGGCAAAAAAGAAGGAAGAGTGACTAGTAAAAGAAGAGTATGAAATAAAGAAACTGCGATAAGTCGCCTCCCTCGCCATGCACGGAACAGAAAGCAGTGAGCGTATTCTTAAGATTCCTCCCAACCCACAGGGGGAGTTTGAACATGTGGGGCTGACTCGTATTCAACCGTCAAGAGTAAAAAAAAAAAAAAACACCCCTTATACTTTTTAACTGCATCCTGCTTTCTCGAAGGCCTGGTATTTGGTATGCATTAGTATGCTTTTGTATGATTTTCTTTGCATTTGTACGAATTGTTGACTATGGAGGTTTTCGCGGCTCTTCCAAAACATGCTTTTACCAGGTATATGTTTACGTAGGCTTTTATCTGCTTTTTGTATGAATTAGTATGATTTTGTTTCACTGAACCACGTGCAAGTCAGCAGTTAGCATAGCAATTAAGAACTAGAGCGGCCAGTGCACACAAAAGATAACAGTAAAGGCTTATATCAGCAACATTCAATCGAGATCTATTAAATTCTTATTTTTGAAAACAAAAGTAAATGCTTCCCCGACTAAACCCATATTTCTCCAATAACCAGTTTCCTTTTTTTCTCCTCCGACAGCCCTTACACAGCGCTTTATTTGAACAAGTTTTTAATATTACTTCAAAATAATAAGACCTCTTACGTATCCCATGTGCCCAGTAAGGTAGTTGGGTTGTGTATTACCTTTATCCTTTTTAAAGGGAGGGGGGGGGGGGGGGGCTACGTCACTTGATTTCCGGGTATTTCAATCCTCTTCTTCATACAAGTTTAAGTTCAGGTGTTTTATCTGGATCTAGAAGGTGGCCACTTAAGAGGTTTTACTTACGTCTTTTTGTCCGGTTCCAGAAGATGGTCGCTAAAAGAGGGTTTACTATACGTCCTTTTTATCCCGGATTGGTTGGTCATTACTACATTTTAAATGCTGGAAGGTGGTCACTACAAACAGGTTTTACTTTACGTCTTTTTATCCGGATCTTGAAGGTGGCAGTTACAAACAGATTTTTTGCCAACCATGATCCCCCCAGCTATCTAATGTAGCTACGGCTCTAGAGGCAACAACTGTCCTTAGTAAACAAAACAGTCAAAAAAAAAAAAAAAAAAAAAAAAAAAACGGGGGAGGCGGGGTAGGGGGTGGAGGGAAAATATTAGATTCAGCAACTGCAAAATATATCACATAATACTTTTCACGCGACTGGAGCCTTTCTTAATGTTCTATGAGTTCAATGTTTAAAAAAAAAAAAAAACAAAAAAACAAAAAAAAAAACGTGCGACTTGTGCAAGGAATAACTACATCAGTTCGATACAATTTGCAGCTATCGAGATATTTTTTGGCCAATGACGTCATAAGCTGTTCTACTCCGGACATATCCGATGTTCAGCGGCCGAGAAATTAAGCACACAAGAATTTTACGTGATGATGTCATACGCCTTCCCTAATTAAGTAATATGCGTCAAAAATTGACAGAACCGTCCGACCTACCCAAGGGATAAACAAATCAAGTTTGAAGTCGATCCTATTCACCAAGCAGTAGTTACATATAAGATTTTAACGTAATTACGTCATACGCCTTTTTTTTTTAAATTTCGATACATCCATCAAAAGTTGATAGAACTCGAGATGTCGTACACACATGTTGTTCACGACAGACTGACAGACATACGCACACATACATCTACACATACAGAAGGTACAAACGCTACATGCCTCTCCTGGGTCGAGGATATAGAAATACCTTAGTCCATATGTGTAATGACATTTTTGAAAAACAAACCGCCAATTTCAAATTTATTTAAAGTAAAAGGAAAAGAACTAGAGCCTCAGTGAGACATGATCCCCCGTGCAACATGGATGACCTATGTCTACTTGTTTACTATTACTGCAACTTTCATTACGTTTTCAATTATAACAGGTTTGCATGTTTTATATTTCGACAAAAGCTAATTTTATATTCAAAAATAATCCCTCTGGCAATTTTCAGTACCTGTGTTATTCATATGTGAAGTTTTAAAGAAATCAGAAAAACAGTTTTCGAGACACAGCCTGGAAGACTGCGTCTCCAAGACCGTTTAGTTTTGCAGACAAAATTATATCAAACGAGAAGTTTTATCAAATTTCAAAAACACTGTGGTTTTTGTTTTTACAACTTTTCATGAATCGGAAAAAAACGAGTTTAAACACCTCCCATATGTGCTCTATCCGTATCTAAAATGCAAGAGTTTGGACACGAAAATAGGGTGTTTACATAACCAAAGAAATACTTTCATTTTGATAAATCCGAAAAAAAGAAAATATGACACTGCACACCTTCAATGTTTGCTCTTTCCGTGTGTGAAATTTCAAAACAAGCCCGTCTATAGTTTCGGAGATGCACGCTGGACACGCGAATGGACAGACGGACAATCTAATTACTATATCCTCCCGTTACTGGGGAGGGGGGGGGGGGGGGATCAGAAACTGAAAGATCAATAAGAGTCAGGTCTAAGGTGCTCAGTTTACCCAGCTAATAATGTGGCTACATATTAAGCGGTTCCCTACACGCACCTTAACCAGGGTTGGTACTGCGTGATAACTAACTGAAAGATGCGGCTCGCTGTTAGGGGATCGGCTACCTCTCCAAATCCTCGTTAAATAAAAAAAATAAGACGACGTTGCACATCTACAATTTCAGAACGCTGGATCGTATAGTTTCGGAGAACTTGTCTGGACAAAATCTATCTCCGTGCAAACAGGTTTACATAAATATATATATTTTTGAGAAGTTGTGTTCTTGCCAATTTTTGGCCCACTTCAAAAATAATGCGACGTTGTACACGTACAATATATATATTTTCACTGCTTAAAATTTCAGAATCCTGGGTGGAATAGTTTTGGAGAATACGTCTGGACAAAACCTACCCCCGTGCTAACAAATTTCTTGAAAAACGGTCATTTTTGAGAATTACAGTCATATTTTTGAAAATTGTTGGCCGATTTAAAAAATATACGACGCTGCACACCTTCAATATACATTCTAATTGTTTTTTAAAGGAAAAAGCTATACGACAAATACTTTTGAAGATATAGCCCGGACACGACGGCGCACGAAAGCGGACAGACAGACGGACAAACTGAAACCTATATCCCTTCGTAACAGGGGGGAGGGGGGATAGCAAGAATGTCGCAAAGCTGCAGTATAATAGTAATCTTTAATCTAAATGCTATTATTATTATCATTATCATTATTATTATTATTATTTTGGATTAAACCCAGACGTTGGTGCGTGCCCGCAGGCTGAAAGGCAAACCATAAAATTCTGCACATATAGTACAGCTCCAATATAGGTCTTTCTTTGTGAAAGAAAAAAACGGAATCCGTTGGACAAGTACGCAACTGAGAAATGGCGCATACAAACTTGTGTGGGGGACAGACGGATTTCCAGACGGACATTGGCGCGCAGCGTTTCAGGAGTTCCGCCATCCGTATCCGCAAGTTTTATGTTGCAGACGACATGTAACACCCTAATACCGTGTCACGATATTACTGTATATTATTCATTTATATGCTCTTGTTTCATATCGTTACTTTATACTCCTTCCAGGAAAATTCGAGCGTAAATTTTTGATAAATTCGGTCTCAGAACGCTATTTTGAAATTAATAATTAAATTTCAGGTTACAAATTTCAACCTTTTGACTTCTTACACACAACAGGCAGGCCGTTTTCTTTAGTTTTTGTTACTCCCGATTTCAGACCTACCGCATCATATTGTTTTTATTTGCCATCTTCCTGAAAAAAATTATTTTGTTCCTGGCACTCTCTTTGTGGACGCCTATTCAGAAACTGTTTCAATGTGGGCACATAATAATCTTATTTTCCGAAAATAATAAAAAAAAAATTCTCGGCATTTACCGGAAAAGACCATCACAACTCTTTTTCACCATGTAGAATGTGTACTGTTTGTATTTTTTTTATTTATTTATTTATTTTTTTTGGGAGGATAAAGTAACAAGTTATCTCTTTAACCGGTCATTTGAGATCAACCAGCGTCTACTGCCAATTTCAAACATTTTCCGGAAATAACCGAGACATTCCGAGAAATCCGGGGGATGAGGAAGCGGCTTGAAAAACTCATATTCTTGACCCTTGAAACGTTTATTGGACAGAACCATTTTCATTCCATTAAAAGTACTTCATTTATCGATTTCCTTTACAAAACAATTACTGAGGAAGTAAAATCTGTAACACAGCGAAACATGCTATACGCTGATTATAAACAAAACCGTATCAATTGGCATAATAATAAAAAAAAAATGGCTGAACACGAACTGAAATACTATGGAATTATAAACATTTTTATCACTGTATTAATGGGGTTTATTGAACACAAGGTTTCAATTCCATAAATGCACGGCCGGGTCCGTGGATCTCCGTTAACTTCACGCCATGCAAAACTAATGAATCACTCAGTTTTTTTTTATCTATTATTCCACCGTCACTCTTTCTTTTCATTAAAGTCAGTGTTCACGCAAAGTTTTTAAAATTCTGCATGCTATCGGACGCATACCTTGCATCCAATTTCAGATGGCTATTAAAGCAAAGAATTACCAATAGCAAAAATGTATATCATGTAACCATATTTTCCAGTTGCACGCAGAACTCGTAAATTTCCGCAGCTATTCTGATCTTGCGCGCACTCCGCCACATGTACGCCGGCAACAAAAAAAAAAAAAAAAAAAAAAAAAAACGCTGAATATGATCATTGGCAATTAAGTACTTGCGCATTTTGTATGGCATTATTTTCTACAGCAAACTTTTATCACATGTTATGTCTGTTATCTCGTCAACTGCCTGTGGTATATGGCAAAATTCTTCACATTGTTGAAAGTATTCCAGACACAGTTACTCGTTCCCTGACACCGTCCCTATTATTATCTCAAACAATGCGCCAATTTCCACACACCAAGGGAATACAAATGTAGATTATACCTATTATTAATTATATAGTTGTCTGTAAAAGATAACTAACCAGACTTACTCTCTCAAGGACAGGAGTAATCAATAGTCTCTTCCCGGTTCTGTCTATGGGCTCATATTCGCAAATATAAGACTGACTCAACTGATCTAAAGCAATATCGTCTCGTGTTCACAAGGCGGGTATCTGCGAAATAACAAAACACAAATATAGCACTCAGTTCAAACACAGCCCATTATTATGTGCAGTTAAGGCCACAGCAGAAAAACAGTTGGTGGATTCGATAATTAGAGATCGGTATGTTGCAAACTTCAAATCACTCTGGAACATCCCTTTTTTTAAAATAGAAAGTGTTATTTTTTCGGAGATATTAGATCGCTACTTGGAATCCTTTGATTTTATTATTTTTTTTCTCTTTTTTCGAATTATTTGTCAGTTGAAGAGAAGTAAATCTTAAGGAGTAAAAACGGGTTCAAGTGGGCACTTCTTACTGGCCCTGCCGCTCTCCGATGTGCTTTGCTATCACTTATGATGCAAGTTAGCACGTTATTTCATCATTCTCCCAGTGGCAGTGGAACGAAGGTTCAAGTACAGGGCCGTTACAGAGTGCACGTAACAAGACTGCCTTCCTGACCGTGAATCAGACGGCTTTAACACCGCCCCCGTTGTTGGTGCGGTCGATGCTCTTGTAGTGGGTGGGCAGGCGGAGGTTAAGGGATTCGTAGGTTAGCCTTTACTCGGTTTTATACATGTGTCTAGTGCTTGCCTGGACCAGAACGACGTTTTTTTTTTCAAAGAACTTTCAGAAAGAGATACGACTAGCTGGTTACCCAATTTTGCTGTTGGCTTCGACACATCACACCAGATCATGTTCCACAAAGACAGCCGGGGGTTGTCAACACACTAGCCCAACAGTCACAAAGGCAAGATAAGATCGTCAACACACTAGCCCAACAGTCACAAAGGCAAGATAAGATCGTCAACACACTAGCCCAACAGTCACAAAGGCAAGAGAAGATCGTCAACACACTAGCCCAACAGTCACAAAGGCAAGAGAAGATCGTCAACACACCAGCCCAACAATCACAAAGGCAAGAGAAGATCGTCAACACACTAGCCCAACAGTCACAAAGGCAAGAGAAGATCGTCAACACACTAGCCCAACAGTCACAAAGGCAAGATAAGATCGTCAACACACTAGCCCAACAGTCACAAAGGCAAGAGAAGATCGTCAACACACTAGCCCAACAGTCACAAAGGCAAGAGAAGATCGTCAACACACTAGCCCAACAGTCACAAAGGCAAGATAAGATCGTCAACACACTAGCCCAACAGTCACAAAGGCAAGAGAAGATCGTCAACACACTAGCCCAACAGTCACAAAGGCAAGAGAAGATCGTCAACACACTAGCCCAACAGTCACAAAGGCAAGAGAAGATCGTCAACACACTAGCCCAACAGTCACAAAGGCAAGAGAAGATCGTCAACACACTAGCCCAACAGTCACAAAGGCAAGATAAGATCGTCAACACACTAGCCCAACAGTCACAAAGGCAAGAGAAGATCGTCACCACACTAGCCCAACAGTCACAAAGGCAAGATAAGATCGTCAACACACTAGCCCAACAGTCACAAAGGCAAGATAAGATCGTCAACACACTAGCCCAACAGTCACAAAGGCAAGATAAGATCGTCAACACACTAGCCCAACAGTCACAAAGGCAAGAGAAGATCGTCAACACACTAGCCCAAAAGTCACAAAGGCAAGAGGAGGTCGTCAACACACTAGCCCAAAAGTCACAAAGGCAAGAGAAAATCGTCAACACACCAGCCAAAAAGTCACAAAGGCAAGAGAAGATCGCCAACACACCAGCCCAACAGTCACAAAGGCAAGAGAAGATCGCCAACACACTAGCCCAACAGTCACAAAGGCAAGAGAAGATCGTCAACACACTAGCCCAACAGTCACAAAGGCAAGAGAAGATCGTCAACACACTAGCCCAACAATCACAAAGGCAAGAGAAGATCGTCAACACACTAGCCCAACAATCACAAAGGCAAGAGAAGGTCGTCAACACACTAGCCCAACAGTCACAAAGGCAAGAGGAGGTCGTCAACACACTAGCCCAAAAGTCACAAAGGCAAGAGAAAATCGTCAACACACCAGCCAAAAAGTCACAAAGGCAAGAGAAGATCGCCAACACACCAGCCCAACAGTCACAAAGGCAAGAGAAGATCGTCAACACACTAGCCCAACAGTCACAAAGGCAAGAGAAGATCGTCAACACACTAGCCCAACAGTCACAAAGGCAAGATAAGATCGTCAACACACTAGCCCAACAGTCACAAAGGCAAGATAAGATCGTCAACACACTAGCCCAACAGTCACAAAGGCAAGAGAAGATCGTCAACACACTAGCCCAACAGTCACAAAGGCAAGAGGAGGTCGTCAACACACTAGCCCAAAAGTCACAAAGGCAAGAGAAAATCGTCAACACACCAGCCAAAAAGTCACAAAGGCAAGAGAAGATCGCCAACACACCAGCCCAACAGTCACAAAGGCAAGAGAAGATCGCCAACACACTAGCCCAACAGTCACAAAGGCAAGAGAAGATCGTCAACACACTAGCCTAACAGTCACAAAGGCAAGAGAAGATCGTCAACACACTAGCCCAACAATCACAAAGGCAAGAGAAGATCGTCAACACACTAGCCCAACAATCACAAAGGCAAGAGAAGGTCGTCAACACACTAGCCCAACAGTCACAAAGGCAAGAGAAGATCGTCAACACACCAGCCCAACAATCACAAAGGCAAGAGAAGATCGTCAACACACTAGCCCAACAATCACAAAGGCAAGAGAAAATCGTCAACACACTAGCCCAACAGTCACAAAGGCAAGAGAAGATCGTCAACACACCAGCCCAACAGTCACAAAGGCAAGAGAAAATCGTCAACACACCAGCCCAAAAGTCACAAAGGCAAGAGAAAATCGTCAACACAGCAGCCAAACAGTCACAAAGGCAAGAGAAGATCGTCAACACACTAGCCTAACAGTCACAAAGGCAAGAGAAGGTCGTCAACACACCAGCCCAACAGTCACAAAGGCAACTGAAGATCGTCAAGACACTAGTATAACAGTCAAACAGTTTGGTGTTTACCTGCCCGTTCAGCGAGTATAATGGCTATATTAGGACGCACTTGCTAAATGAGCAACTGGTGAAAAACGAAGAATGAAGAAATTGTAAACTAGAGCAGTGTATATAGCCCAAATATTCCCCACAGGCCCCTCATCAGTTAAACACGGCCATCAATAGTCAGTTAAGAGCTGAAATTTTCTTAGTCCAGTTAGTGCATTTTCCTTGGACGAACCTGGCCCATTTACAATACCGATCTGTGTTTGTTCCCATAGAAGCTACATCCCAAGTTTCATTAAAATCCCTGCAGTTGTTCTTGAGATATCGTGTTGGCAAACTCATTCCGATGCTAAATAATTTCCAGGATTTGGTAAATTTCAAAGTCCAGTTCATTTTCATTGGGCCAACCTAACCAAATTACAATACCGATCCTTGTTAGTGCCCATAGAAGCTACATACCAAGTGTGCTGTATTCTATGCGCACGTGTGTTGAAATGTCAATATTTTTAAATATGTTTATGCGCCCAGGTTAGGTATTGGTCAAACTTGTCAATCGTTTAGGTATCGGTCTGTTAATTCTAAATATGGAAGTATCGTGACGCCCATTTGACATAGAAATGTCGTACGATATTTTGACGTGTTCTAAGCATATTCTTGCGCCGTCGTGTATAAAAGAAAGGTGCACGTGTTATTTTTCTTCTTAAATGTGAAGTCTGCGAAAGATAAGACTGAAATGTGAAATAGTTAAATGGGACATTTAAGGATGAAACACGAAATTGTTGAGTGTTTTCTGTAGTTTATTTGTAAATTAGCTTATGAATTTGTAATTATTTTGAAGTTATTATTTAAATAAGTAATTATTTTGAAGTTATATTTCATGAAGTATTCTATTTACAGTAGACCCGCGGACTAATCGACCAACCCTTTGAGGCGTTTTTAATGGTTCGAAAGGGCTTTTTAGTCATTCTGAAATTAGATTTAAAGGTTCTATAAGCGAGTTGATGTGAGGATTGAATCATTTTGCGACTTGCTCTAATGAAATTTACTTAACCGGCAGAATTAATTCGACTTGGAGTCCGCTCCGAGCGGTCTCTACTGTATTTCATAACTTCAAAATATAATGACACAGTTTACTGCCCAAAAGGAAGTTGCGAATAAAGTACTTTAAGAAGAAAATGTTTCCATGAATGAGGTTACTATCGAAATATATTTTAATACATTTTTAGAGGTTGTCAGTCCAGGGCCAACGTGGCCGATATGCGTCGTGTTTATATGCCGAAGTCGGGGCATAGTTTTATACGTTGAATACATTGTTTACTTTAATAAATAATAATAAATCAGAGATAGGATTATTTTTGTTTATGACTCTGCAATCGGGAGGGGGCCACTGATTAGCGGCTGCCCTCTCAAAGCGCGCTGACCACTTTCTCTTTATCTTTAACGGTAGCGCTTTTTTTTTGTCAGACCGCTAATTTACTTCAAAATTGAAGCTTTCACATGCGACTCTGCCCAATCACAGCCATGCCCACGATTTCCATCCATAGCTTCGCGTGGGCCTGGCTTCAATCCGTCCCTCGCACATTGCTAGCGGTAGCGGAGACAGCGCTTCTCCCTGCCCGCTTTGCTCTGCTTTTTGCTTTGTCGGTTTTTGCTCTGTCTTTTCTTGCCTTGCTTACAAAAAAAGGCTAAAAGTGCACATAAGAATATAAAACTATAGGACAAAGACGAGTCAGTGAATGAATAATTAGGGAAGGAAGTAAGCATACAATTGAGTGATATATCTAGTGTCATAATACGAAATTTATCTTTTGGTTTTGAGGATTAAAGTGCAATTAAAAAAACACTATAAAACAAATACATAATCGGCTATGTTTACCTTGCCTGGATAAGAACAGAACATGAGTGAAAATCTGAAAGAGTGGGCCGAACGGCACTCCTTTCTAGGAGTCTACTCTTACCAAATTGAGAGAAGAAGGTTTTATCAGCCTGAACTTCATAAAACTCATGGCCCCGAAACAAGTCAAGGCCTTTAAGCTAAACATAGACCAGGCCCTGGCTCTCGAAAAGGCTATTAAGTCGGTGTCCGTGACGACTCATGATCAGGAGTCAGACACCGAAGAAACCACGGGTGTGGCCGTCAGCGCGCCAAACACCACCCCAAACGATGTGACAGCAGAGCACGATCTCGCATCACTAATGGAGACATGCAAGAAAGCGGGATTCCTTTCCTAAGCGACAGTCACTCGTACCCAGAGTAAGGACAAACCACTATTGGTGCAAGATTTTTGCACGAGTGTATCGCAATATGGGGGAGGCCAGGAGCGGGAAGTGTTGTCATTTGGGGGTGATCAAAGATTGCTCGTCTCTTCCTCGCGCCGAATCACCCCGGAAGACACAACCCTGCCACAGTGGATACGGGGCCATCTCAAGTTTCAGGAAGCCCTAACTGAAAGGGGAGAATTCTCAACGATCGCGGATATTCGGGCATGCGCCCGATACGGTCAGAAAATCGCGGATATGTGTGCGCTATACCCCATTAGCCGCGTCATGCGTTTCGACATTGAATACCGCGTAAAGTTTTCGAGGGGACCCTCCAGTGGGGGGATCTGGATCCCGAGCGCATGAATTTCTGCATTTTTACCCAGCACACTACCAATACCCAGAAATACACACAACGGAAACGGGACCACATGCCGAACGATCCTCAAACCGGCAAGGAAATCTGCCGCAATTTCAATCTAATAAAAGGCTGTGATCGCGCCTCTTGTCGCTTTGCTCATGTTTTCTGATCAACGGTATTACGAACGGTTTTTACATTATGGACGAAAACTCAGTACTTGAGACAGCTTTCCAGTGTAACAATAAATCCGCCAGTGCTACTTACCGCACACAGGTGGATCGCGCTAGACGAAAAGAAGTTGAATTAGGTCGCTACCGCATTCTTAAGACCCGCCCAAACACACACAGTGTCTCCTTTGGGAGCGGTACCGAAAGAGGGAGATGCAATACGCCTGATTCACGACTGGTCCCAGCCTTTTGGAAAATCTGTTAATAGCTATGCAACTGTACATAAACAAACTTTCGTTTCTGTTGCTACAGCTGTTTCTATAGTAAGAAGTGGCTCATATATGGCCAAAGTTGACCTCAAATCTGCTTACAGGCAAGTCCCGCTGAGTGGCCGATCCCAAGAAGTGGCAGGCTTATTTTGGCGTTTTGAGGGTGACACCCGCCTACCGTTCGGTACATCGCTAAGTTACGGTATTTTCCATCGCTTAACGCAGAGTGTCTGTAGGTACTTTGCCGCTTGGGCATAGATGCGATAATATGTTTCTTTGACGATTTTTTCATCTGCGCCGATAACAAAGACGAGGCAGCCCTGGGTTTCGCCTGGTAGCCCTGGGTTTCGCAATCAGTTGGGAAAAATGTATTTCTCCCACCACCCGCCTGACATTCCTTGGTGTTACCATAGATACGACAGCGGGAACCCTGTCTATCCCCACCGATAAGTTAAGTGCGGTAAAAGTTGCCCGCTCAGACTGGAGCGCTAAGGTCACTAAGGTTACGAAGTGAGACCTTCAGTCTCTAATCGGTAAGCTTAGTTGGATAGCTCGTGTTATTCATGCAGCAAGACCGTGCTTGCGTCGTTTTATTGATAAAATGTCTATGCTACAGCGTTCCTCGCATCGCACACGCTTAACAGCTGATCTCCGCAGAGATCTTCAAATGCTCTACGCTTTATGCAGTAATTTCAATGGTACTACTTTCTTCCTGGACAGAGTCGAGCTCGAATATGCATACATCGTTTTCGACTCCAGTGTGTCTGCCCTCGTCTTCCGCAATGCTGTTGCTGACTGGCTGTACATCCACTGGGCCACGGATGCCCCGGCACTTACTCGTGCTCATATTAATGTTAAGGAACTTGCCATTGTTTTGCTACCTATTGAACGCTGGAAGCACCTATGGCGTAATCGCAAAATCATTGTACGGACAGATAACAAAGCAGCCCTATTCACTATTAATAAGGGCTTCATTCGTAACACGTGTGCCTCGGCCATCTTGAGAGCGCTCCGAATTATATGTGCTACACACAACTTCCGGATTATAGCTGTGTACATTAACCCCCGTTCTAATCTGCTTGCCGATAGCCAGAGCCGCTTTGATCACCTCCCGGCCGCAACCTACGGCCTAGCGCGTGTGGACTTCTGCGCTCCCCTCCTCCATATGTCACGTCACGCGTTAAATCCTCTGTTACAGCAGTGGTACAGCAAGAAGAGAAGAAAAACTGGACGTGAGTGGCGGTCGTACGAAAGGTCGCTTTAGCCCCAAGCGTGTTTAGCCGGTTTCTTCACATTTGCACGTAAAGCTACTTTGCTTACAAGAACACAGACGTCCTATTGTTGTAGGCGGGATCCGTGCCGAGATTTCACCTTTGATGGAAAGACGGTCTTTGCTGCGTATCAAGCACACCAAGACCATGCAAACGTTTTCCAGGGAACTGATTGTTCCGCTGCCTGTTGTCGAGGGATCTATTCTATGCCCCATTACGGCCCTCCTCAGATCCCTGGTGTTAGCTAAACAACCACCTGCAGCGCCCCTGTTTTCGTACAGATCAGGAGATTCTACACTGCCCCGCACACACAGCGCCTTCACACACACGCTGGCCGCTCAGCTGGAACAAGCGGGTTAGGATTCGAAAGAATACAGCGGCAACTCTTTGAGATGGGGTGGAGCCACCTTTGCCCCGGCCTGTGGCTTACCAACAGAGGTTTTCAAGGCCCAAGGGGACTGAGCTTCAAATGCATATGAACGTTATACTAAGACGTCACTCGAGTTACGTGCAAAATGTGCGAAAGTTTTAGGCGCTAATGTCTTAAAACACCCTCATGGAAGTTACTCCTGTTAAAATTACATAGATAACCCCACTACCACTACTCTAGCTGGTATGGGCTCCTTGGTGTATGTTAGATTTTACTAGTGTCAAGTTGTGCTTTGTTATGTTAAGCCCTTAAGGCATGCGGCAGTGTTACGTCATTTTGCCATATGCATGTCAATATCATATTTAAGTGATGTAATATAAACTTGGCATTTGCCCAAAACATTTCATTTTATTTTTTTTCTTGCTCGTTCTGTCGGTTAAATGTATGTGCTCACAGCTATTAATGAATAGGGTACACGCCCACAGCAAAGGCATAATGTGATAATAAATCAGATAGGATTTATTTTTGTTTATGACTCTGCAATCGGCAGGGGGGCATTAATTAGCGGCTGCCCTCTCAATGCGAGCTGACCACTTTCTCTTTATCTTTAACGGTAGCGCCTTTTTTTTTTGTCAGACCGCTAATTACTTCAAAATTGAAGCTTTTCCATGCGACTCTGCCCAATCACAGCCAAGCCCACGATTTCCATCCATAGTTTCGCGAGGCCTAGCGGCAATCCGTCACTCGCAAATTGCTAGTGGTAGCGGAGACAGCGCTGTTCTCCCGCTGTTCTGCTTTTTGCTTTCGACTCCCACCCACCCCGCTTAAAGCATCTTGATCCTTAGATCTAAATTAGTGTTCGCATTGTATTATTATTCTTATTGTTTTATTTTCTGTTTTTATCACGGTAATATATTAGTAATTGTAGGTGTATTTTAGATTTTACTAGTGCCAAGTTGTGCTTTGTTAAGCCCTTAAGGCGTATGGCACTATTACGTCATTTTGCAATATGCATGTCATTATCATAGTTAAGTGATGTAATATAAACTTGGCATTTGCCCAAAACATTTCATTTTTTTCTTGCTCGTTCTGCCGGTTAAATGTATGTGCTCACAGCTTTATTAATGAATAGGGTCAACGCCTTCAGCAAAGGCATAAATAATAAATAGAATCCACTTAGCCGTGTAAAATATATGATGAGTCTTGCGTCGTGTTTATATGCCGAAGTCAGGGCATAGTTTGGTATGTTGAATACATAATAAATAGAATCCACTTGGCCGTGTAAGCTGTATAATTAGTCTTGTTAATAAAATACCTGTGAAATTAATATCTAAATGTTATATTTGGGTGCGTTACTTGGCGTCCCTCTCTGTCGGGGCGTGTCTAGGCACATGTCTGCGTACGCATGTGGATTTGGTTTTTTGGCGTCCCTCTCCGTGGGGACGTGTTTTGGGCGTCTGTGCGTGTGTGTCTGTTCTTGTCCGTTAATTAGTGTTTCTCTCTCTCGGGGACGTGTCTGGGCGCATGTCTGAGTGCATGCGCAGTTGATGAGGTGTCTTCTTGTGTGTTTTATTGCATGTGTCAGAATGTCTGTGTACGCATGCGCAAATGTTACTTGGCGCCCCTCTATATTGGGGACATGTCTGGGCGCATGCGCAATTGATATGAAGTGTCTTGTCGAAAGTGTTTTAGTGCATGTGTCAGAATGTTTGTTTGTTGGCGTAAAATTTTGGCTTGTTTGTGGCAAGAATGAATGGTTTCTTACTTTAATTGAGCATTTTATTTAATATTATATGAATTTATTATTTGTTTACAGTTTTCACCTATATTAGAAATAAGAAATAAACAACATCACCCTGACTTTGCGCGTTTCGCTTTGGCTCCGAGACTGAACACCAAGTTTCATTAAAATCCCTGCAGTTGTTATTGAGATATCGTTGTCAATAGTCAATGAAGGGCTGAAAATTTCTAAGTCCAGTTGGTGCATTTTCCTTGGACGAACCTGGCCCAGTTACAATACCGATGCGTTTGTTCCCATAGACGCTACATACCAAGTTTCATTAAAATCCTTGCAGCAGTTTTTAAGTTATCATGTTAACAAGCTGTTGTTTACAGATCGACAGACCGACACACACTGTCGATCGCACATCTTCCCCACCTGTGGGGAATAAATAAAAAAAAACAGAAAAAGAGTAGTGCTGCGTAGTCGCCTCCTAGGACATGCACTGAACAGAAAGCAGTGGCTCCATTCTTAAGATTCTTACCCCCCCCCCCCCCCCCCCCCCAGCCACAGGAGGAGCTGAACAGGCACAAAGGCAGCATAGGTAGTCAACACACTAGCCCAACCGTCACAAAGGCAACCGGAGGACGTCAATTCACTAGCCAAATTCACAAAGGCAGCTGACGGCCGTGGTGAACACACTAGTCCAAGTCGCAAGGGCAGTCGAAGATCCAGTAGCCCAACAGTTGCAAAGTCAGCCAAGAGTTGACAACGCACTAGCTCAAGGAGTCACGAAGCCAGCCGAAAGTTGTCAACAAACTAGCCGACGGTGAGACAAAGACAGCCGTAGATCGAAACGACCTTATGTCGGGGACCTAATGACTACGTCGGAGGACAAAACGATACAACAGTTGAAACCTCAAACAACATTGAAAGAGTGGGAGTTAGGGAGAGGCAGGGTGGTGACGTTATGTCAATAACAAGTATACTGTGCGCCTAAACTGCTAATCCATATCTGCTTTGAACTTTCTTTACTAAAAACACAAACCAGTCAGGCACAAAGCTCGCAAATAATGAAAACTCAAGCACATCACAATAACACCTGTGTGACTTTATAGATTTACGTGTAATACGAAGCTTCGTCGCTTTTATAAAGAAAAACCTGTGAAAATCTGCGGAAAAGAAGAAAAGATTAAACAGAGTAGCAGATTTTTGCAATTAAGGTATTTTTAATGACTTAAAGTAAAGTAAGTGTCGAGCAAATTTCGAATCTCAAAAGAATCAGGGAAGCATGGTCATCAAACAGAGTGCCAGTTACTGTTTAGAATTTAGATATCAACCAATTAGGACTGAGTGTCGGGAGTCGCTTGCAAAAACATTTCTTAGTTTGAGTCGATCAGTTTTTGTTCAAAAATTAACCGATCACTCCTGTAAATGTAACAAAGCAAATTAAGTTTTAGAAAATGGGTTATTCCTTTGTTTATTTCTATGATCGTTATCATATTATAGTCCAAGGTCTCTAGCCTTGCGTGCTGAAGAATAAGAATGGTTACGAGTTAATTGCCATACGTAAACGTGAAGCGGTATGCATCAGAAGCTATTATGACGTATAGCCATTTACTAAAGTTGACTAATGGCTAATTTTGATGATGCAATAAATGTTTTACTTCGTGTAACACAATTTAAGCATACTGAAAAGCAATAGTGAAAAAATAACATTTAGTGGGCATCTGAAAGCCAGTGCAAAGTGTTCTGCGAAGGGGTGGAACGAGATGGTTGAGCAATGTGGCGGTGGCAGGAGCCCGAGAGGTCCTCCATATTACACATCCACTCAAGACTTTGATCGATATCAGTCACAGGCGTTGGGACATGATCGTGTTGACACGACCCTCTTTTACGACAGTGTCTGAGGTAAATTTTGTCAAGCCGTGATTTCTGATGACCGATCAAGGTGATCATCAAAATATAATCAGATCGACAGATCATACTACAAAACAAGTCTCCTAAACATCTGTACACAGGTTTCGTCGGAATCGTGTTCATAAGAAAGGCGTAACGCACAGACGGGCGGAGAGACGGTGAAGTCAACGACGTGATGTCCCTCCTGACCTAGTGAGGTCGAGGCATATAAGAAGTAAGTAGGACAAAGGACAAAGCAGAATAAGCATACAAGAAATTAATGGCGCACAAGCTTGATTTTTCTCGTTTCTCTAATAAAACAATTTTCTGGACGGGGGCACTATGATTTCTCGGTGTTAAGTTGATTTTCAATCTTTTATTGTCCCATCTAAGAACAAAACGAAAGGGCAGCGTAACTCCGAAACGGAGCAAATCTGTACGAGAAGACTTTCACAAAACATTTGACACATACTGGACAAAAAAATTATGTAGCTAGTTCGCTAGTCGAAATATGATTTTCTGCTTGAAAGAATAGCTTCATATATATATACATTTGTAAGTTTGACCCCCAATCTTCAATTTCATAAAAAAAGCTTTAAAATTCAAACAACTGATTTATTCAATAAAGAATCATGAAGAAGGTCCCGATGCATTCTTCGACAAGCGTAAATGCAATTAACTCCAAGTCCTATTTTATCTGATTCTCGTACTGCCATTGATATAGTCCATAAAGAACTACCGGAAACTGGGCAATACCCGCGGGGACTTTACCCACGCAGAAAAAAATGGAGAAAAATAAAACCTTGAATAGGCTTGTAAAAATGAAGTGAAGAATAGAAACTTACCGGTTTACTAAACTAGACTGGCCAGTGTTCTTGTTAAAACAAAAAATGTATATGTCTCCCCCGCCCTCGATCAGTCACGTGGAAAAAAAAATTCCTTGCTTAAAAGTAACATCGGCGAGCCCCAAAAATTGAAAAAAATCGCCAAAAATATATTTTTACAGAAAAGGAAGAAAACTTCGCAGTAAACATTTCCACTACATATGGGTTCTTCTTGCCATGTTTCAGCCTAATCCAGCAAACTGTTTCGGAGATATCTCAACAATATGGCCAAAAAAGTTCAAAATCAAAAATTTAAAAATTCGCGCAAAATACATTTTCAGCGGGAATGAAAAAAAACTTCGCAGTAAACATTTGCACTATATGTGTGTTGTTCTTGCCACGTTTCAGCCTAATCCAACAAACTGTTTTGGAGATATAGCCTGCCAAAGTGAAAAATGCACGAAAAACCCCCTATGTTCAAACATTTGCCAAAAATAGTATTTTTGAGGAAACGAAAAAAAATAACACGGGCATCATCTAGACATATACCCCAATATGTATGTATGTTTTGAGAAAAATCGACTCATTAATTTCATAAGAACTCACTGCGGACAGACGGACGGACACACGGGATGACACACCAAATGCTATATATGCCTCCCTTAGGGGGAGACATAAAATGATATTCCCAATTCTGTTCTCTCCGGTTTGTGATGTTTTTCTAACCAACCCGGATTATACTGGTACAATTTGACGGTAGGGGTATGTTTGCTGTCATGCAGTTTAACTGTAATTAAAGCACAATCCCTAAATGTGTGATGGATTTTAGACCAAAAGGCAGAAGACTGAGACCGGTGACTATTTTTTCGACTCTGGCCTGTGATGGATTTCACACACAGGGACCAACTGACTCTTAAAGAAAAGACGATTTTACGAGTACCCGACCGAAGGTTGCTGCATTGTTTGCTTGTTGCACTGGTTGCATGTTGTAAGTTTCAAACTTAAAATAAAACATTGTGGAGAATTTGTGTTTATGTTCCCTTTATTATATCCGCGGGTAAATTCCTCGGCCGGGTAACGTCCCCACGGGAAAGTCCTACAGCGAGTAAATCCTCTGTGGGTAAAGTCCCCGAGGGTAAAGTCCTAGACTCAGAATCACCACTGCAAAACCAGTTTTCTATGTTGCGAAGCAAAACTGAAATCGAGGGGAAAAAAACCAGTTAACAACTGAATCCTTAAGTACAAGCATCTCTAAGACTTACCATACCATGGATTCGCGTAAATTATGAAAAGCTTGATCAGGGGAAAACAGGGAGATATTTAAAAAAAAAATTAAGAGGAAAATATTGAAACGACTAACAGGTAACCACACTGACGAACGACAGGTGCCCCTTCCATGATTATAGTCGAAGGTCACCTGAACTGAGGTTACATGGACTGCACATAGACTGAGGCCATGTGGACTGAGGTTGCTTTGACTGAGGTTATCTGGACTAAAAGCATGAAATGAGCCGTTTCACAGCACAGCTGAAACTCAGGGTCAAAACAGAATAAGCTGACCTGGCCACCAATGAGAAGGATTGGGCAACAAAGCAAGATATTGTTTTAACTTACACATAGGATCAACCTTTACGCACTTAAAGGCCTAACAATGCAACATCTGTCAAATCCATAAAAATTTCTTATTAGATAAGGGGCTACCTTTAAAGAAAACAATTAGTTTTTTTTTCGAGGCTCAATTAATTACTTGTATACAAGACTGACACACTACTTGTCTCGGTAGGAAATGGGTAGGAAATTAATGTACTTTTCTCGGATAACGCTTTGAAACCCATTCTGTCATAAAAACCCTTTCAGCACTGTTATCCATCCTGAAAATTCAGTTCTATACATGATATATATAGAATGTGTTAAACTTGAATGTGGTCAATTTCAGAAACAGTTTTATAAGAAACTCGGGTTTACCTTATCGTGGCGGCACGACCAATAGATTTCGATTTGGTTTTATTATAATCCAGGTGGGCGAAAGGATTAACGAAAATGATTGCAGGTAGTCCTTTAAAATAACATTTCGACTTTAGACAGCAAATACAAAACTGGGAGAACCTCTTGAGCCTATTTTGGACGACTCTTTGTATAACTTCAGTAAAGAAGTTTTAATACAGGGACCCTGCGTTAATTCGTCCATGGTTAATTCGGTCCCCCGGCTAAGTCGTACCAGTTTCGCTGGTCCTGATTTTGGGACCCATTCACTCCTATGTAAAAGTACGAATTAAAGAGGACTCGGATAATTCGTCCCAAAAGTGACACCCATTATCCAGGCCTGTTAACAATGTAGAGTTAGACAAATGGCACTTTGCACTTAATTTAAACAAAATGCAGCTCAGGCGTCATGCGTTGTATAGGCAAAAGGGATTAATAAACATGCACTATGGGGCATAAATGTTCGGGTGCGAGTGTTGTGACTGACACGGTCAGCGTCGTGAACTGCCTGTCTTAGTGTACACAGTCTTTTCACGGCATCACCACTCCGGAGCAATGTTTCTTCGCGTACTGTGCTGAAGCTTAAGATGCCTTTTCCTTTCAGAGGTCAGCTATTCTATAACAACGGCTAAATTGTTATTTGCATTTAAAAATTGCTGTGTGCTTTGTCGAGGTATTATGGCAACCATACGTACGTGGGATTGCATTTTGCGTTTCCTTGGCAGTAGTGAACACTAAGTTTTGATAAAAGTACGGGTTTGTTATGAATTTTTTGTGTAAAGCTCGTCCCCGTATAGCTTGAACTGAATTAACACCTTGTCCACGTCTATCTTCCAGAATAAAAAATCATGCCCCACAAGAATACAAAATAGGTTTCTAGTTTCTCTGCTTCTATTTTTACCCCTAAAAAATGGCGTCATTTTTCGCGTACTCGTAAATCCATAAGCCAAATAACATTTTGTGTGTTTCGAATAAAATGCGCAAGAATTCTGAATTTCGACTGCGAGGGAACCCTTAAAAATGGAAGAAATGAAAATATAGAAGAAATATCGCAAAAAACACCTTATACTCGGAACATAAAAGGAATTGAAACTTGAAACTATCGGTATTTGTTAAAACCTTAAATAAATTTTTAAAATAGCATACGGGTTGCTAGAGAAATTTGTCATTCAGGAGAAATCTATCTATCATTTCTTTCATTTTTACCCGGTTATTTTATTCGAAACGCAGAATTTTTGCGCATTTTTATTGGGAACGCCCAAAGTGTCATTTAAGTAGCTTATTTACGAGATACACTTTCCGAAGTATACGATGTAAGGGATAGCCCACAGTACAATAAGTAAAAGGATGTTTCAGGTTATTTACGTCAATTGACCATTCTACCACAGATCCCAATATACGGCCTGGGACTTTCATATTTGGGAAAATATACCAGTGCGTGGACACACATTAACCCCTCCATTATTTATTTATTTTTATTTATTTATTCTAGCCACAAACATAGTTTACATAGTTAACCTTTTTGATGCATATGCAGTACACAATTAGAGTACAAATTCTAAATGAGTATCTTACATTATAAGACTAGAAAGGCTTAGCTGGAAGTTAAAACTTATTCGAGAGCAAGCCTGTTGATAATGTTGAACCATACTATAGCACCAAGAGGTACAGAGAATGAATTAACGTACAATTTTACATGTTCTCTCTCCCATGCTGTTGTAACACATGCTCTCATTATGAAACAACGCGTGAGAAGCAGGAATTAAAACATAAGGTCTATATTAAATTCTAGACAAAAAGCAATAGCACCTGAAAACTTTCAATACTGTTTCATAAATTAAATACTTTTGTATGAGTTAATATAATACTGTTGGACTAAAGTATTAAATGCATCAGTGCTGACACAAGATCGTATTTTTTTTGGTAACTCATTCCAGATTTTAACACCTGAGATACTTAAGCAATTTGCTTTCATAGTTGTTCTTACAAGATTTGTTTTAAACTTATTTTGCTGTCTTGTACAATATGAGTCAGTACAATTCGTCGTCGTCGTCGTCGGGATACGCTTTCAGAGCAAAGCTCTATACGTTTCTATACAGAGTCTCTCCACCTAGAACGGTTTTGTGCTGATTTTTTGGCTTGTGAGATTGAGTAGATTCCTTTATTTTGTAAATCACGTTTATTATCGTTGACAGGTACGTTGTTTTTTTGTCTTCCTGGAGGTCTTTTTACTGTTTCAGTTGCTTCTTGCTACTTGCTGATGTAGTTTCAGGTAATCTGCAGACGTGTCCAAAGAAATTCCAGCGACGTTTTCTGATCAGACTTGACCACGGTGTTTGGTTTGTCTTTTTATACAGTTCTTCGTTACTAATCCAGTTTCCAGCACTATATCTGATTGATAATATAGTTCTTAGGAGTTTGCGGTGAAAATATCTATTTCTTGTTCTTGGCATTTAGTGAGACCCCACACTTCACTGTTGTATAAGAAAATTGATTCGATTAATGCATTGAAGACGCGGATCTTGACATGTAGATTTAGTTGTTTCGAGATTAATACAGGCTTCAGCTTATTAAAACCATAATTCGCTAGTGTTTTTCTTCTTTTGATGTCTTCTTCTGTTCCAAGTAAACTGCCCACTAGTTCATAGCTTTTCTACTCGATGCTACCGCCTTTGCAAACAGTGTATTTTTCTGTTTTACTGTCATTTATTTGTAGATTTCTGTTTTTGAGTGATTTTGTAGTTTCGTTTTCAATTTTATTTATTTCACTTCTAAGCGTAGATCCGTAACTTATGTCATCAGCAAATTGTTGATCTAGTAGGAAGTGAAGATTGCTGTAATTGTCAAACACAAAACCAGGTTGTCTTTTCATGGAATTGGCTAGGTATGTTAAGGAGAGTATAGCTGAAACTCCATCTCCTTGTGGTGAGCCAATTGTGCTTGAAAAGAATTTTCCATATACTTTTCCTATTTTTATGCTAAGTTTTATATTACTTCGCAGAATACTGAGCAGGTAAAGTTCATCTAATTCTAATACTACTTTGAGATCATCTATCAGTCTATCGCGTTTAATAGTGTCAAAAGCTTTACTCGTGTCTAGCATGAGCAGGTGTTTGTTGTAATCTTCACTAGTTATTGCTTTCTCAGTTAATAACTTGAAAGAGAATATGAGTTCTGTCGCACTTCTTCCTGGTCGATATGCAGCTTGTGTATCTGGAATTATATGTGTAAATAGTCTATCATTAATTCTACGTATAAAACAAATTGCTAGAAGTTTTCTAATGACGGATAGAAGTATCACTCGCCGTAGATTCTGTGGTGGACCTTTAGGTTTGCCTGGTTTTGGTAGAGGTGTTAATAGTCCAATAGATATTTCTTTTGGGTATTCCCCTGTTTCGTATATATATTGTTTAAGATATCTGCTATAAAATCGCTTATTTTCAGGGGAGCACACTTTAAATGTTCTGCTTTTAATTTGTCGATTCCGGCCCTCCTGTTGTTTTTTAATGATTTAATTGCTTTATCTATTTCTTCGCTGGTGAAGGGACCTTTTAGTTTTTTTAGGTTTTATTGTTGGAAATGGATCTGTGTCTTTTGTATTGAACACACTTTCGAAATAGTCTGAAATTATTTGAAGTTTTTGATCAGTGCTGTTGACTACGTTTCCATTTTCTGCTTTGACGTACACATTATTATTTGTCTGTTGTTGTAGAACACGAATGGCTTTGAACATACGTCGACTATAATTTTTACTATTTTCAATTTCTTCTATTTGATTTAGAATTCTTTTTTCCTCTTCTCTTTTCAGTTTTGATCAGTGCTGTTGACTACGTTTCCATTTTCTGCTTTGACGTACACATTATTATTTGTCTGTTGTTGTAGAACACGAATGGCTTTGAACATACGTCGACTGTCATTTTTACTATTTTTAATTTCTTCTATTTGATTTAAAATTCTTTTTTCCCCTTCTCTTTTCAGTTCTTTTTTTTTATATCATTAAAAACTTTATTCCTTGTTTTTTTTTTAATGCTGTACGTTTTTCTGAATTATGGCAGTTTTTGATAATATTCTGTAGATTCTTCTGATGTCTGGATAAGATGGTTATGGTGTCATTACATGCCTTTTTATGTTTAAGGTGGTTTAAGTTCTTTAGAAGCATTGATGCACACATCACAAATAAAAGTTCATTTTTGTTGATTGTTTGAATTCACAGGATATTCGAGTTTTCTACATTTTTCATATATTTTTCTTTTACTTCTGGTTTGTTTAAATGATTAACAGGGATTTTTTGTTGTTGTTTTATTTTTGGGACTTGCTATATTAAACCACTTGTTTTTTGAAGGGACACGCAACTAGTGTATGATGTGTATTAATATTTAAACTGACGTACGAACGAGAGTTTATGCTATTTCTTTTCCAATTTATGTGTGCTATGATGAAATCTATCTGAGTTCTGTAGGGGTTTCTGCGATGTTTGGGTATATACTCAGATTCCCAGGTTGTTATATGGGATGGCCGCAACAAAACCGAAAAAAAAACTAAAAAGTCCTTTCACCAGCGAAGAAATAAAGCAATTAAATCATTTAAAGAAAACAACAGGAGTGCCGGAATCGACAAATTAAAAGCAGAACATTTAAAGTGTGCTCCCCTGAAAATAAGCGATTTTATAGCAGATATCTTAAACAATGTATGCGAAACAGGGGAATACCCAAAAGAAATATCTATTGGACTATTAACACCTCTACCAAAACCAGGCAAACCTAAAGGTCCACCACAGAATCTACGGCCAGTGATACTTCTACTAATCCCTACTTGGAACAATGCTTGAACTTTCAATTATCGCCCACCGGTTATTAAATACACCACCGGTAATGCCTTTGAAAAAAAAAAGTATTTTGAGAAAGCAAGCAACTTAACTGCGCTGCAAAGCTGTAATTTTTTATCGCTCCTTGAAACACGAAATGAAAAATAAATGTGGTTTTGTCATTTCACATGCCAAACATGTATTCGAACCAACCCAAAACATCAAATAATTTCCGTTCGTTATAAACTTACTTTCGCTATGAAATTTCGGTTTGAATATACTCGCAATTGTCAACTGTCAAAATATCTCGTTGTTATTAAATAGTTGACCTCTGTGTAAGGGTCTCTCACGAAAGCAGTTTGATGTTGGAAACGAACAAACGGAGGGCCTGTTACTTTTGGGTAATGGCATAAACCGTTGTCCATTCAGAATGTCAAACAAAATTTGATTGGGCAACACTTGATCTAGCCATCCAAAACCACAAAAAAAATAAATAAATAAAAATAAAGTAAAACTTAATTCCACGTGGGGAGAGGGTTGTATAAATAACATGATTCTGTGCAACCATCCAGTTAAAAAGTTCGAATAAAAACAAATAAAAATAAATCCGCTAACTCTCTTTGTGATAATTTCCGGGCTAACATAAAGGCTGCTTAAATGGGCATGAGGACAGACTTGTCCAAAGGTTCCAAAGCCAACAGTAGTACGAAAGTGGGCGTCCGAAAACAGGAAGTGACGTCATAATGACGTCATATAGACTATTTGCATAGGTGGTTGTAAGCATAATTGAAACTTTGTAAAAAGTGAAAAAGTGGGATAACTTTTGTTATAATTAACCGATTTGAATGAAAATTTTACCATTTGATTCAGTTTTATATCTAGTTTTGACATAAAAAAACACAGGCTATTTGCACAGGTGGCTGTATGCATAATTGATTCACCTTAAAATTTTAACTTAAAAGTGAGATAACTTCCGTCATGGTTAACCGATTTGAATGAAAATTTCACCGTTTGATTTTGTTTTATGTCTAGTTTAGAGTGATTAAAGAGACTATTTCCATAGGTGGCTGTAAACACTTTGTGGGAGCACACTCCCATTCAAAGATGGTGTTCGAATGGCAAGCACCCCTCCCCCTCCCATTCAAACATGTGTTCGAATGACAAGCCTCCCATTCAAAGACAGTGTTCGAATGGCAAGAGCCCCCATTGAAACATGTGTTCGAATTATTTTTTTATTTTTGGAAGATATTACGTCATAGTATTTCTCATCAAGTTTTTTTAGCAAGTTGTTTAACAATTGTGCAACAAGTTGTTGTACAACAATTGTTCAACAAACTGTTGTTCAACAAGTTCAACATGTTCAACATGTTGTTCAACAAGTTCAACATGTTCAACATGTTGTTGAACAAGTTGAACATGTTCAACATGTTGTTGACTAAGTTGAACATGTTCAACATGCTGTTCAACAAGTTCAACATATTCAACATGTTGTTGAACAAGTTGAACATGTTCAACATGTTCAACATGTTGTTGACTATGTGTTGTTAACATATTGTTCAACATGTTGTAGTTCAAGCAATTGATGCAAGAATAGCAGCCAGTTCAGAAAAAAACAAGACATATGTTGAATAGTTTTATTAATACACTTAAATACACACAGCTTAAATCTATAACAATATTGCAACATTTGTTGATTTACTCAGTCTTTATTATAAAGTTTATGTCTATAAACTCGGTAGTGAGACATTGTGAAATTGAATGGCGGAGCCTTCCTTTATTTAGGCAACTTCAGAAAAGGACTATCTGTGTGAAAAAATGATTGCAAATTCCGCCCCAAGAAATAATAAATAATATCACAAAAATAACCTGGTGGTCAAATAGTCGGTTTTTGCTGTTGATCATATGGCCTGTAGTCTTTTGTCCGGTTATCAGGGATTTTTTTAACCTGTGGTCATTTGTGTGGACTCCAGCTTAACCATCCCGGGGTTTTTGCCATTGATACTTGCATAATCACCAAAAACCCTACGTTGATGAAACATTAAAATGATTTTTGGCATAAATAAAATATAACGTCATAAACATTAATGTGACGTTACTTCGTAGCAATCTTGCAATAAATAGACGGATCGCTCTTCGCTTGTTGTTTATTTGATGAGAGCATCCCCGAAACGCTTAATATAAGTGCCACCGCTGAGATATTTGCCGTTAAGCCTAACGGCAAAGATAGAGCGCACAACACGTGCTCGAAGTATTTGCTCATTCTTTGTCTGTAGTGAAGAGACCAAGAGCTTGTACTATCAGCTATATCATAGCATTTTCATGCGTTATAACGGGTTCAAAGCCAAAAATTTAATGTCCATTTATGCATATAAAATGTTAATGAATTTCTTAAACATTGAGGTCGATCAACTAGAAATGCTGCATTGTATCATAGCTAATGGGCAATAAAACACTGTTTTCAGGAGGATTAATTCTTTTATCCATATCAATACTTGTTTTTATATAATTTTACTATAACCTATTTGGGAATTTTGATACTAGGATCAAACTGTTTTTAATTTCTAGTTAACTTACTTTTGTTATTTTCTGGTTGCATTCTTTCTGCTTTTTACCTTACAATAGAACTCATATTATGCCAGTTCTTACTTCGAACTTATTTTCATTGCTTCTAATGTTGGTCTTCTTTTTACCTGTGTTATGGGGGTTATGTTATAGTGTCTATCATATATGTTTAAATTTTAAATGTTGCAAAACTAGAAAAACAGTTTTTGAAGCATGGGTGTTTTAAATGGACTGCGGTTTACCTAATCAATCAAGTTTCTGAGTATCTAAGTTATATTCTATTGGATTAAGACAAATGGCCTCCTTTTAAATTGTATTTATATTTACTAGGTGCGTTGAATATCATTGCCCACTCACGGCAGTGGAGTTAGCTAACAATTCTTTCCAGAAATTTATCAATGTGTTGTGTATAGGATCCACTCTCATTCTTATACAGAACGGAAACTGAACAAAATGGTCATCTTTTTAATCAGGATATACCTCATAACGATCACTTGCCTGGTGGGCGTAAAAATACCAAAATTGGACTGCTTCATCAACTAGATTAAGAGTATAATGGAATTCTCATGGCCTAGCCAATGGAATATTCCTGTGAGAATAGAAAGCACGGACGGAGATCACCCGAATCATGACGGCGGGTTGTCTTGCGTGTGGGAAGCAGGAAACAGTGCACTGTCTTGCCTTCCTTACGTGAATGGTTTTGAATTTACACAGTTAACTTATTCCTAAATCTAAACATCACCGAGGTCGTCAAGAAAGGAAAATAAAGAAGTGGAAATGGTTTTATTTATTCAAAATCAAACTTTCTCTATAATATGATTACATCTTAAAAATCATCAAAGGATTTACATATTTCACAATAACACACTTTAATATGTCATTCGTACGACAGGAACAATTATGCAGTTTGCTACCGTCTATGCATACTTCAGAACTAATTATAAACTACTGAACAGAGAGAGACAGTTCATAATACATCATTGCAATCACTGGAAATCGTAAAAATGACCACTCATATCAATATAACGTTGAACCGTAACTAAGGGAGCAATATAGCCAAATCATTGTATTTTTAGTGACACAGTTCAATGAGTGGTGGCTTTGCTTATCATTTATGTGAAAATAACACATAGTACTACATTCGATTTTTAATTAAACTGGATAGTTCATTAAATATATTAACTAGCTGGTAAAATATAATATATAGTATTTTTAATCAAATGAGCTCATCCGTTGTCTTGCATTTTGCAACAGGATTTGAATATAACACAAATATGCGGTTCTTATCGCAACATACATTTTTTCAACGATTTGTAGCTTTTAAATACTGTACAATGTATTTATTCATCATAAAGACATAATTTACATGCCAATGCCAATGAATTGAGACATATGATGGAATAATATGTTGAAATTTTTGCCGCACAGGAATCAAAGTGGTTGGCTCAAAACTAAAGATATGCCACTTCTGCATATTGTTTGTGCATAAAAATTACTAAATAATTTATTAGAAGTCAAGGTAATTTCACAAAGATAATGTCAACAACATTTTACGTGCACTGAATCAAGAAGTATCTTCAATGCTTTGATGCAATCAAACTGTTATGATCATTTCATCTTGCTTTGTGCTGAAGCTTCAAATTTTGTGAAATCATCTTTTGCTTTTGCTTTCGTTTGCTTTTGCAAAACAAAGACGCTAATAAGACCAAGCAAAATTGCACACACATGAGGTACAATTGTATTCCAAATAGTTGGCTTTGCTAAGGCAGTCAGATGAATGGATCTTTTGTTGTAAAAGTGTGATATAGTGCGAAACTGCATCAAGGAAACTGTTGTTCCAAAGACGTGAAATATTTGATGACTATGTCCAATGATATCAAAAGTCCCCGGAGAAAAACGCTCTGGTATTTTAATAGCAAATACAAAACCTGCAAGGAATCCCATCAAAGGATGTGTAAGGAATGGGAAGGCTTCATTCCAAAAGGCATCCATATTTTGATTGATGATGACGTCAGCAGTTTTGTACCAAAGAGGAAGACCACAAAACAGCATTGATACAGCTACAGGAGTAACGAGAAGACAAATATCCATTGGCGAATGGCTTGAGGGATTCAATTTTGTTAAACTCATAGAAAGTGCACTACCTGTACTTAGTAACGCCTGCATCCAGGGGATAAACCATGACCCCCATGTATTATAAAATTGTTCTGTGCCACAGAAAAAGAAGTATATCATACAGCTTCCCTGTAGATTTATGTTTACAGTAATGAAGTCAATTTGGAAAAAAGTATAGTGGTGATATATAGATTTACCTTGCATTAAATGGGCCAATGCGCTTGTGAAGGAGTACTCAATTGTGCCTAGGCCAAATACAAAAACTGGTAGACTATTTGTATCGCTAAAGTAATCCACATATTTTGAAGTCATTAACAGTTGGTAGATCATGGCAAAAGCTGCAACTAAATGCGTCCATATGTTGAGAGCTTCGTTGTGCCTATGAAATAGACTGGTGACATAATATTGCCATGATTTGTGGTATTTTCGATATCCTGCTTCAATGTATAGATTTTGCATAGGAGGAGGAACTTCAACACTGCTAAGTGTAACTTGTGGTTCATAAAATACTTTGCGCATGACTATTTGAAGTGATTTTAGTTTAATTAGATCTTTAATTTTTTTTGGCATGGTTAATATATTTCTTGATATATATATAGTTTTCATATGCTCACTGAGCTTGCGTCATTTCAACCGAACGGCAAGAAAAATGATAGGCTAAATACGTGATAAACACTTCACTGTCTTTCTAAAGCTAAAGAAATGTAGAAGATGTCAGTCCTTGCATGCGACTCCTTACCGAAATTGAATCTGGAACCATGGAATTGCCAGACAATCACCAAACCAACCAGGCTAGGCGTGACAATCAGTGAGCTGAAAACCAGATAGTGAGAAAGATACGGTATATAGATTGCTGTTCTTTGTCTTTTTAACAGTGTCATAACAATCATAGGCTCTGACTGTAGAAATATTTACTGACATACATTGAATTGTATTATCCAGGCATAAATTTGGATTTTTTAAGGAGCCATTAAGACGGTATAATGTAAAGCTCACGATAAGTGCAACATACTCATATAAAAATACCTTCATCTAACTTTACTTTCTATACGAATGTTGCGATCAATGCAGAAATATTATTTCGAATGTCTCTGAAGATGCTTTATACATTACCTTTCCAACTGAGAGCAGAAGCATATAGATCTATATGCTCTAGCTTGTTGTTATGTTCTATGTTTTACGACTGGTTCCTGAATGGCATGTAATGAAACGTAGCAATGGTTTCGGCCAGTAAAGATCATATTCAGCTTCGAATGCAATGAGCAATTTGCGTGCATGTCTTATTGAACTGTTCATTACATTCTTTTTAAAATATTAGGCGAGGTGCTCAAGCAGTGTGCCGTTTCAATACTGACAAACGAATTCGTTGCATACGAAATATTTTAAAGGTTAAAGCTTGAACATGCAAATGTTAGCTACACTGTCTTTCCTGGATTCACAGTCCGATACACCGTAAAACGACGGATCACTGATCAATAATGTTACAATTTATTACCTTTGTGTTCCTCCAAAACCAGGACTTCAATGAGCTTTTTAAATACAAATATCGTTAGTGTTGATGGTGCTTTTAATTTTATGTTTAAGAAGGAACATAAACAACATTTTACTGTGCAAACTTAGTATAAGTAAAAAACAGTAATAATACAATATATTCATTCTGCCCACAACAGATGTCTAATATGATATATCTACTAAATAACTAACAAGACAACAGTTTCAAGATTAAATTCATATCGAATCATGATGAGCAAAGACAGTTTAATTAAAATCAAATAAACAAGTCAAATACTACCACTTCATACCATAAATAACACATAACAAAGGCAATATGCAAAAACCATTAATAAAAAAAAGCAAACATTAGTTCTCAATACTGTTCAATGAATATATTTAATGTAAATATATTCATGAATAAGAATAATTTGTTTGTTGATATAATCTCTTTTTAATAATAGAATAGAGCGCATGAGGATCCAATTTCATTATCCCCAGGTAGAAGAACCTAAACAAACATTAAACGCCAGAACTATAAGCGTGTTCCCAAATGAATAAATCTACCTTCATTTATACGGAAGGGCAGGTGCATTATCTAATACTTGCTTGCGTATATCATTAAGTGGCTAATCGGCTTGTGTTCGAGCTTTTGTTTCATGTTTTGAAGGTCCACCTGAAGCCAAATTGATTTCTGTTGCAATGGGTAACATCTGAGAGCAGTCCCTGTTGTACACATGGACACTTTACAAGACTGTTTAGAAAATACATAGCAATGTATAGGGGTCTGTTATGGGTAATTTGTAAGTGAGCGTGTACTTATTAGCACTTAGACAATGATTTAAAGAAAACAACTCTTATTAGTTTGCTTAAAGAAAGAAATCTAACATTTAGCTATGCAACCGTAAGCAAAATGATGCATCATTTAACAATTTCTAATCACATCTATGGCAAATGAAGTGTGACAGAAACAATTGTTTCTACCACAATCACGAGCTTCCAGCACCTTAAACAAATAACAGATATTTGCTTTATTACTTACTTCTTTTTGTATTCTTTTAATCGATGAAATAGTTGGTAGTCATTGTGTGCCTGTTCCTTTCTTTGCTGGTGCGTAGCAATAATATAAAGAAAGCTTAACAGCAAAACACACAGATGTGGCACAATCGTATTCCAAATACAAGGATTGGCTAATATGGTCAAGTGGTCGAGTCTACGGTTGTACAACTGCTGTATCGTTTTAAATTGTGCAAGTGACGTGAGTGTTACCAAAACATGGACTATTTGGTGACTTTGCCCACAAATGTCAAATCGTCCTGGATAAAAACGTTCTGGGATCTTTGTAGAATAGAAAAATGCGGCTGTGGTAAAAAGCACAATGTGAATACAATATGGAAAAACTTCAACCCAGAAGGCCTCCACATCTTGGCTAGATATTACTTGGCATATTTTGTACCACAGTGGAAGTCCGGAGAATAGGATTGATAAAACAATAGTAATCAATTGAACGAACACGCGATGTAAAGAATAGTTCTGCAGAGAGTTAGCATAGCTCATAGAAATTACGCCCGCGACACTTAAAAGTACCTGTATCCAGGGAACGGGCCACGATCCCCATGTGTTGTAGAATGTTTCAGTGCCGGTGAGGAAGAAGCACAACGCTGTCCCTCCCTGAACATACATATTTATACCAACGTAGTCAAACTGGAAGTATGTATAATGCTCGTATTCTGATCTCCCATGCATAAGATGCGCTAAGGTACTCGCGAATGAATATTCAATAGCACCCAAGCCAAATGTTAACACAGCAAAACTATTCCTATTGTTGAAATAATCTATGTATTTCGTTGTCACAGCAACTTCGTACGTCATAATGAATATGGCTATTAAATGAGTTCATATATTTAATGTCTCATTGTGAATTTTAAATAGACTTTTTATATAATAACAGCGGGATTCGTAGCTTTTGCGATATCCTGCCTCTATGTAAGGGAGCCTTAAAACAGGTGAGATGTCGCTTTTCTTCATTGTCATTCCGTATTATTAAACTACTAGTGAATGTTGCAAAAATATCACGAAGTAACAGCAAACATACATCAACTACTTGATTTGTTAGTGTTACTGATGGGTCAAGAAGAAGTTTTTCTTGAAGCGAGAACCAGTTGGGTATTGATTTATGTCTTGCTTTAATTTATGTGTTAAGATGTGTGCAGCACAAATTGATTTTATAAACATTATACCAAATAAGTCGAGAAATAATATTGAATCAATGGATGAAAAAATATTGATTAATTATCTGAAATTTGAAATTTGCTTGATTTTAAATATCGCATGATTTCATGTAATATATGTGTAGAAATTACGTGATTTGTAACTTGTAGCACAGTAACTAGATATGCTCCAGGTGGGCTTTATGCATAATCGCGGTATACGTGTGTTTTTTCTAGCTGAACTCATCTTTTAAACCGAAAGATTTATAAAGTATATTTTTTTGATTATATTTTGCCAAAGAATACATTTACCTGGCAACACTTCATCATGGTGTAATTATAAGGCTGCTTTGTATCTGGTATGGAAATATTATTTCAACATTACAGATCGAAATTTAAATATATCTTATATATATGGTCATAATGCACTCAGCAACACAGCAACCAAAAGTACAAGTTGAAGAGGAAAAGTAAGAGATTTCAACTAAAATCTGTTGAGAATTATTTTGCTATAGACGTTCTATTTATGTGTTTTATTCATGGTTTTCCTGAATTTTATGAAAAACTTACTTTGTGGCTTAAACAAATTCTAAAATGAAATTAGTATATCATAGTATATCTGATTTATGATTTGTCAATATAGAATAGAAAAATTTTTACAACTAATATGTGCACATAACATGTAATCAGTGACACCTTATAATGACCTTGCGTCAATGAAATATGAATGAATTTCATTGACGCAAAGACGAGTAGATGACAGTAACAGAGAGTTGCCTGCGCTAAACCAACAAAAGCGTTGGTACCTCTTAGGTCATACCATCCGTTTTTATCTCACAAAAGTTACATAGAGTTACCTTTCCAGTACTAAATCATATCAAATAAATACGAACATAGCGCTAGAAAAGTAAAAATGCAAAGTTAATACTAAAAATCTTTTGAAAATAATGAACAATGGCTATCCATTGTAAGAAACCTTTAACTTTATAGCACTCTTCTTTTTATCAGAGCTGGAGATGAAGCTAACGCGGTGTTAATTATATTAAGTATACAAAGAGGTATTGGATTGTTGTGTAACATATTTCGTAATATGCAAGATATCGGTCCCAGCTTAATGAAGTTGTGAAATAAATTGATCAAGTAAAACCCAAAATATTTCGAAATGTGCAAGAAACCTAAGTTATCCAATCTTCATAACTGGCAACTCTGGTCATGCTATGGTTACTTGTATACTATTTATCACTAGCAAATTAGCAAATTATACATATCTGTGATTGCTTTGGTTACGCTGCCAGTCATAACTTGATCTCCTGCTTATTTCCGATTTGTTTATATCCCAATCGAGGCTCAGGTCAAACAACGAAAGAACATTTTGCTTCAGAAAGTTTATTTCAGTTGAGACAGGACAATGCAAATCTATGTGAACATTATGATTTTTACTGGGTTGATTTACTGGTTCAGTTCGCAGCAGTATACACCTATAAACCACAGATACAAAATCAAAATCCCATTAGTCTTCAAACAACAGTTACATTGCATTTTTCAATATGCATACAAAAAATTAAGTGTTCCACTTTTATAATTGCTTCTTTTATAAATGCAGATATACAAAGCATTAAATTCCTACCATGCGATTCCCCATGGCAGTCATATCGGTCACCAGAGCCACAGTAACCTTGCATTATCTTGAACAAGATACAACCTTTATTACTTGCATGCTTACATTTTTCTCTTTGTCAGTCTGTGAAATTCTGAGTTCAGTGTCTGGATTTCTTTGGTAAGAGCAAAGATACACACAAGAACAACCATAGTACAAACAATTTGATTATTAATTTATAGCTAACAAACGTTATTGCTCTAGGCACCGTTTTTGGGTCTAGCTTTATTAGCACATTTAAACTTGACAAATTACGATAACGGTAAAAAACTGTTGAACAACTGATCTGTACCAGAAATATTTGTTTTCTTCACTAGGAACAAGTTTGCAATAAACTGGTGAAATATAATCCCGATAACCATAATAAGCAATTAATTGACTAAAATAACAAATTCGCCAACCTTTAGAAGTTTATCTAATTTTTCAATCACTTCACTAGTTCATGTAAGGCTAAGCATTAATTGACAACTGATCATCTTCGATGATCTCTCCGTTTAAAAACTGATATCGTTAAAACCTTCGAGAACTATAAATAATTATATTTCTTTCCGTTTCAGGTCATGAAATTATTTCTGTGAAACTAAAAGGTTGGAAGGATTACCCTGCTAAAAGTCTTACAAATATGTCTTTGCTTACCCATCCGGGGCCACAATCAACATGGTCTCCCCAAGCTCCATACCGCCATATGCAGAGGTCATTCACAACAATGTTTTCTTCTGTTGATACAAAAAACATGTTATTATTCAATATTCAGATTATGTGTTGACAATAATCTGACTTAAACAGGGACACTTTTTCGTGCTTATAAAATCCTTCTAAAATGGATTAAACATGCTATTTTCCTTTTCTTAAATATAAAGATTGTTTTGTTTTTAGGGAATTTTGTTGTGCCATATTCTAGTATGCGCTGCGTGGGCATAAACTATAAAGAGCACTTACAATACAATATATATGCATCTTTCACAAGCGCGGCGTTTTCTAACCATAACTTTGCTTGTCAAAAATGACGATTATGAGAACAACAAACAAACAAACAGCTTATAAATGAATCACAAACATCTATCAATATATCAGATCCGCTTTTAAGTTTGAAAACACTTCGCCAAAATAAGTCCATTTCAATTTTAATTCATCTTCAGATAATGTTTGCATGTCTGCCTTTTATTGTAATTTTGCGTTTCTAATAAACACGCTCTCGTGAAAATTTCCCTCATTGACTCTAAACTGATATATATGATATTTTATTAACATAGATAGGTTATCCCCTGTGATATTATCTTTTCCAAGCAGAAAGTAACATTTCTCAAAATTAAAAGCGTTTATCTTCAATATGGTTCTCTGATAATTTCTCTGGCTTTTTGACAGTTCCAAAAGAAGTATTATCGTATCCGAAGTGTCACAATATTTACATGCATCGGATTCCAACATTTTCCAGTCAAGATGATATTCATGAGTTTTTGCAAATATTTGTTCTTTCAGTAAGTCAATGAAACGGAGATTTGCTGATAAAGCATACCAACAGATCAGTGAAATTTTATATGTCAATGTACGGGAGGAATGTTTCATTGTCATTAAGATTTATATTTGTTCTTACTTCAAAAGTCATGCAATAATTTTATATAAAATATGTGTTTGATTCACTTAAAGGTTTGCATCTCTACCTGACTACATTTATTTATTGTTACTGCTCCTGTTTAAAACTTCATGGTAATATTTTTCATGAAAAAGTGTTTTTACATTTTTCCTGATATTCAAGACTGACGTAAATTTGTACAAAGTGCAAATAATAGAGAAAACCCAGGTAAAGTGTATAAACACATTGCCGATTATAAGGTTGCTTTGTGAAGCAGCAACTATAAATCTGTTCACTGTTTAAGATTAGCTCATATCTAATATAACGTGACGTCTCTAAAAGGTAAAATAATATGAATAGATTCTATCTTAATATCCAGTTATACTATTGAAAACACGTCAAGATGACCAAAAAGTATATTATGTGATATTATATAATAAATTATATAAGTTGATATGGTTAGGAAATAAATTACCATCGCAGCAGGTAATTGCAGTTACATCACCACAGCTGGGGTGTAGTCCTGACGTACACAGAGTGACCAAACCCTCGTTTCTAGAACATT
The DNA here is from genome assembly GCA_949752745.1 of Protula sp. h YS-2021. NCBI lineage: Eukaryota > Metazoa > Annelida > Polychaeta > Sabellida > Serpulidae > Protula > Protula sp. h YS-2021. The sequence goes on along the minus strand of OX457029.1, from coordinate 38,584,112 downwards.
CAATGTGCTCGCCATAGCCTCCTTGTTTTGTCATGCAGCTTCGTTTCCCTGTAAGCAATTTTCTGAACTATAGCTCAGTTCTTTCTTTCATATAAAGTAAATTATGAAGGTAAATATTTATTATGTATTGTTGTTTGTTTGATTTTGTGTTATAATTCTTCTCTTTCTTACTATGTGAAATCAAAGAAACTGCCAAAATAAAAGGCTGTTTTACAAAGAGGGTGGGATGTTTTAACTGTCTTTCGTTGTTTACATTCCATATTTGGCTTTCTAAATTTCTTTTTATTAATTAAACCGTTTTTAAAGTATAATATTGACAAAAATGCTGGTTTGAAACAGACTATAAGTGTGTTCTGTTTCTATTTACGTCGTCAAACTGAGGCCAAAATCCAGTTAAATCTAACAGTAATAATATTGCGTCATAACTTCTTCATGACTTTGGAGTGTTGATTTTAGCTGCTAAAGATGACACAAATGAAGCCGTTTCTGTCGCATAAATGATATAACAGCCACAGCAATACAACGTTCCATCTGGTGAATATAACCTTGCCAGTTAATATTATAAAATGAGTTTATCGAAAACTGATGCCCTTACTGTTTGTACTTGATGTCACTCTGCAGCAATCTAAGGTGTGATAGTTGTTGCTACAATCTGCCTTAGAGCCGGAACCACAGGCCCCCACTGCTATGTGGTCCTCCGCACAGTTCGTGAACTCTCCATACCAACCTTCCCTGTGGAAAAGAGAGCTGATAAAATTAATTTCACGAAGCAATATATTTCTATATAAAGAACCGACAACATAGAGTACTCTACTCAGAGCGCACTTTGTATCAGAAGGTTACCATGTGTGTTCATGACTTTTCAAAATGACCCCTTAACGCGGAGTGCGAGCTTTTACATTACGTTCACCCTTTTAACCACACGAGGAGTTCAGTTCTGAAAGGATCCCTCTGAAACGCTGAGTACTGAATTAAAATTATCCCGTTTTTAAATATATTGCCATTCGGCTTGAACCGCGTCTTGGCCCAAAATTACCCCATTTACACGCATGACAAGACATTTGATACAAAGTGCCCCCTGTATATCAAACCCTCCCTGTAGGTCACAACAAGCTCAGGAAGGAATAAATCGAGTAATATACAGAGTAACAAAAAACGAAGTGAAATGAAAATACCTGAGAAAAATGTAAAGCCGAACGTTCACCTTAATTTTTTAAAATTTTGTTTCCCATCTTAACAATCACATTTACTTCCGGATTCCAGTTCTGAAGTCCAGAATCCTACTGCAGTTTGTCCGGTGTGTGAATGTTTGTTTCTTTGAGAAACGGGTTTGAATCCAGTTATGACTTTTGTATGGGTAACATTAATCAAATATGACATAAATTAAAATGTTAAAAATTTTCTTGCCAAGGTTAATTCTTGTTTTCGTGACTGTGGTGAATTACAAAAGCTGTTTTATGTTGAATTGAATTTATTAGGAACTTCAAACGTTTATAAACTTCAAAAGGAAATAACAAAGTCCATAATAACTGCAATGGTATGTTTGAAATATCTGATTGATACAAAAAAAGACAGAACGAAAAGACCAAAAAATTTAGAAAACAATTGAAAGCTTCAACTTTTATGAAAAAATAGGCGTAGACGAATGGAATTCGGTGGAAGTAAACGAACGTTATTTTTTGTATAAAGTATTAAGTATTGGAACTAACTAAATTGTGTTTATCGATTGATGACTACATCATTTTTAAAAAGCCATCATCTCGTTGATACTAAGGAAACAAAATGCATTGTTTACACTTACTCCATATTGCAGTCTGTAAAATCAACATCGGCATTCACTAGGACACCTGCTAGAAATACACAAAGAAACGTCCCAAAGTTGCTCATTTTGTGGAAATTCAGTTTCCATAAAAATGACAACCTAATGAATTTGATCTTCGCTTGTTCGTGGTCCATAGTTTTGCATACCATTATTTCTGAAGAAAGCGTAGACAGTGATCCCAGTAAAGCCTAATATAAAATTGTCCTTCTTTTATATATATACAGAGGTCAAATGCTTTCAATAGTTATACCACTGAATTAATTATTAAGTCCAACATAAGTTTAAGATAGATATTCTTTTAGATCACATTATCATTCTACACAGAAATTTTTTTTTTTTCGATCATGTTTTGGTTGCACAAGGCTGTTCATCTGCCTGTGAATGAACCGCTTAAGTCTGGCAATTTCCCTGCCAATATTCATTTGATTCTTCTGTCTTGTGATACTGGGTTAAACAATTATGATAAGATAGCGATGGAAAAGACCATCTGTCTTTGCCATAATCGCTATAGATCATCAGTTGGCTTAGTATTTATGAGCCTCAATAAGCACTAATAGATTACAAACAACGGGATTTATCTGTCAGACCTGCTCCACATTGTCACGCTTTAATGTATATCACCACAATATTTTAGTTGTGTAAAAACTATGTATCTATCTAATTTTAAACATCAATAGTTTGGACTTGCTCATAAGTATGGAATGCCATTTTCACATTTATTAGGGAATTATTGATCTTAAGAATTATTTTTTGATCTCAAAAATCCATATTTTGATATCAAGAATTAATTCTTGCTATCTAACTGTATACTTATGTATATGTCACAAATTGCTTTGAATTTGTGGTTAAGGGAAGTGTAAACAAACAAAAAAATGACTTTTTTAAAGAAAAAAATTATTTATTAACAAATACATAACAAATTACACGGAAAAAATAATAGTAATCACGCCACCGATACTTGCGGCCTTCAAGACTACCCTACAGAACCGTACATGCCCACTCCACGTGCGTCACCTAGCACTCGAGAATGTCCCTTCTCGGTCGAGTAAACAAGTCCCTCACGGTTTCCGCCCCAAGACTACGCTACAACACCGTACATGCCCACTCCACGTGCGTCACCGCGCACGCGGGAATTGTTACTTCTCAGCTGAGTGAACAAGTCCCTCACGGTACCCGTTGAAACGTCTCTCGGTCGGAGTTCCTGCCTCTCGTTGGTACGTCGCCCAGCCCTTACGGTCCTCATGCGTATCACCCTCAGCACAACACTGCACACATTGGGGCTCCCCTTCTCCTTGTCCCAGTCCCCGTCCACTTAACACACGATACAAACACTCATAAGTATTCGATCTTCAGAATTCTACTTCAAAGACTATCAATAGAATCCCAAACCCAGCGGTCATGTCTCTGCTTGTTTCTCATAATTTATCTATTTATTCAAATACAACATAAACTGCACGACTAACAATGCATACAGTCAAAATGAAATAAAAATAGTAAAGGTTTATCAGCAGCAATTTACCCCCCCCCCCTCAAAAAAAAAACAACTAATAAATTTGCAATAACTGAAGCATTCAGTAGTTTCAGTAGTTTCACCTTATATTTATGCAATACTGACCTTGCTTAAGTCGTATTATTCATAAATCTATACAAATGATGCCTTTAGGCTGATAACTAACTTAACATTACGTCTTACTCCGGCATGGTTTACTTCCAAACTGACCCGAAGACGTGGCAGAAGTCACCTTACGTATTCAACACGACGGCACTAAGGATTATAAATACTGACTTTACACCTTGTAATCAATATTGATTTCACTCGGTCAATTAAATAGATGACCCGTACAAAACGACATCATGTAAAGCAAACTATAAAAAACTGCACGAGCGCCTAACCTTAAAAATATAGAAGAGAATCCATCACTTTGTGACAATATGCATAGTATATACTTGATCTCAAAAAAATAATTTTTGATATCAACACATATTTAAAGATATGAAGAAATATTTATTGATATCAAAAATGATTTAATTATATATAAAATTCATTTTTTGAGATAGCAGAATTTGAGATAGAAGAAATTAAATATTTGATGGCAAAATATCAATTTTGAGTCCAATAATTCATTTTCTTTTTATTGATATCATGAATGTATTTCAGGTATTATTATTTCAGATTTTTTTAATTTGTATTTTGAAATCTGCAAATGATTTTTGATCTCAAAAAATGATTTTTGATATCAAAATATCACTTTATTTTTAAGTAACTAGAAATATGTCCTGGAGGAACACGAATGACCCGCCCTAAACGAAATTGTAACTGAAGAATTCATAATACGGTAATTGTAACATGCAAAAAGATTGCGTACATTCAAGAAAAACTGTGATGGTATTGAAGTTTTAATTGTTTAAAATATCGGTTTATTTGCTCAAATGGAACACAATATTTAACAGGCCATGTCAAACTAAGGATAGTCTCGTGAAGTACATAAAATATGCTCAGTTCCAAACCACCTCACCATCAGACGGATGCACGTACGTCGGTCAAAAGGGGAGGTGCAAACCTTCATACCATATATATTGACTCCATACAGATTTCAGGTTGCCAGGCCTAAAATCCTAGGACGAATTCATTACACAAAACTTCGAAGCTACCCATCAATGTACTATAAATATGCCAAGTTCCGAACCATTTCACGACAAACGGACAGACGAACGTCGGTCAAAAGAGGAGGTGCACACCTTCATGCTATATATATATTCATTCCATATTGGTTTCAGGTTGCCAGGCCTAAAACCCTAGGACGAGTTCATTACACAAACTTGAGACCACAATGCGTTACGCACTGACGGACGGACGGACGGAGAGACAGACGGATGGATGGACGAACGGACGAACAGACAAGAGGTATCTTATGTGGTGGCTGCATTATTTGGTAGCATTTGATATGCCTGAAAAGAGTTTAAGTGGTGGGTCACGGACAAGATTATTTGAGAATAACAAATACTTATGTGGTGGTTCATATTCGCCCGTGCCCTTGTGTGTTTCCCAGCAGGCATCAGTTCAATGTCAATAATGTTTTATGCTTCGTGTGTGTCATTTGTAAATCAACGATATTCTATATGTGGTACTTTACAGTATAATGATATTTGACAACTTATCTCTCACAACTGTGTTGATCTCGGCCAATCCGCGATTTTTTTTACCTCAGGGTTCAAGGTCAAATTGAGACCAAAGTAAATTTTCCACAAAATATATTCCAGAAAACTCCTCCTAGGGTTTGAGCCAATTGAGGTCAAAATATTTTTCAAAACGCCTATGAATCACTGGCCATAAAACTGCTCAAATCCCACTGTCAAGGTCAAAAATGGGAAGTTGACAATTATTTCGAAAACGGTTAAATATAGCATAATTTTGAGCTCATTCTCGACCCTTTGGGCCAAAGCAACGTTATGTAACACGTACCACGATGACCTTACCTCCTCGGTCATGGTCAAGGTCAAAAACTGAAAGTTGACTTAATCTCGAAAACGGTTACAGCGAGAGAGCTATTTTGAGCTCATTTTTTACCCTTTGGGCCTAAGCAATGTTAATTTAGAGGTACCTCGGTTACTTTGACCTTCTGAGTCACGGTCAAGGTAAAAAAACCGGAAGTTGATTATTATCGCAAAAACGGCTAGAGAAAGAGGGATTTTGAGCTCACTTTTGACCCTTTCGGCCGAAACAAAGTTACATAAGAGATATCTCGGTGACCTTGATCTTCTGAGTCAGGTTCAGGGCCAAAAACCGGAAACGTTAGAGGTAGAGAGATTTTGAGCTCATTTTCGACACTTTGGGACTAAACAACCTTACGTAAGAAGTATCTTGGTGACCTGGATCTTCTCGGTCACGGTCAAGGTCAAAACCAAGAAGTTCAATATTATCCCGAAAAAAAGCTAGAGACAGAGCGCTTTCGAGCTGATTTTCGTGCCGCTGGGCCTAAATAACGCTACAACAGAGATGCCTCGGTGATCTTGACCTTCTTAGTCAGGGTCAAGCCAAAAACCGGAAGTTGACTATTATCTCGAAAACGCTAGAGGTAGAGAGATTTTGAGCTCATTTTCGACCCTTTGGGACTGAACAACCTTACATAAGAAGTATCTGGGTGACCTGGATCGTTCTCGGTCACGGTCAAGGTCAAAACCAAGAAGTTCAATATTATCCCGAAAAAAGCTAGAGACAGAGCGCTTTCGAGCTGATTTTCGTGCCGCTGGACCTAAACAACGCTACAACAGAGGTACCTCGGTGATCTTCACCATCTTAGTCATGGTTAAGGCCCAAAACCGGAAGTTGATTATTATCTCAAAAACGGTTACAAATAGAGCAGTTTTGAGCTGATTTTGGACCTTTTGGGCCTAAATGACGCTACATAAGAGTTACCTCGTTGACCCGGATCTTCTTGGTAACGGTCAGTGTCAAAAACTGGAAGCTAACTATTATCCCGAAAGTAGCTAGAGACAGAGCGATTTCGACCTGATTGTTGAGCCTTTTGGCCTAAATAACGTTGCATAAAAGGTACTTCATTGACCTTGACCTTTGAGTCACGGTCCTGGCCATAAACCGGGAAATAACTATCACTTCGGTGACCGTGACCTTCTGGGTCACGATCAAGGTTAAAACCGGAAGTTGATATTATTTCGAAGTGGTTACAGATAGAGCGATTTCAAGCTGATTGTCGACCTTTAGGCCTAAAGTTACATGAACGGTACCTCGGTGACCTTGACCTCGGTCACGGTCAAAGTAAAAAAATGGAAGATGACTATTATATGACTATTGTTATAACAAAGTGCTTGTTTGTCTGTTTAATATCTAATGTTTTATGCACGGAACAGAACGCAGTAGGTGTATTCTTATGATTTCCCCCACCCCACAAGGGCATTCATACAAACGCTGTTCTTATTTGCTTTAGAAATTAGCTTTATAGTTGTATTATTTACCAACAGATGGTGTTACAGGACAGTTGATCAACGGACTTTGACGGACTCCCTTATGTATTTTGCTTTGTGCTCAGTGGGTGCTTATGTGGCTACCTCATAAGAACCACCACATGAGGAACAAAAACCACGTAAGTGACGGATGTACCAAAATCTACCACATATCATAACCATTGTGGGCACGGACGGACCAACGAGAGGTATCTTATGTGGTGGCTGCATTATGTGGTAGCATTTGATATGCCTGAAATGCATAAGTGGTAGGTCACGGACAAGATTATTTGGGTATAAAAAATACTTACGTGGTGGTTTATATTTGCCCGTGCCCTTATGTTGTTCCCAGCAGGCGTCATTTCAGTGTCAATAATATTTTATGCTTTGTGCGTGTCATTTGTAAATAAACGGAATTCTATATGTGGTACTTTACTGTATAAAGATATTTCACAACTCATCTTTCACAACTGTTTTGTATTAAACTTTGTTTGCAACTGGTTTATAACTTTTCTGGAAGTTTCTGCCCTTTTTTCGTTTTTTCTTCCGTTTCCAGAAAACTCCTCCTACAGAGGGAGATGAAATTCTGTACACGTGTAGAGGGCGACGAGGTCTTCGTGAACCGGCAATTTTTTTGAACCTCAGCGGTCAATGTCAAATTAAGGTCACTGACTATTATCTCGAAAACGATTAGAGACTGAGCGATTTTTCAGCTCATTTCGAACCCTTGGGCTCAAAATACCGTTACATAAGAAATGCTCGGTGACGGTCAAGGTCGAAACCGGAAGTTGACTATAAACTCGAAAACCGAGATAGAGCGATTTCATGCTGACTGTCAACCCCTTAGGCCTAAACAACGTTACATAAGAGGTACCTTGGTGGCCTTGGCAGTCTCGGTCACGGTCAAGGTCAAAAACCGGAATCTGACTATTATCACGAAAACGGTTAGAGATAGAGCCATTCTGAGCTCATTTTCGACCTTTTGCGCCCAAATAACGTTACATAAGAAATCCCTCGGTGACCTTTATGTTGTTGGTCAGGGTCAAGGTCAAAGACCGGAAGTTGACTATTATCTCGAAAACGATTTGAGATAGAGTGATTTTCAGTTCATTTTCGACCCTTTCCGCCAAAATAACGTTACATAAGAAATTCCTCGGTGACCTTAATGTTCTTGGTCTATGTCAAGGTCAAAAACCGGATGTCGACTATTATCTCGAAAACGGTTAGAGATGGAGCTATTTTGAGCTCATTTTCGACCCTTTGTGCGCAAATAACGTTACTTTAGAAATGGATCGGTGACCTTGATGTTCTCGGTCACGATCAAGGTCAAAAACCGGAAGTCGACTATTATCTCGAAAACGATTAGGGGTACAGCAATTTTGAGGTCATTTTCGACCCTTTCAGCCTAAACAACGCTACATAAGAGGTACCTCGGTGACCTTGACCTCGGTCACGGTCAAAGACCGGAAGTTGACTATTATCTCGAAAATGATTAGAGATAGAGCGATTTTAGTTCATTTTCGACCCTTTCGCCCAAATAATGTTACATAAGAAATTCCTCGGTGACCTTGACCTTCTCGGTCACGGTGAAAAACCGGAAGTTGACTATTATCTCGAAAACGGTTAGAGATAGACCGATTTCGCACTGATTGTCGATCACCTGAGCCTAAACAACGTTACATAAGAACTACCTCGGTGACCTTGACCTTCTCGGTCACGATCAAGGTCAAGGACTGGAAGTTGACTATTATCTCAAAAACAGTTAGAGATAAGAGCGATTCTGAGCTAATTTTCGACCTTTTGTGTGTAAATAACGTTACTTTAGAAATGGCTCAGTGACCTTTATGTTCTCGATCACGGTCAAGGTCAAAAACCGGAAGTCGATTATTGTCTCGAAAACGATTAAAGATATACCCATTTCGAGCTGATTGTCTACCCCCCGGGGCTAAACAACGCTATACAAGAGTTACCTCGGTGACCTTGACCTCGGTCACGGTCAAGGTCAAAAACCGGAAGTAGACTATTATCTCGCAAACGGTTAGAGATACAGAAATTTTGAGGTCATTTTAGACCCTTTCAGCCTAAACGACGCTACATAAGAGGTACCTCGGTGACCTTGATCTTTTCGGTCACGGTCAAGGTCAAAGACTTGAAGTTGACTATTATCTCGAAAACCATTAGAGACAGCGATTTTTAGTTCATTTTCGACCCTTTCCGCCCAAATAACGTTACATAAGAAATTCTTCGGTGACCTTAAGGTTCTCGGTCACGGTCAAGGTCAAAAACCGGAAGTTGACTATTATCTCAAAAACGATTAGAGATATACCGATTTTGAGCTGGTTGTCGACCCCTTGGGGCTAAACAACGTTACATAGGAGGTACCTCGGTGACCTTGACCTTCTCGTTCACGATCAAGGTCAAAAACCTGAAGTCGACTATTATCTCAAAAACGGTTAGATATAGAGTTATTTTGAGCTCATTTTCGACCCCTTGTGCGAAATAACGTTATTTTAGAAATGCCTCGGTGACCTTGATGTTCTCGGTCATGGTCAAGGTCAAAAACCGGGAGTTGATTATAATCTCGAAAACGATTAGAGATAGAGCGATTTTTAGTCCATTTTCGACCCTTTCCGCCCAAATAACGTCACATAAGAAATTCCTCGTTGACCTTAACGTTCTCGGTCACGGTCAAGGTCAAAACCTGGAAGTTGACTATTATCGCAAACACGGTTAGAGATAGAGCGATTTTGACCTCATTTTCGACCCTTTGAGCCTAAACAACGTTTACCTTAAATTTCTGGATCACGGTCAAGGTAAAAAACCGGAAGTTGACTTTTATCTCGAACAGGGTTATAGACAGAGGGATTTGGGGTTCAGCCCGTTGGACGAAAGCGATGATAAAGAAGGGGGTACTGCTTCACTTTTAGCTTTTTGGTCATAATGTAATACAAATACTTTCTTTGGTGGTTTTTGCAAGTGGGCCAGTTCCGCGATGTAGCGGATTCTGTCTAGTTTTAAACAAATTGTTTGTTTGTCTGTTTGGTGTTTAATGATTGTTTGGAGTTTAACGTCCCATTCACCAACTAGGACGGGTATATCAGGATGCACTTGCTAAAAAAAAACAAGTGGGGAAAAAACGAAGGAAGAATGAAGAAATGCACGGTACAGAACGCAGTGGGTGTATTCTTAAGATTCTCCCCACCCCACAGCGGGATTTAAACAAATGCTGCTGTTCTTATTTGCTTTAGAAATTAGCTTTATAGTTGCATTATTTACCAACAGATGGTGTTACAGGACAGTTGATCTACGGACTTTGACGGACTCCCTTATGTGGTATGCTTTGTGCTCAGTGGGTGCTTATGTGGCTACCTCATAAGAACCACCACATAAGGAGCAAAAACCACATAAGTGACGGATGTACTATTATATGACTATTGTTATAACAAAGTGCTTGTTTGTCTGTTTGATATCTAATGTTTTATGCACGGAACAGAACGCAGTAGGTGTATTCTTATGATTTCCCCCACCCCACAAGGGCATTCATACAAACGCTGTTCTTATTTGCTTTAGAAATTAGCTTTATAGTTGTATTATTTACCAACAGATGGTGTTACAGGACAGTTGATCAACGGACTTTGACGGACTCCCTTATGTATTTTGCTTTGTGCTCAGTGGGTGCTTATGTGGCTACCTCATAAGAACCACCACATAAGGAGCAAAAACCACATAAGTGACGGATGTACCGAAAATCCACCACATAACATAATCATTGTGGGCACGGACGGACGGACGGACGGACGGACAGACTGACAAGGCAAAAACTATATGACCCTCCGACTACCGTCGGGCGGGTCATAAAAATCAGAAACACACATATGTAAATAAATAATGACTGGTCCTCGTATACAGAGTCTTTCTTTAATTTTTTAATGTACAAAAAAGAAGCAATTCTTGAGATCAAAAACTATGTTGTTATTATTGATCTAAATAATTCACGTTTTTATATCCTAAATCTAACTGACGATTCGTTATATTTTACGTAAATGTGTGTCTCCTTTAAATTTTTTCAGCTGGTAAAATGATTTTTTGATCTAAAATATAAATTTTTGCCATCTAAAATTCAATTATTGATAGCAAAATATAAATTACTGAGATCTACATTGATTTAATGATATCTTTAATTATATTTTGATTATATTTTCAGATCAATAATAAACATTAAATGTTAAATCGGCATTCCATATATAAGAACTATTCCGAGTAATCAATGTTAAATTGGTTATTTGATTTATATACATCTGGAGTTGTCTGTAGGTTTCTTTATAGTTTCTTCTAAATCAAATCTCGGCATATAATGACTAAAATCTAAAGGTAATAGATTTTAAAAGTTATGTAACTGTCCATTGGGTGTCTAAAACCCAGCTGATTTGCATTTCTTTATTACTGTTATTTTTTTATACATTTTTATAGCGCTTAATCTTCAATAAGCTCTAAGCGCTTTACAAGTTGTATCGTAATACTGTTAAGCGTAGATAATTTAAAGAAGGAACATGGGTTAAAGCAGTAAAAAGTAAATACAGAACTTAAGATAGCACCATTAACAATATAAAATACAGAGTATATATGAATTAACAATTACCAAAAGCTGCTTTAAAAAGAAAAGTTTTTAACAACTTCTCAAAATTGTGAATACTGGTACAACTCCTAACATACTTTGACAAACTGTTCCATATTGTAGGGGCAAACTTGACAAATGCTCTGTCTCCAAACTTGCTGAATGCTCTATTTACTTTCAATAAACATTGGTTTTGGGATCTATGGTCTCGAACACTTTCATACGATTTCACAATGTCCACTAGATATTTCATAGCTGAGTTTGTGATGGAAGAAAATACAAAAATTAAACATTTGAACAGTATACGCTGTCCAAATGGTAACCAGTGTAATCCAATCAATACTGGTGTTATATTGTCTAACTTCCGAGTGTTGATGATAAGGCGAGCAGCGCAGTTTTGAACCAATTGTAGTTTTCTTATAAGTTCTTTGTTGATGTCAAATAGAAGAGAATTAGAATGACTCAAACGAAAAATGACTCATGCATGCACCACTAGTTTTGTTGCTTCTGGTGTTAGATAGCGCTGGATACGAGATATATTTCGAAGATAGTATAATGCTAAAGAAACTTTACAATTAACAGACTTGTCCATGATCAAAGATTTGTCGATAATAGCGCCAAGGTTTTTCACTTGTGAAGATAATGAACTTGAAGTTGCTTCAACATTTATAACAATTTGAGGTATTCGTAACAAGTTGTGCCTTGAACCAAATAGAATCAATTCAATTTTATCCTCATTCGTCAACATAAAAATGATAACTGACATTGAAACGCTTCGCGATATCAGTCAGCGGGGATATGCATATGTTAAATAAAATAGGTCCGAGGACCGAGCCTTGTGAAACTCCTTCATTTAGGGTAGCTTTGCGTGACATATGTGCGTTGATCACTACATATTGGGTTCGATTGCGAATGTATGATGCGATCCACTTAAGCGCAAGTCCGAAATTCCAAAGCGACACTCCAAACGTGATAGCAAGATAGAATGCTCTATCGTCCAAAGGTGGCACTCAAGTCTTGTAACGCGAGCGCCACCATCGATTGTTTGTTCAGTGAATCCATTGTGTCACTTTGCATACGGAGGAAGGCGGTTTTCGTAGAACAGAACTTCAAATTTGCAGTTTTAAGTAATGGTTTAACTAAAGCATGCTTTAAGGTTTCTGGAACTTTTGCCTCATCAAGAAAAAGATTGACAATTTGAAGTAATATACCCAGACATTCATCACTGCACGCTTTGAGAAACGAGGATGGAAGGGGATCCAGTTTGCATGTTAATGGAGAAGATTTACTTATAATTGTTTTAAGCTGAGTCGGGCTTAATTGTTTAAAAATTCTTAATTGTGTTCCTCTGAAACTGTTTTCATCACGAAATGTTTGAAAGAAATGTTCTCTCTCCTCATAAGATATCTCATTTCGGATCTTAATAATTTTGTCTAGGAAGAACTCACAAAAATATCGAGCAGAAACTCAGACGCTGTATTGGTTGGTAGAGACGGCGAAGCTTGCCACCCTAGCAGTTCTTTTGTAATATTGATTTTTTTTTCTGATCACTCTGAGTTTCTGAAATTTTAGTTGAGAACTCGTTTGACGATGAAGAATGCCGATCCCTCCACCTCTCTTCTCCCTCGTAGAATTTACAAAACTGAATCCCTTTGGCCATAAGCTAGCGATTATATGGCTGTGATCGTCACAACCGAACCATGTCTCTGTGATAACAAGATCGCGTAACTGCAAGGCATTATTTCTGATTGATCTAGCATTGATAATACCACATTTAATATTTTCTGAAAAATTTGGGTTCGAAAGATTCACTTTGATATTGTTTTTAGCGTTCACTGGAGAAGTGCAGAACTGAGTGCTGGTATCATTGTTTAGTAATACCTCTATCGGGTTGAATATCAACATCAAGTTTTTTCTATTTACACCACGGTTCCACTTATAGCTGTTAACACATTCATTTACACGTGTTCCAATGTTTGCATCCACATGTTTGGCGGTATATATGTGTTCTCTTCTCCTTCTCGTTCTTTTTGCAGTCTTTCCTTTTTCTTCTTCTTTCTTCTTGTTTTCTTTAAAGCAAAGCATTTCCTTGTCTTGGAAATATCACTGACCGGGAGTTGTCGATAACTACCGGCATTCTTCATCCATACATTCTCTTATTGGTTCTCTAAGCTGTATAATTCGATTTGAGATGGTCGATGTTAAAAATGTCGCATAGGAAAGTCGTGTGACGAGAGAACAAACCCAGTGAGCATTCCTGCATGAATCCACCAAGCTCTAACATGGAACATGGTTGTAATATAGTTGTGATTGATAAACGCTTTATCAACGTATTTGACACAACGTTTAATGGATAGTGGATAACATATAGGAATTTCAGTTTTTCCCTTCTGCTTTAAAAAAAAGGAACATTGACTCAATAAATATGACTAGGATACTTTGGTGTACGGGTGACCACGACACTTTATCAGTTTCGGCCAAATTTGAGTGTTTGCTTAATTCTCACTGCTTTCTTTCATGCGTAAAATTTCAATTTTTAATAGGGAAAAAGGAAAATTTCCACAATGCGATTTAAAATCAAAGTACTTTTTATAATAAAAGCAGAGTGAACTTCCTTTTCTTTATTTATAGCTATGTTTCAGACTCTTGGTCTACATCTGACACAAAAATTTATATCAAAATGATATCCTGAGTTTTTTGGTTGACAATTCTTTTTCTCTCAACACTCTGTGCATGCGCAGTGGTCTCATGTATACTAGAGCCGCTACAGCTAGGAACGGTGAATTTTGACCTTTTCATTAACCTTTTCTGTCTTTGAAATATCGTTGATCGGCTTTGAGAACTTCTAAGATCCAGTGCGTGAACTATTGACATTCGTAAGGGAGGGTAAGAAGTAAAGGTTTACAGCTCTTCCCTTATACTAAAGGCACAATTTGGGATGTAGTAGCTGACATACTGTCCCTTTAACAGATTTTGACTGTGAGTTTAAAAGCTGTTGCTGACGGAAAAAGTATGCAAAAATTAAAATTAAAAAAATACGCGCTAATCTGCGCTGCACAAATTTATCGTCCGGAAGATGAATACCTATAATAAATTGGTTCATGTCATGATACGACTAATTAATTGAAACTTTTGACACTAAAATGGTCCCTGAATAGAATCAAAATAAAAATCAAATATATAAAATAAATACCCAACAAATATCTGATAGGTAATGGATCACCAGCTCGAAATGTGGTAAGCAAGAACATTTTGCTCCAGTGTAATTGCCCCTAGTTTTATTCGTAATTGCATTTCATCTGTGTTACTTTTTAAGGGCATAAAGATTCAAGGATACTTTTTCTAATCATGGCAACGATCCAACCTTAGCTGCAAGTCATTATATTAACAAAATTAAAGCATATTAACGCATTACAAAATTTACTTATTCTAATGTTCTTTTGTGCAGCATATCATTTTTATTTTTATGGAGTCTTTGAAGGCAGTTGTAAAACGTTTAAAAAATAAACTTGCAAACTTTAAAATGCTTAAATAGGATACGTATCAATTTTTATTAAAAGGTTGTATTGCTTAAAATTAATTTCCACCCTTAATTGTTTTGTTCGAACTCTGGAATGTTCAGTCAATGAAAATATTACGCTTACAGATTGAGTGCGAGTGAGCTGACCTTAAAATATATTCCAAAATAAAGCACTACATATCTTGAGTCTTAATTGTGAATAGTGAACCACTAACCTTATTTAAAGTTACTAAAATGATTAACCAAAAGAAAAATTTCAATAAACTGCAGTTCTTTAAACACATTTGTGAAGACAAAATATCAGAGCCAGTACTCACTCAATCATAAGAAAGCATGATGTTTTTGACATGATTTTAAAAAATATCCTGGTAGCTACACCTTTAACAATAATGAAAATATTACCTTGGCGAACTTTATGTGAGAGTTCTGAAACTAATTTTCCTAAAAAAGGAAAAAATTACGGGGCCAAAAAATTTATAAGAAACCTTTGTGAAAGATGTTTGCCTTCATCTTTGAACTGCATAATCTATAATACAGTAAGGGCCAAGATTGCATTATTACTAAAAATCTGTTTCGTTACAATCGCTATAGCACCGTTATGATATCTGTAATATGGAGGTATTAAGAATAAATGCAATGATAAAAAATGTACTTGCACAGCATTAACAGTATCCCTGAGAAGAATTAATGGAGAAGTTACAGGTCATGATTCAATGCAACAGATTTTAGACACCTGCAACACATATTTTCTTCACATTTTAAGCCTTTGTTTGAATTCAACGAGATTGTGTCAACCAAACGTAATAAGAAATCACACCAGTTGTGCGGTGCCTAGATAAATGAGATGTCGATAATAAACGAGATGAAGTATCCGAGCTTTTAAACATTAGCAAACAAATTTATGCAATGTAAACTTTATACGCGAGCTCTCTCATATAAGCAATCGATTCTTGAGAACTGCTTGAATATATAATAAAGAAAAATTCTATTGAATATCATAGAAATTTGAATTGATATAAAATAGTTCAAAACAACATAGTGTTTTCCCAGTCACCTCCCTAGAAATAAAAGGGGAAAAACGACGACAACAGTTGTTATTGTGCTGTTCTTTGTACTGTCGAAATCCAAGTTGCGTTTGAAGTGCAGTGATGTCATGGTACACTTGCGCATGATCCCGAACAGTCATGCGCGAGCGCTTAAACTTGGGTGTGTGGATCTCAAAGATCATTTGTTTGACGTTTCTCGTAGAGTTGTACGTGAGCATTTCTACGAGCACGGGCCATTCTGCTCCTTCCACGTCTATTTTGAGATAGTCAATGATACGCTGAAATTAAGAAAAAAAGATAAAATCGACATTTCGTGTAAGCAAACCTTTGAAACATTTTCGATATTTATAACAGTATATCTTCGATAGGCTCTTCTTCATAAGTAAATAGTGGTATAGTGCACATCTCTATCGTTTTATACTTGGTAATCTAAACTGTACTTGCAGCTACACCAGTTGTAGGCAAATCTTCACGAAATAAGGTAAATAAAATGTGTTTTGTGTAAAATTAAATCCTATAACACTGGCACTGATGAATATAAATCTAAAAGCCTGTGGTACCACACACAAACCTCAACTAATTAAAGGCACTGGAAGCGGCCAATTACAACGTCATGTCAGTGGTAGTTCCACTGATATGAAGAGAAAAGTAATATATTTGGTTACATGACATGGAAAAATGGTGTAATCACATTGATTGATACGCAGGTCAATAGTTTTTCAACGTTGACTGAAACGTAAAGTTGCTAGACATTGCTGTTGTGTGTAACCAAAACACCAGTACAGTCATGGAACATATCACACGTTAATTTATTTAGAGTCAAAGTGAAGATTTTATTAGTGAGTGATGGAAATGTTCTCCGAAGACCAACAGTTTTGTACTGGTCTATAATCTTTATGTTGATTCAAAATGAATCAATATCTAATAAATAAACAAAAATGTCCCTTTGTAAACATTTTCTGTAACAATTTATTACATTTTCATGATTTAGATGTTTGATTATGCTGGACAGCGACATCAGTTTCCACCCTTTCTCATTGGTTACATTATAATGCCATATTCCAAGCTTATGAAAGTGGACTCCTGATGAATGCATATGGTCGCCCTGCTTCATACTGAAACAAAATAAACGGTAATAAAAAGCATGTTATGTAAACATTTATTTTCACCTTTTTATAATACAAGTAATTTTTACATAGCACTTCATGTGTATTAGAATTCAGCCTTCGTAAAATTTCTTAATTTATTCAAATGAATATGAAAGTAAAATGTGAACTGATAATTACTTTGGATCAAAGGAATGAACCTGGCAGCCTAATTTGTGGTACACGTCATCATCAAAGCTCCACTCATTCCTTATTCTACAAACATTAAAATAATCATAAGTTTAATGTTTCCCAGGTCATTAAAGATATGTTCGTATGACTGATAAACAATTGATAAATTTAAATTAAATAACTGGTTCGATATGTAAACATACACGTCACATTGAACATCAAAAATAGTTTATGACCATTAAATGAAATCAATTGAAAGTAATAAAAATGTACTTAAAACCATGTGCCACCAATATGCATATATCAAGCCACTCAAGCCTTTAAATCTTGACAGGCGAACAGAATTTGCTTCTGCTTGACACCATCAAATAACGACAGCGTTATTTGAACAAATCTTAACTTCGTAACAATTTGTTTTGGTGTTTTTGAAAGAGTGAACAGTCCTGGTGTCGTTCAAGTACCTCGACGCAACAATGTGCATAGAGTCATTAGCCTTCCTCATAAAATTAAATGTACTTAGAAATGTTGTGAGAAAGTACTCCCTAAAAACACAAAGTGTTGTAAGAAATGCTTCTTTCTTAAAACAGATAAAAAGCAATTTCCCAAAGACACTTATTTTCATGTAAAGTGAATAGCTAGAAATGTACTTAAGGATAAATCACATTTCCTAAATCTGTTTATTGACCTGACTTGCCAGTTTCAATGGATTTGTTATCAACAGATTTGCGAGCGCACCGAACCGTGTAACAATTACACAGTGTGCAACAAATGGATTTCATTACGTTTCAGTAAGGAAATATGTTGGTCATTGGTTTCATTTAGCAGTATAATACTAACTTATTCCAATAAAATTACTGCGATTCAAAGTGATCAATAATTTTAAGATTTATAGAAGACCATGAATTTTTAACGATATTTAAAAGTAAACGATCTATTTTAATGGCAAAATCAATAAAGGGATATTAATATTGAACAATTAGCAAAATACTGACTTATGTGTTATTGATACCCAAATATAAAAAAAAACTAAATCAAAATCACTAATATCTGTCAGTTTTTATCCAAATGAAGAAATAGAAATATGTAGATTGAAATAAAAGTCGATAGAACTGACAAAGGCCTTTGATCACATGCAAGGCTATAGATAGGTGCAATCTGGTTTGATTTTGGAAAACATAGCACCGACGAAAAGTCTATTGTTAATATTAAACTCGGCAATCCGGCAAAAGGGTCAAGTTAGAAAACAGGGGGCGTTCTTCAATAGCCCCATTATAGGCGCTCTGCATCATAAAGAACCCTACAAATAAGACCATCCCGTTGTTTTGTGATTCAACATAAATTTATACCCTTATAGTAGTCCCATTAAATATGGGCTTTGCTTTTGACATTTATGGTTGTGATAATTCACCCGAACGAATACACAAGGCACTGATTGGTGGCTGGAGCAAAAGGAGGGTCGAGGCACATCCAGTAGCCACCGTCGCCGGCTCTTCCGAAGCGCTTCTCGTGCTCACAAGACCATGTCATAGTAGTGAAAAGCCTTTAAACGTAAACAAAATTACCCGTTATTTTTTCCTTTCTGTGATACAGAAACAACAAATCCTTTATCTGTATATGCATTACGAGAAACAAGAAATCAAGAAATACATATTTTTTCATGTGTGTATATGAAGAACAATAAAAACATAACTATCTGCTGTATGTGTACGGAGAAACATAAACCAAGTAATAAACTTTGGTGTGTATATGCATGTGGAGAAATAGGAAATTTGTTAAACAAGAAAGTTCAGATTGTGTATGTATATGGAATATGCTCTACTTTTGTGAGCGCACAGAAAAACAGCAAATGTGTGAGGAACTTATGAGTAACAATATATTATCGCCGGTGTGCAAAAAGATGCCAGAAAATCGATGCAAGGCAAAAACTATGTATTTAAAACCATGTGTCATTAATATGCACAGATCAAGCCACTCAAGCATTTAAGTCTTTTGCATGTAAGCTTTTTCTACGGTACGCCAAGTATCCAATTCAAGGAACGTTAGGGAACTTGGATCTATAGGCTATGTTTACTTCTAATACTAAAAATCCTAAATCTTTCTTTACAGCTTGTTTCAAAATATAGCGTAAAACAATTGAAATTTAGTGAGCAAAAGAAAGAAAACTTGCCATACTTACTTAAGCGCTTTGATTTCAGATTGGTGTAATGTCAGATTTTTATAGTCAGCAATGGATTCCCGCACCAAGTGGAATTTTCCGGCTTGTGCTTTACCTGTATCTACTGGCGGTTCTTGTTCAATATGTGTCATGAGTTGTCCTTGAACTATTGTGAATCGCTTTACTGTAGGTTCATAAGGAGTGTGTTCTACCTTATCTATTGGTACTGCATCCAAATCTTTTCTGGATTTTCCTTCAGTAGCTGGCGTGAGACCTTGTTCAGACTGAAAGAAAGCAACACGTGTATTAAAGTTCGGTTCAAACGCACACCTTTTTAAGTAAGATGAGGTTTATATTTACTGACGCGTGGCAATTTTGGCGATGCGTGGCGAGGATTATCGAGACATAGCGAGGTCTACAAATCTATGGTGATATTTATCGAGGCATGGTAATGTTTACGATGCATGGTGATGTTTGTCAGGGGCATGTCTATGTTTACCGGGGCATGAGAATATCTTCAATAAGTAAAATTAGCCCACTGCCGAATAGATTAAGGAGAATTAATCTCATTGAAGTCAAACTGCCCTTGATGCTTTCCCAAATAGACAAACTTTCTCGGTGACTCATTTTTCTCATGTAACAAAAAATCTACAATCTGTATATGCGTGACACAGTTTCACTCCCGAATAAAACGGTGTTTGGACTGATTCGTTACTTTGCATAAAGACCAAAAACAATGTGCAAGGATCTTACACAATTTGGTATACGTGAAATACACTGTTCGAATATTCTTTGAATATTTAATATTTGAATACCGATTCTATTGCAAATTTTCGAAATAATGGCATAATGGACGCATAACACATTAAAATTAATTTGTTTTGAATTTTTCCAGATGTAGTTTTTGTGAGCATGCAACGGATGTCTGTTTGATGTACATAAATATTTTACTATTGTACAATAAAATTGTTTATCGCCACCAGGCAGAAAAGGAAGCACACTGTTATGTTGCAAAAGGACATTTATTTAAAATGATAAATGATATAGGAATATATGCACGATAATTTCTATGTTATTTTTATCCGACAGAAAAGTAAACACTATTTTGTTGCAAAAGGTCATTTATTGGAAATGACAAAAAAGTATTGATATATTGTATAACATTGTAAGAATTACACAATGCCAAAGGCCTCTGAACAAAACAAGTTAACTCGGTAGCGAAGCCATAGTTATCCCACTAGAAGAGCGAGGGCAGACGCCACCGAAAAATGAAAACGAAATATATATCTTCAACAAAACTTATTAAGTAACGACTAATCAGTGAGGTTGCCTTTCGCACATAATCTGTGCATAAGGCAGCTTAATATTACAAAGTAAAACTGCCAATGCGCACATCTAGAATATTAACACAGGAGGATTTTTAAAGAGATGCACGAAAGTAAAAAATACCGTTAGGAAAAAGTTATTTCTTGATCTTCAGCGTTGGTATTCCATTTAAACCATGTTGGGAAACGAAATTAGCATTTTTCCATATTATTTTTAGATGTTCGTTACGAAAACATGCTTGGCAAACGTAGAAACTAGAATTTATCTAGATTTATCTGTCATGCAACGGATGTCTGTTTGATACATGGAAGTATTTTGCATTGTACAATAAAGTCGTTGTTGTTAAAAAATGTTACTTTTAGAATGTATATAAAACATTTTGTTTTGATTCTTAGTCATATCACTAGGTTTAATTCAATAATATATGTACTCACCCGACTGAAGAAGAAGCTCCAGTAGAAACAGGTTGAAAGCAAGCATAATATACAAATCACATTGGTTAACAAACTTTTAAAGTTTGTTTTTGTCACATGTTTATATACTGATATTTTATTCATGTTCAAATATTATGAAATGTTTATTGTGTTCAGTGATTTAAGTGACTACGTTATTTGAAACTGTTTATAGCTGTTCTAACGAACAGACTTAATGCTAACGTTTAAAAGACAATTGTATATTTTTGTCTGATACAAGCAAGGTTTGTTTGTGATGATTTAATGACAAGAATCATTTAACCCCAAACACTTATTTTCAAATAATTGATTCATATCGATATTTTTTTTGACTCGCAATTTCATTTGATAAATGAAGGATAATGCACGTGTGATAAATATCTAGCACATCAGTTAACATTACTGTGAAATGAAAATATATCAGATTTTTATTTATTATTTTTCGTTAAAAATTATTTAAAAGATCGTGTTGGAGCGGTTGGATGAGAGTTAAATTTTACTTCAAAGTAACCTGTTGGCTAATTTTTCAAGCCTGCTAATTGTATCGCGCAAACCATAAATTCTAATCCCTTTACCGATATTTTGAAATACCAGCTTTTGTGCTTCCCTGCATTCAAGTAAATCGCGTAATTTACATTCGTAATTTAAATCGCCTTGGTCAGTGATACAATTTTCGTTGTTATATAATAATTCTGTATCAAGGATCACCCCTCCTGTGGTCATCCTGACGCTATTGTTCCTCTTTAAATAAGGTGCTTCCTATCTAAATTCTGCATCTCATTAACGTTAATTACTCTATTTAAATTTCGTCAGGTTTACTTTCTCAGGCAGCCTTGCAAGATGTCACCGGCCAATTACTTGAATTCTAGCCTCGCATATGCGCTCCTCTCGGCCAATAGAACAGCGCGTAACAAACATTACGCGACCCAAACTCCTCCGCCGAGAAGAAAGCATCAAAATTTCTAAATGCACTCTAGGAACACCTCTTGGACTTTGAAAAAATAGGTGGAATCTCACTGGCTGGAAACCGAGATTTATAAGACCTAAATTTGCGTTTTAATTACTGGGTAATCTGGTCACTGAAATATTTTTATAACTAAATCGAGATGTTAATCAGATATCGCTGTAAGGTTAATAAAATAACAGTAATCACTTTAGTGTATAGCAAATACTAAACGGTAATCGGAGTAATTAGCTATACGTGTAAATGTAATCTAGTTATACGAAATAATAATAAAAAACAAGATATTCGAAATAAATAAAAGGGAATAACAAAGTTAATTAGCTACATGACATTCTAGTTTTATTTATCTTAATTGTACCACTAACCCCAGCAGCGCAACCTGAGCTACGCACCCCGGACAAACCCCGGACATACCGAACACCCTCACAGATAGTATAATAATATTATGCACCTTGGCTACCGCCAGCCTCTAAAACTCTTATCTTTATTTCTTTTGTAATAACAATTATAAGTCGATTGCTGCTATTAGTACTTTTCAGCTTCTGCCACAATTACTAAAAGCAACTACTTCTGCGGTTTCAATTATTACGGATATCGCTACTGCTGCTACTTTTGTTAATCTACTGTCCCTTTATAGCTCTTGCCATTAATTTTACTTCTACCACTTTTGATACCAATACTATTTCTGCAATTGATACGATTCATACTAATCATACTACTACTACTATTAGTCTTGGCACTAGTACTAACTCCACCAGTACTTCTTCTACAATAAATACTTACATTACATCCTTACTTCTGCTTCTACTACCGTCAGTACTACTTCTACTACTGGTACTACTTCTATTGTTATAGAAACTAATATGTTTAATATATGCAAAACTATTACTATACTGCTGGTTCACTGCTACTACTATTACTGCTACCATTTTTGCTATGACTGTACCCACCGTTAATACTGCTATTTAAAAAAGCACTACTATTTCTGTTGTTTCATTTCTCTACTGTCCCTTCATCTACATTCGTGCATTTTCACAGCAAATATTTTAGGTGTTAGAAAAATTGAAGAAAAAACAACGATGTTCGTAGCCGTGAAGGTTAACAGATTGTAGAGTGCTTAACAATTGTGTAACACAACAAATACTAATTCTTGGGAAAGATCGTCATAAGTCCTAAATTTAACACTGTGTTGCAGAATAATTACACGGTGCTCTTCTTTCCTCATATCGGAGGATATTATTTGTGAATACGTATGTGAATGTATGCGTATAATATTGGTCGCAAATGTCTGTACTAAATATGGTAACAGCTAGCTATATACAAAAACTATATGTTACAGCTAGTTATATACAAGAAAACTGTCCCCTGTGATGCATAGTATCTACGTAATTTAAAAGCCCTGTACATTACATTTCATTCTAAACGGATTCTACAATTAATCACTGCACTAAAATAGAAACCGCCTACATATAGCTCCATAAAAATGGAAACATACACATTGCTCAAACAGTATAGAAAGCGCCTACACTTCACCTGAATAAAAACCGCATACATATCACTTCACCAGAACAGAAACCCCTTCATATTACTTCGGCAGATTGGACCAAGATGTCACTTTACCAGAATAGAAACCACATAATTGAAATATTTGAGTCAAGTGACAGCTGTGTTCCAGGTACCCCTTTTCGACTCTGTCAAATGTAGACCGGTTTGCACTGTGAAAAATGATCATATGTCAAAATAGTGAAATCATACGCTTCAGTTGTTTTAATGCTACGGTATAGCTATGGATTTTGTGTAGAAAAGAAAATAATATGATGAACTTGTAGTCATACTTGAAAGTGAAAATAAAAAGCCAACTGCCCAAATCCGAATAAAAATAAAATGAAATGTTCAGGCATTTTAGAAGTTATGGAAGGTATGAAGAGACCGAAACACAAGGCTCCATGCGCAAACATGTCGCTTCTTACGCGCATACATCAGCAAAAATTGACAATATCATGTTATGCTTTTAGCTGATTCCGTACCTCTGAGCTAATGCCCTGATATGTTGCTTAAATTGTTAGACAAAACACAGATAACACAATTGTTTTTGTTTTCAGTGTCTTCCATTGTATATCCGACGATTTTAGTCCGACTTTGTCAAGTATTATCTGGACGGTTCTTCACAAGGTTATAATTTATTTTTGTGGAATTTCAAGAATTGAAAGAATGGTGTTTTTTTATTTATTTATTTGTAAAATATTGTTTGATGGCGTTGATGTCAAATTAGTAGGAAACAAAACAATAAAAAGCTCAGAAATTAGCAAAAAAAAAAAACAAAAAAAAACAAAGCACTTCATTCACGAAAACATAAGGAGGTTACTAAAATAGCACATACAACCTCATGCCATATGGAAATAAACAAAGCACAAATGACAGAACGAAGGCGTGAAATCAATTCAGAAACATGACAGCGAAAGTAGTACAAGGTAACGGAACTGGAGCATTCAGTGCTTTGGCACCATAATATTTTGCAATGTTTAGGCTGCATGTTAGGAAAAGTGAATTCATAAACATAATTTTACATTCGCAAACAAAAGAATGAGATAATTAAACAACAAGGATAATGCAGCATAACAGAGTGACATAAGAGGTATAAATATAGAAAAGACATAATCCAAATATAGCCAGAAGGGGAAATATTGAATAGTTGGGGAAAACATTAATGGATCAATTTCAATAGAAATTTAAAAAGCTTTCAGTGTGTTTTTAGTTTAATTTTCCTTTGCGGAAACTTTCTACAAACCTTTACTAAACCTTTGTAAAATATGGCCTTTCCCCTAACTTTATGAAAAGTCATAATACATCTTGTTCTAAAGTATCTTTTCTTCGAAAAATGCCTGCTAATTCATCTTTTTCTTCAATTTCGTGCTAAACCATGTGTAAGCAAAAGGAAAAAAATACTGGTTGCTGTAATATTTTTAAATACATAATATATGCGGATATTAAATAAAAATGGAAGTTTTCTCTGGTCTCCTTTGAGCTGATTTTTCGGCACTTGTATTTGTACAAGGTATAAAGTTTAGGATCAAATTGAAAATTGGTTATCAAGTGTCAACACACAAATTTAATTTTAAATCAAATTATATTATATTCGCTATATCATAAAATCATTTGTTTTTTTTTTGCTGTGTAGTTTCGCAACGTTTAAACACGCTAGGAATTAGGGAAGCCTACTTTTGGTCTCCCTAAATATTCGGTTTCCCTAATACTGTTGCTTGAGCAAAAATGGTCTCCTTTTTGCTGGTGGTATATATATATATATATATATATATATATATATATATACATATATATATATATATATATATATATATATATATATATATATATATATATATATATATATATATATATATATATATATATATATATATATATATATATTCCACAAGATCGAGGAGTGAATGCAAAATTAACCTATCATATTTAAAAACACTTATCGGCTTGTGAATTATACACTTCGAGTGCCAAACAATTTTTAACTATATTTTTAACTATATATATATATATATATATATATATATATATATATATATATATATATATATATATATATATATATATATATATATAGTTAAAAATTGTTTGGCACTCGAAGTGTATAATTCACAAGCCGATAAGTGTTTTTAAATATGATAGGTTAATTTTGCATTCACTCCTCGATCTTGTGGAAACAACCTTAGTATTTCATTGCAACTCAGAATACCTGCCATTTGGACATTGAGCATATCGTGGATGCATCAGTACAGCTGGTATAGCTGGTAACTTAACTATTGGCTTGGTTGCGACATTTGTTTACGTACAGTTGTTTGTGTAAACCACTTTGTATTTTGATTAAAAAAATTAAGACAAGGGCAAAAACAAAGAGAAAGATGCACATCTTCACATCAAGTACCATGCACGTGATAGGCTTTGTGGTCCTGGGGCCAGTATGGGGCCAGTATTGTCACAGTAGAAGCATGGACAAAATGACAGACGACTGGGAACAAAAAGGCTGAAAAATTGCACGGATAATTTCAATGTAGTCTTGCATTGACTTGCAAAGTGTTGATAACATAAATGACACGACAAAGTGGAAATAGCATGCTTAGTAATTTGGAATCACAAATGAAATGATGTTATTTTTTATAGAGGCAATGAATGTCACCTCTTAATACAGTTGAAAAAATAAACATAATTGTTTGATCTTTGAAAATTTTTTTGGAACGAATTCTCCAAAGGAACAGGGATGGTATTAAAAATAAATTTAAAATAACATGTTCTCTCTACTTAATCGTTAAATCAGACTGGGTAGTCCAAACATTTTGACTACTTTTTACAATGTGCAGGATACTTACAATGTCAATCAAAGTGTGAATTGATATAAAACAGTTCAAAGCAACATAATTTTATGTCAGCTATGGCTTCAGACATTAAAGTGGAAAAGCGAGGGCAACAGTTGTTATTATGATGCTCTTTGTACTGTCGAAATCCCAGCTGCGTTTGAAGAGAAGTGATATCATGGTACACTTGCGCATAATCCTGAACAGTCATGCGGGAGCGCTTGAACTTGGGTGTGTGTATTTCAAAGATCATTTGCTTGACATTTCTCGTGGAATTACTCCTTAGCATTTCTACGAGTGCAGGCCATTCCGCCCCCTCCACATCTATTTTGAGACAGTCGATGACACGCTGCGTTGCACAGAACAGCAATACATAAAAACAAGCATATTTATATACGGATTTTAAAGAAATATATTTTACAAAGTTTTGTAGTTTAAGAAAGTGTAGTTTACGGATTGTAGTTTAAGAAAGTGTTTCTAACAGAACACTGATTGGACAAAACAAAGCAATGCTGTGCGAATGCGTTAAGAGAAAAAAACAAGTGATCATTTTAAATACTGGCGTTATTACAGACACCAGCACGTAGCTACTTTTAACTATTTGTAATATTTCTACGTACCTAATTTGTTGTGAAATGACTTGACTTGACTTTGTTGTGAAATGACTTAACACAACATACAACATGAAATCAGTGTTTATGGAAATAGCAAGGTACATGACAACGATTGGTACAACAGACAAAAACAAGACATGCGCACAGTATCTACATTAGTATTCATGTGCAGAGTGCCTGCATGTGCAGAGTACCTGCATAGTTATTTATAGCAATGAGCGGTAAAACAAACAAAACAGGACATGTGCATTGAACTTGCACAAACATTTATAGCAATGAATGGTACAACATACAAAAACAGGACATGTGCATGGAACCTAAACAAACGTGTGAAATCATGAAAAGTGCAGGAAACAAAAAAAAACGAAATGAAAAGATTTGTTGTCATAGGAACAGGTATAAATTAGGCAGGTCATGGACACGTATTTAAAAATTTGTGGGACTAAATTTTTTCTTTGATTTTTATGAGATTTTATTATATTAAAAAGTACAGTCTGCTCCCGAAGAGTCTGCTCAAAGTAACACCAAACTCGCTCTAACGCCGTAAACTCCCCGGTCCCGTTTTTTCCTTATATAATACTCCCGAAGTACCACCAAATTCGCCTAACGCCATCCGCTAGGCATCCTGCGGTCCCAAAATGCCTTTTGTTATTGCATTTTACTCCCTTTGTACCGCCATGCATTTCAGTGATTTTGCTTGTCTGATAATCGATTGCATCAAATATTCAAATGCCTTTATTGCGATGGAGTGCACACTTGACCAGCAGGGATTACAGTACATGTACAGTGTTTAGATAAACAAAAAGGCTTCGTATACAGGATTTTATCAAAG
Source organism: Protula sp. h YS-2021 (assembly GCA_949752745.1). Classification (NCBI taxonomy): domain Eukaryota; kingdom Metazoa; phylum Annelida; class Polychaeta; order Sabellida; family Serpulidae; genus Protula; species Protula sp. h YS-2021. Next base: position 38,556,160 of record OX457029.1, on the reverse strand, counting down.
ACAACGGCATCCTGGGGTGCTTATCCCAAACACTATTTTCTTTAGGGGTTATTGTAATATCAGATAAAAACTCAAACTTACTATAAGTAAGGATAGGTTTTGACTTTTGTTTCATATGTCAAATCTTTTCACGATGGAAAAGAAAAGAAAGCGATTTCAATTTGATTACGAAAAAAGGTGCAAATTTTGGAATATGCAGAAAAAAATCTAGTAAAACGCATAAAAAAACTGTTTAACATTATTTGTGCGAACAATACGAAAAAATTCAAATTCGATGTAACGCCATAATTTGCCTGGAACAAACTGTGGCGTTACATCAGGAGTAGACTGTAGTCGTTTTCATATGCGCTTTTCTGTTTGTAAGATAAGTGGATGAAAAAGAGATATAATGAAAACTGTGCTTTATTAATCGGAGGCCGGAAATCGGACCACCCCAGAAATTGAACCATTTCGCTGAGTCCGAAGTGTGGCCATATTTTAGAAGTTTTGGTGTATTCCTATGGTAAACTGACAGTTTTGTAACGTCAATACCATGCTAGGTAAAAGTGAATTCTAAGTTAAAGTTGCCACTAATATATTGGTCTATCGTGTTATTGTATTAATTGCCCTTTGAGTTTTCAGAGATTGGTGTATATTTTAAATACACCTGAACAACCACTTCCTGTGACCAATGTAATTAAATTACAGCACCAGAAATCCGCATTCGTACGACCGCTCACAAAAAGATATGTCTCCTTTTGTTTTCCCAAATGTTTGCTTAATTGCCTTCTTGAAACTCGTTTTGACTAATGCTTTTTTACTTTTGACTATTTAAGGTTTTGTTAAAAACATGTTGTTGATTATTTATTTCATTTATTTTTCTAAATTTATTTTTACATGCACAAGATTTCAAAAGATGAGTTTCTCTTTTTCAAATATATTAAGAAACTGCTGACCGTTCACTTTTAACTAATAAACACTACGATGTCATGATCTATATCATGATCAAAACCAGCCAAACATCTTAGAACTGTGAGAGATTTACTAAGAGCTAGTTTCACAGTGATTTAGGTAAATATTTTAAGAAAAAGACTCAAGTCATTGTACAAACCTCTGATTCAGCGCATTTCCAAACTATACCGAATATAACAAAAAACAAATAAACACGAGAAAGCTGATTCGTCCACTACTTGCCATTCTGTTGATGCGATGCATGTTGAGAGGCGCTGCATTTAATAGCTAATGGGAAGATAGTACTTCGCGAGAATATTTTAAATCTGGCATGCTAATCGATGAAAGATTTTGTGTTCTTTTCTGTTATTCATTTCCTATATGTAACTGTTTCTTCAGTCACATGTGTTGAATTTGTGCTGATGTGTGTGAACAGCTTGTCACTGGCAGATTATCTATATTATATAAAGCCTAAGATATGATTAATGCCTAATTACAGCATCATTTTCATCATAAGCCGTTTTCTGAGAATTTTCATGCCTGCCCGACATACAGTCGCTTAATGAGCTTACTTCCCTTTTACATAAGAAATGAAATGTATCGAGTCCGTTCAAAAATAAGTGAGATTTCCAATGTTTATTTAATTTAAACCATATGTTTCTCTATATTTGCTTTTTCGTTTTGAATTTCCAGGGAAGCAAAGTAGATAATACTTTAGTACACCTAATTAAGTATATTTGTTGTGAAATTAATTGACTTTTCTATATAGCCTCCATTGCAGAAGATAAAATAGCTTCACAAAATGTGAGATTTGTTGCATCATATTAACGTTCCACTGCCTGGACTGCGGCATGTAGTGGTCTACAGTTTGTAGTAGTATGCAGCGTGAATTAGTTTAGAGCGAGTAGTGCTGTTCGGCGGTAGTGGTCTGCAGCGTGCAGTAGCCAATGGCGTACAGTGGTCTAGAATGTGTAGTGGCATTCAGTATGCAGTGCCCTACAGCGTGTAGTGTTTTATAGCCTGTAGCGACTTACAACGTGTAGTTGCCTAAAGTGTGTAGTAGTTTCTCGTGTGTGGTTGTCTGCAACGTGTAGTAGTTTGCAGCATGTATTGGCCTAGTACATTGATGTAGTGGCCTACCTTTTCGTCCATGAGCTTTTCCCAATATTCATTGCAAATTTAATATATATTTTATGGAGTTCTGTGAAAATGGGTTCAATGTCCGCTAAGATATCTACAAGTTTTGAGGCATCAATCGTTTTTGTAGGATGAAATAAGTGCTATTGAGAAAAGTATTGAGAGCTCATAACTGGTCCCCATTCCCCAATAAATTGGCTATGTAAACAAAATATAAGTAAATTTGTGTTTCTGTGATTTAAATATGTGAATTTGTACATTTGATGTATCATTTTTAATGTATCACCAAGAATAATTGTGAAATAGATATTTTTAGCTTCCCAACTAATTGGAAATACCTTTTACATGGATCTTTCTCGCACACAGTCAGTTAACTTTCCTAGTTTACTGTTCTGAGCAATCACCTTTTCGTGCAATTTTCTAGAGCGATATATTTACAAAGCACTCCGGTTAAAGACGGTTATCAAAGATTCTACCTCTTGCTATTGTTAAGTTTTATCATACTCTGCAACCACGTTATAATGTCATCACCAAGAAATTATATTGTCATATCCAATAGACCACTTTATAGCCTACTATTTGAAAAAGTCGAAAGACTTGTCTGGAAAGACAACGTTTCGAAGATGCCAATATAATGCCGTTATAACTAATGCCATTATAAAAGGATAATATACTTTAATAAGTGACAAAGGTTAACCCTGTGTTTTGAAAATACCGTAAGAAAATGCAGAGGTCAATAACAAAAGTCAATGACAAAAATATCCGTAAAGACCGTACATTATTGCCCGACATCGGCAAAGGACATAGTTGTGAAGAATATTTACAAACGTACTCAAAGATTAAAAATCCCACCACAATGTCGTTTTTGATATGAACGGCTTATTATAGCAAATTTCCACTAAAATGTAATCGTCGTCGTACTATTTGTACAATGCATTTCTTGGAAACGCTACCTGTCAACATTGCACTTGGCACTGTTTCTCTATGCGTTACAAGTCATTATCTGCTTACATTATGATAGTTCGGAGGTTGCACATGACGTCATTTCCGTGCAGACACCCAACCGTTCCTGGAGGCCACGTTGCGTGCCACCTTTTCTGCTGCTATAGCAACGAGACACATGTGACATTCAATTATTTTAAAATATATTATTCAGTAAGAGGATGAAGAACGAAATTCAAACTGTTCATAATGTTTAAAAATCACATGACTACGAAGTTTTTATATTAACAACAGCTATATATTTTAACAGATTTATAAAGTCTAAAGTAATTGCTTTAATTATTTATTAAAGTCGATAAAAAGATAATTACTTTAGTTTGCGATGTTTGGCACATTCAAACTGTTCAAACAGCTCCTTTGAATTTTTCTTCCGCTGTCCGTGCGTGTAGAATGTAAAAATAATGCTGAACATTATAAGGCATAAATGCGGCACAAGTGTGTTCCAAACAGATGGTTTTGCCAATGCTGTTAAATAAACCGGTCTTTTGCTATAGAGATGCGCAATGGTGCAGTACTGTGCTAAAGACATCACTGTTGAGAATATATGCAACAGCTGATGTCCATTGCCGTAAATATCAAACCGACCTGGAGAGAACCGCTCTGGTATTTTCGCACCGTAGAAGAATCCACCTGCGATGATGAAAAATGCATGAGAGTAAAATGGGAATACCTCATCCCAAAAGGTGTCGCCATCCTTGTTAGATATTACTTGTGCCGTTTTGTAGAATACTGGAAGACCAGAAAGAAGGATTGATACAGCAATTGGAGATACAGTGAGACCAGCCCGTAGTGAGGAATCACTTGTGTGTTTTAGTTTAGTTAAACCCATGGTAAGTACTCCTCCAAAACTGAGGAAGGCCTGTGCCCAGGGAATAAACCATGATCCCCAGGTACTGAAAAATGAATGAGTACCGCTCAAGAAAAAACAGAGTATTCCGCTGCCTAGCATGTTGACATTTACACTTATGTAGTCGATTTGAAAATATGTGTAATGGTCATATTCAGACCTGCTATGCATAAGATGAGCAAGTGCACTGATAAATGAGTATTCGATAGTACCCAAGCCAAATGTCAGCACTGCAATACTATTGTCGTCGTTAAAGTAATCAACGTACTGCGACGTCATTGCAAGTTCATAAACCATTACAAAAGTGGCAACAAAGTGCGTCCATACATTGATTGTCTCATTATGGATGTGAAACAAACTGGTGATATAAAATCCCCTGGATTTGTGACTTTGCCGATAGCCACGCAGTATAAAAGGACAACGTAATATTGGTGAAATTTCATCACTTGTCAAAGTTGTCTGTTGATCAGCTCGTGAAATACTAGCACTGTTGCTATGGCTACTCCCCATTTCGCAATTTGCTTTTTAAAAACTTTTAAATGTTACTTTTGTATACTTTGATGCTTCATTTGCATATTCCTTTTTGTGAACTCTTCTTGGGAACTGATCTATGCATCGCCATTTTAAACATTGTATTAAGTGTTTTTTTGCATCGCAGCTCATTTAACGTTCTGGATAAGTAAATTTTAACTCATGTAATTAAATCTTTAGAGGAAATGTAGGTTCTAGATATAACAGAGATATTCAATGGACAATTTGCATGAAAATGGATAATTTACACGAATGAGTATGAGTTTCTAATGGCTTAGTTAAAACTCTCACATTATCCACTGAAAACACTGTCATTGGAATGTCATTTGTTTAACTTATAAACGTTACATTTTCCATGAAATTTGAAATTTGATATGATACTTAATATTTAATAGATCATCATAACAGCTACAACTGCTGTTTTACAACTAATGTACGAAGTTGTCTGTTTGCAAGCAATAGCAAAAAGTGCATTTGGTGTATCCAACACATGTTGGGTGTACTTCAAGAAACTAGCAGTTTAGGTGTAAAGTTGTAATTTTATTGTACAGTTTGTGATTACATCTCACGCACAAGTTTCATTGCGTGGTATTGAAATTGAGCGCCGTTGAAATTTTAATGTTTCTTAGCGTGTGAATGCTTGGATAAAAAGGTTTGAATAATCGATTACCGTGGCGTCCTGTTGAAAACTATAGGTTTGTTTGACAGGACTAACCACCATATTTAAAATGAAAGTTCGAAAAACGGTGGCAATAATTATGCTGTCCGGGCAGACAGCACTAACTCATTGCTCCTCCGTTATTGGATAGCAGAGTGTACATAAACGTATTTACCATACCAAACTACGACCTTGAGATTTTCGAAAGAACACTTTATGATAAATCTGCGAATTTCCCACTGAATTAAGATATCCAGATATACAGCTAAAACATTTACAAAGAAAAAGTCCATTTGATTGGATAAAAAACGTGACTCACACGAAAGGGGTTCGGACGACACATCACGTCTTATAATTATAAGAACAGTAGCAAATATTAGTACTCTACAAATGACTTATAGCTGTTGTTGGATCTCCTCAACAGTAGAAAAGTAGTTCAGTGAAATAGGCTTGCTGTTCCTGGGCACACAACGGCGGCTCTACCCCTTGGCGAGATATTGTTGCACAAGAAAAACCGATTAACGTGACTAGACGTATCCTGTCTATTGATACGTTGGCTCGTAGACGCTGTATGTACAACTTGCCTAAGTGTAAAGTACTACTAAAACTGTCAAGTCGTAGAAGTGATTGATTTCTCCTTCGTTCCAAAATTCCCATAGTTGCATGCGATCTCAGTCTTAGAAATCCACTTAAATACTGCTTAATCGACCAGTTTTACGATCGGGAACCGCCCCAGCGCAGCTTGCACCGTGCTGAGGTCTCCACGATAGCCGTGTCTCCATCCTCCATGATGTGGGCACTGCTTTCCTGTGCTTCTGCTCTGCTATCAAGATCTGATACTTTGGCATCAACTCTGGCCTTCTGTGCACCTGTTGAACAACATTCAAGTGATTTGGTGCCAATAAATGGTAGTTTTCAAAGATTAATGACTTATTTTCTAGTAAACTGCTGGAAGTAGAACTTTGGAGAGCTATTGGGCTATTGCCGACAGCCCACTTTGAGAGTCCCATCTTTGGTTGCCCACATGGAGTGCACATGTTGTTCTTCAAGCACCTTAACCGGGCGTTGTACACATGTTCACAAATGGCGATCACAGCAATAACTGGAGGTCGTGTCTGTTTCTCGGTACATGGGGCATAAATAAGATTAGCAGCCGCTTTTAGCTGCTTCGTTCTGATCGCTTTTGAGGCCTCCAGGTACCTCCGCACTGTATGCAGTGGGTACATTAGGTTTTGACTAACTTGCCTCAGTCCTGTGAGTTATACTTCCGCGAATTTGCCTTTATCGTGCCTTAATAAGTGTTATCCTTTTAAAATCTGCCATTGGCTTTAAACTAACGACAATTAAGATATTCATCCAGCACGCATATCTTCCATTTCTCTTCCCCGATGCTAGGCTGAAGAGGAAAGCAAGCTTATACGCAACTTCCTGCAATGGTATCTTGTCTGTTCATTGAAAATAATCTAGCAATGCTTTAAGATCCCACCGTAGTATATGTTTAACTGGTTTAGGTCTCTCAATTTTGAAATTTCGTATTAAGATAGCGAAGTACTCGCCCGGGCCTGGATCATACCCGGAAGCGTTTAGAAGGGCAGCTCCCATGTGCCTCTATAGCCCTCGGCAGTGCGAACGGTTACTTTGAGTACCTCGAATAAGTATATCAGAAAGTCGGCTATTAGCGAAGCTGTGATCGCTACCGGATTAATTTGCTTGAGGAGGCACCATCGTTTAAACACTCTCCATTGGGAACCATTCACTGACTTGGTGGATCACCGTGTAAATACATATTTATTATATATAAATTATTTGAACATTGAAATTGATCTTCAGTATGAATCTTTGTCTTATTATTACCTTAGACTGGAAGCGTCGAGGTTTTTGCTTAAGATTCTTCGCAAACTTAATGCTTTCTGGGAACTTCTATGAAATTCGGCTTTTAAAACAGGTTTCAGTATTTACCAGTTTAAAGGTGCCAATCGCCGTTTTATATGGAATGCCATTCTAACGTTTAATGTGTTTTTGTTTTTTTTCCCTTTATTCTCTTTATTAATATAAATTTTTCACCGAAAGCGATTGCTTATCAACATGTATTCTTTTGTATATTTCATTGAGAATGACGAAGGGCGACACAAATTTGTTGTATCCTCCCATTATTCAAAAAGTAGTTTTTTTTACCACAAGCATTAGATTCGGGGCTGAATTCTCGACACCAAAGGTAAATTCCATAAATGATATTACAATATTTTGTGTAGGGTTTATTGTATTAAAAATTAATGTATCAATGTATTAATGCTATTTTTGATATCAAAATATAATTAAAGATATCATGAAATCAATGTAGATCTGAATAATTTATATTTTGCTATCAATAATTGAATTTTGGATGGCAAAAAATTATTTTTGAGATCAAAAAATCAAATTTACAAACTTTAAAAAATCTAAAGGAGATACACATTTTTAAAACTTTAATGAATCGTCAATTAAATTTTGGAGATGAAAACTTGAATTATCGAGATCAATAATAACAAGACAGCTTTTTATCTCCAGAATTGCTTCTTTTCTGTACATGCAGTAAAAAAAATTAAAGAAAGATTCTGTATACAAGGACCAGTCATTATTAATTTACAGTTGTGTGCTTCTGAATTTTTTATTTAAAAATAGACCGAAATTTTGACATCAAAAATCAATTTTTGAAATCAAAACATCATTTGGAGATTCCAAAATACAAATTAAAAAGAACCATTCTGAAATAATGATACCTGAAATAAATTCTTCATATCAGTATAAGGAAAATAAATTATTGAGTTCAAAATTGTTATTTTGCTCTCAAATATTTAGGTTCTGCTATCAAGAATTGAATTTTTGATCTACAAAATCAATTTTAGATATCATGAGATCATTTCTGATATCAATAAATATTTCTTAATATCTCTAAATATTTACTAATATCAAAAATTATTTTTTGAGATGAAGAATACATTTAGAAATATCAAAAATACAATTACACATAGCAAAAATGAATTCTTCATATCAAAATATGGCTTTTTTAGATCAAAAATGAATTCTTGATATCAAAACATCAATTTTTGAGGTCAAAAAGTAATTCTTGATATCAAAAATTCCATAATAAATTTGAAAATGGCATTCCATAGTTTTAAGCTTTGCCACCCATTTATTTCTATTTGCGTTAAATTGAATCACTTTTTGAAGACGCACACAGTGCATTCGCACAGACAGTTATGCAAAAAATATTGCCGTTCATTTCTAGAGCTGCTGTTTGGTTTGAAACTTGATCGGTTCTGATTACAGAATACCAGTTCCGACAGTTTAGAAAAAAGCTTTTGAGAGCTATTAGGGAAAATGGAAGTTCATACATGTTTAAAGTATTAACAAATGAAAGAATTGGTATTTTTTGGGATCAGCCTTCGAAACAAACTCGAACGTTTGTCTTGATTCAAATGTTTTTCCCCCAAAAGAATGCACTGAAACAGTCTAATGAGCTCTAATACGATTCGCTTCGTAATGAATCTTGAAATGCAGCTCTTTAAACAAGATACTGAATTTTTATATATTTTAATTTTGATATTATACATTATTGATCTACAAGGTTATCATAACGGATAGAGTTCACTTTTGGGTCATCGTATTTGTGGCTTTATTCAGGACAGAATGAGTCTGTGCCGGGGGGCTATGGAAAAGTGGGGTGCTCCATTCTGCCATCCGGGAGTTCCGCTGTCCATATAAAATCAAATTTTTAATTTCTGTTCTTTGTTTTATCTGAAAATTAAAAACTTGTAATTATAGTTAAAGCTCGTTAAAGAAAACGCCTTTTTAACATATCTCGGTGTCGTTTTTTTAATTTTTTTTTTAATTTTTCAATTTTTCATGTGTAACTTTTGTACCATTTAAAGGACAATATAAGCTCAAAAGAGACTAATATCACATTTATTTAGCATTATAACTTTGAGGTCAAGACCACCAGCAGTGAATCAGAGCTGGGCAAGGAATATTTCCTGCAAGTTTTATCGAAATCTACCAAGGCTTTCTTAAATTATGCTGCGAACCATGTTAAGATTACCACGGACAGATGAACAAAATCAATATGTATACCTGCACGTGGGGATTACACGAGAACCAGGCATCCGTCTCTGAATGTTCGACTAGACAGTAGCTAACACAAATTTAAAGTGTGTGGAGAAGCTTTCGCAGTGGCTGTTGAGGCATTTGTACCAAATGCGTTTGGTGTACATACATTTGGCACTTAACCTTGTAATCCTTTGGACCAGAAGTATAAACTGTTGTATTTTGGCCGTTTTTAGGATATTTATCTCATCTTATTCTTGGATGCAAATGTGAAAATATTTTCATAGTTTTCTTGGGTTATGTTAAAATATTTGCGGTTTTGTTATTTAATGTTGAACTATTTTGCTGTTTTTTTACATATGCGTAGTGATACTAATTGGTGATCTTTCATGAGCTGCAAAAAATTTCAATTAAGAAAAGTAATTTAAAAATAAATGTGCAATTTAATCATAAGAATTTAAATTAGCAAAACAATGAACAATAAAAAAATCGTAGATGTCACTCGGGTGCGAGCAGCTTTGGTACCTGCCTTGACGAGGGCTCTGCACAGTTGCTAAACATGGCTGTCACAAGGATTCGGTAGATCGACCACTTGGTACAGATAATTAAAAGCAGCTAGAGTGCTTGTAAAAAAAAGTATGGCGTTCAGCCTACTCGAAACGGCAGCGACTGTACACAGGTAGCTATGACTTACTTGGAGGGAAATGTTCGTTATGCAAGGTGCAGAAATCCCGGAGACGATTAATTTGCCGATTATGCAATTGAACGTGGATGGTGCTAAACAATGTTTAATGATGTCTGACCAGCCCTGCATTTTTAGCGTATTTGCCCACTCACTCTCCAAAGAAAAAACTGCCACATTTTGTTTTTCCTGGGCTCTGGGTTTTTCCCCATGCACTAATTTATTAATCGGGAGTCGGGTAAAGCGATTGGTGGTGCTATTGACAACTGCAGAAGAGTATTGCCCACGGTTGTGCCGTCCACAGAGGAGCTACTAGTGTGGTTGTGAGACGGACAGTTCGTTTGTGCCAAAGCATCTACACCGCTTGTAAACGAATCCCAGTGTAGACTGTTGTAAGTTTTGTACTGAAAATTCGTAATATTCGCGAATAGATTATGGTATATTGTATGGTGTTTCCCGTATAATTTGCTCGCAATTTCAAAAATTGGTGGGTTTAATTTCCAATTGTGTGTGCTGTTCGCTGCAACTCGCGAAAGCCTGTCGGCATGAGTATCTATTTTGTCGGCCAAATGTTTCGCCTGGACATCGATATTGTGAGAGTATGTGAGACAGAATATAGCTCTCGGTAAGCTGTTTGCTCGTCTATACTCCCACCCAAGTGGTTTAAGTGAGCGACGGTCGTTATATTGTCTGACAACACCTGAATGCATTTGTAGGCCAACTCATGCAAGAATGAATTAATCGTGAGCAAAAACGGCGAACAACTCCCTATAACTGATAGATTTAAATTTGACTTCTGTTGTCCAAGGGCCCACAGCCTCTAAACCGTTATAGACACCACCCCAGCCGCTGTTGGAAGCATCGGTAGATATTTGAATATCAACATCCTTTTTGACTATGGGTTTATCGTTTCAGTTTTGTAGAGCGGTGATCCACCATTCCAAATTATAGACACTAGCGGCATATCACGACAATGTATCTGACCAAGATTGCCTGGTGCTAGGAAGGCCATATAAATTTCGAAGTAGCAATTTAGTAGGGACGATAGCCTTAGTGAATGAAATACACTTTCCGCATACACGAGCTAAAAAGCGTGCCGAGGCGGAACCTTTATTTCGTATGCGTTTAATATCTCGCCTAAGCTTGCAGATGCGAGAATTCGATATTGAAACTCGCGGATGTTTACCGTCCGCTATTGAATTTAGTACATAGCCAATGAATAATATTTTTGTGTTTTGGCGTGAGATCCGATTTTTCGCAGTTTATATAGAAACCTAAACGACTGTAAGTGTCTAACAAGAATTGTTTTTAATCCTGAATTTTATCAGACTGCTCCGGCAATAATCCGTCATCGACAAACGATGCATACCGAAGAGACTGTGGCCGTAGATACTGTACAACTGCACGAATAGTCTTATGGAAATAGATATTCTGTAAATAAATAATAATAAATAAATAAATGATATTCAACCCGAACGGTAAACAAATAAACACATAGTATTTTTTCTTCCATGAAAATCCTAAATACGTGCGGAACGCGGGATGAATTCATGGCACCCATTGGTCAAATCAACTGAAATGAATTCGTCACCCTGTTCAATTTGATCACATACAACATCAATCCCCTCGTTTTTAAAATGAGGAACCTTTGTATGATCGTCTAACGGACGCAAATCTACAATTGGCCTTAACCTGTTGTTCTTTTTGGGCACGCAGCCCAAGGAATTGACATAGAATGGTTTGTCCTCTACTTGAGAAATAACGCTTGCTTTTAATAGAGAACTAATTTCACGATCTATCAAGACGGATTGTTCAACATTGAACGAGTGATTCTTAAACTCGTATGCATTTGGCACAGACTTGAAAGGGAGTTGAACACCATACTTTAACCAATCAATAATTTCCGCATTTTCATCAAGACTAACCCAGTTATCAATGTTTTTCTGCAGCGATCCTGCCAAAAACTTTGACATTATTGATCCTCATTTTGAAAGCGGGTCGTAGGTATCTGTTGGGAACCAGCAATTTGTGTGCACACGTCCTGTCTCCCACGACCGCCACCACCCCTACGAGGGAAACGGTAGTTGGGCCTTCCTCTGCATTGACTATCCGACTGTTTGTAACAGGAACAGACGGCTACTGCGTCTTTCAGATTCGCAAGGGAATCCTGATCAATTGCACAGGTATGCTTTCTAAACTGTTTGAAGAACGTAACGGTGTTTGGATCGAACGAATTTTCAACAACAATTTCATAGTTTCATAAGAGTTTCATAGTATTTTGCACAATTTGCTATTCAGTTTATTTTGCCCTGATTCTTTCTTTTCTTGTTGCGATCTGTAACAAGCTTGAGGCTTAAAGGGATATCTATATTGGCGTATTTCTGGCGCATAGATTTGAACTCGTTCTGAGCATCAGCGGCGGAAACAGTTACGTTGTTTGGACCGCGGGGCTGTACCCGTGTGATCCCTGGGGAGGCTGATATATATAACTGCTCGCTTCTGTGATAATTTACACCCTGAGGAGTTGCAACTACATGTGTTTAATGGCAGGGGAACCTTAAAACACGACGATGAATCGAGATCTTTGAATCTTTGAGTAACAGCGTCCAACCTCTGTTCCAGTTTTAGTGTCCGGTTATTTTCCTCGATAGACGCAACCCGAACATTCAACGATTTGATTGAGCGAAGAACTAAATCCAGTTTGTCACCATTAGATAACTGTTTACGTTCTGGTGAAGATATATTTTTTTAACATTTTTACATGTTAACACGTGAAGTGACTCTGACTCACTAGCGGAAGTTAGCGCTATACAAAGTAAAAACATCCGGAAGGTCAGTTTTGAAATTTCCGTAACTCCCATTTCCGTTTTATGCTTCATAAGCAGTTATCGTTGTGGATACTGTGTGTGTGATCTGAAAAATGATCGAGTTTCATTAAAAAACCAAAAGGATGAGTACTGTTTTTTGTCACCGTTGTGGATATTATGTGCACGGTGTAAAAAAAAAACAAACAAAAAAACAAACAAACAAAACAAAAAACAACATAGTTTCATTCTTTCAGTTAAGTGCTTTGTACAGTTTCTCAAACCTGTTACTGTCGTCCAAACCTCCCCCCCCCCCCCCCCCTTCCAACGTAATCATAACGTGATAGATCAGGATGTGAGGGAGATATTCAACAGCTCACTAGTTCAAAACTACTGGATCAATTTTAACCATGTTTTCAGCAAAGTATTCAATAAGACTTAGTTTTTTTAAATTGATGATCCCATTTACTGCAAAACTTCAAACGAGCATAACTTTAAAACTATTAATTCAATTTTAACCATGTTTTCAGCAAAGTATTCAATACGACTTTAATTTTTTTATGGATGATATCCACTCCTTTCAAACCTATTATTGTCGTCCAACCACCACCCCCCCTAACGTCATTCAGCTCTGACTTATACGAGTGGAAGCGTCGAAGTAAGACCATTTCCGTTTTTATGTGGGAGAAACGTATCAATGAAGAGTATCTTAGAGCATGGATATTCAAAAGAATATGAAGTCCATTATTGAATGTGGTGATTTCGTCTGTTCTCAAACCATTCTAAGTGATAGAATAATATAGATTATTACACTCTACCACAAAGTTTGATCAGGGTGGTCCCAAAAAGGAACTATGCGGTTGAATCGGGGGGTAGTCCTTATACGTCAGCGTTAATATAGATTTTGCATTTGACTGCTTCTTCACAATGGACGCGCAGCTCTTACACAACAGGTGTTCACAATTCAAACCGGCAAGCCGGTCATTTTCAGGTTCCAAACATATTGAACAAGCCCATCCCCTGAGGTACTCATCCAATCCAAGGTACTCATCCAATCCAAGGTACTCATCCAATCCAAGGTACTCATCTAATGTGTGCTGCTTTAAATACAACCCCCCCCCCCCCCACCACAAGTATGCATGTAAAATCAAAAACATGTACAAACCTAAATACAGTTTACGTTGCATAATTATGACGTTTTACCCGTATAACATCTTTTCGCAGGGTCTAGGATAATACCTCCCCCCCCCCCCCAGATGATACCCCCGGATGATACCCCCGACAATACCCCCAGACTGATACCCCCGGATGATACCCCCGACAATACCCCCAGACTGCTGCCCCTTAAATTCAGTCAAAGACGATATTTTATTTCAGAACTTTTGCTTTTTTCAATGATACTGAAAACATGATATTGCATGCTTTGTGATTTCAATTTTCACTAGGATAATTATGAAAAACGCAAAGTAATTTGCATATATTTAAAATGTTTAAAGTTGTTCAGCATGTCAGTTGCAGTATGCCTCCTGAATGGATGCATTTGAGACCGTCCTTTTTGAATACGTTGGGATGATATTCAGTGTGATGATGTTCTAAGTAACGGGTTTACAGCTACGCTACTTTAGCTATACATTTCTGCGTTGCTGTCAAACGACAACCTGTCACTGCTCCCGATGCCCACAGAAAGGGTCTAGTGTGAAGCGGAGTTTCAACGCTGAAAAAGTTAAACTCCTATTTTGACCAAATGCTTTAGTGAGTTTGAAATTCAAATTTCAGACTCAATTGGAGTGTGAGTCTGAGCTAAGTTATTGAATACGGGCTCAGGTTTATTGACGAGTGCCTTATGTTTCAGCCGTGTACGACTGCACTATACGAGCGCCTTTTGTCGTGTTCATCAGGACTGAATGCATCCGATTCACAGCACCAGACATACAATTTCCTTTTCTCAAAGACACAAATAAAAGTTTTAGTGGTTCCAAGAGAACTAAAAATTTTTTTTCTTTAAATAACAGACGTTTAAACCAGGTCTTTCTGCTTCCCTTGCCTTATAAAAAAATATACAACAAAGAAGATAAAGCAGATTTTTTGTAAATAAAAATGAGCGTTAAGCATTGATGACGGAGTTTGTGGCATTGCAACTGTCGGCACAGTGAAATATTTTTGGGCTGTAATTACGTTGTTTTGGTCTTTATAAATTGCAAATTTCTTTATTGCTTTTTCGCCCACTTTTGGTTTTTCCTACTTTTTATTTCTTGGAGCGAAGATTTACGTCTAAAAGCGTGATTAAGTTTCTCTATTTATAGATTGGTTTCCCTTCATATTTATTGAATTCACGCAAAATAAATAAATAAATAAATAAATAAAAATTAATTAAAAAATCACTACAGTTCGTAAGATAGCGTATTAGTCTTTTTTTACGATTTCGTCTTACCCCAAATTTCAAACAAATTTGACACTAATTTTGGCATAACTTATAAATTCTTCCATCATCGCCCACTTACTTACCCAAAATTTTAGTAAAATTTCACTTATTCTTATTTTAACCCTTTATTTACCCATATTTTTATAATAATTTTATGCTACTTTTTAAAAGAGCCTTTTATGGCTCACACTTCCGCATGGAAATTTTAAAAAAAGTGAACAAATATGCTTAATTTATATATAAATTACATATAAAAAGGCACAACTAAATAAGGGATAAACTAAAAAAGACCTAAATAGGCTATCGTTAGTTCGAGTACTCTTTGCCCATCTGAGTAGCCAATCAGGAGAGAGCGGGAAATAGGTCAAATAGACATTCCCTTTCTGCTGCCCTAAATAAGACAAGCACATCTTTAGCTCTGGATGTTCGGTAGATTTCCTTAAGCGGAAAATGCGAATTACACCTTCACTCGTAAAAGCTCATTTTACGAAATAAACCGTCAGTTTGGTAAGTTTGGTAACCGAAAAGAGACTTATGGACACACGATCAAATTCAAAATTGACCGACATAACCGGTCAAGCATAAGAATGGGAAGAAAGCCAAACTCGATGGTTATTGATCATTGTTCTTTCGAAGGGATGGCCTCAGTGGGTATTAATATTGAATTGTGTGACAGGTGATCTAGCCTACTGTATTTGTTTGTTAAGGCAATTGCAGCGAAGGTTCATCTCCCGCTTACAACCCCGAGCCGAATTCGAACCTTGGGCCTTGGAATTACCAGATCAAGGTCATTTCACACCTTCACACTCTCACTCTTTTTCCGAAAGAAAAGGCGCCCAGCCTGAATGGCAGTGGTCAGGCTTGTATGTGACAGTTAATTGATATACAGTGCTAAATTAACGGCCTCGGTGAACGACATATAGCAGCCGAAGCGATCCCTTGCGTGGAAGACACTGACTCTGGTCTGTTGGTCTTTAGGGTGTGAAGTGTGAACAGTTCATGTATCTGCTTTTGAAGCTGGGTCTGCATGGATAGAAAAGCCGAAAATTTGGAAGAGTCTGTAGAGATTATCCACTGCCGGGGAAAGCTCTGATGCGGTCTACCAAATTGCTCTGTAGATACCGGCAAGGAAGACCCAGAAACTTGTTCAATGACTGGCACTCGATCATTTGCCTTGGTTGCATCACTTTACAGGGCTTCCCAGACTCGATCCAACACTGGACGTTCGCTATCTGTAAGTAAGTCCATGTCGGCAATAGCTTCAGAAAACGCTTTGGCTTGATGCTTTTATGTTTTAAATTCTGTCTCCCTCACCGTATGTAATCGTGTGTAGGTGGGAGGGGGGGGGGGGCGGGAGCGAGGGAGGGAGCTGGCCAAGAATAATAGAGTATGCCTTCGCCATATCCAACCCTTATCTTCTGCACTTTGGCATGGACCATGGGTCTTGTGTTTATCTCTGTGTCTTAGGTTCTTGAGGCGATTCTGACAGACGTGATATCACTCTCTGGTGGAAAAATGGTAACGCTTAATAGATGCGTGTCCGAGTGGTAGCTCTTGACTTCTCCTGCCGAATCCTGCACCGCTCGCACAGCAAGCTTGGACTGTAGGCCGAATCCTACACCGCTCGCACAGCAAGCTTGGACTGTACGCCGAATCCTGCACCGCTCGCACAGCAAGCTTGAACTGTAGGCCGAATCCTGCACCGCTCGCACAGCAAGCTTGGACTGTAGGCCGAATCCTGCACCGCTCGCACAGCAAGCTTGGACTGTAGGCCGAATCCTGCACCGCTCGCACACAAGCTTGGACTGTAGGCCGAATCCTGCACCGCTCGCACACAAGCTTGGACTGTAGGCCGAATCCTGCACCGCTCGCACAGCAAGCTTGGACTGTAGGCCGAATCCTGCACCGCTCGCACAGCAAGCTTGGACTGTACGCCGAATCCTGCACCGCTCGCACAGCAAGCTTGAACTGTAGGCCGAATCCTGCACCGCTCGCACAGCAAGCTTGGACTGTAGGCCGAATCCTGCACCGCTCGCACAGCAAGCTTGGACTGTAGGCCGAATCCTGCACCGCTCGCACACAAGCTTGGACTGTAGGCCGACTCCTGCACCGCTCGCACAGCAAGCTCGGACTGTACGCCGACTCCTGCACCGCTCGCTCAGCAAGCTCGAACTGTACGCCGAATCCTGCACCGCTCGCACAGCAAGCTCGGACTGTAGGCCGAATCCTGCACCGCTCGCACAGCAAGCTCGGACTGTAGGCCGAATCCTGCACCGCTCGCACAGCAAGCTCGGACTGTACGCCGAATCCTGCACCGCTCGCACAGCAAGTTCGGACTGTACGCCGAATCCTGCACCGCTCGCACAGCAAGCTCGGACTGTACGACGAATCCTGCACCGCTCGCACAGCAATCTGGGACTGTACGCCGAATCCTGCAGCGCTCGCACAGCAAGCTCGGACTGTAGGCCGAATCCTGCACCGCTCGCACAGCAAGCTCGGACTGTACGCCGAATCCTGCACCGCTCGCACAGCAAGCTTGGTCTGTACGCCGAATCTTGCACCGATCGCACAGCAAGCTTTGTCTGTACGCCTGTATTTTTAATGTATTTTTGAAAGCATTACTTCAGAATGAGACTTTTTCAATTTATATTTTGAAACTTGCAAATGATTTTTTGATCTCAAAAATTAATCTTTTATATAAAAATATCAGGTTATTTTTATGTATAAAATTCAAAAGGAAACATCTGGGAATGAAATAATGGCTGGCTTCTGTATATAGAATCATTCTTTTTATTTTTACTGCACGAAAAAGAAGCAATTTTTGGGCTGAAAACTTTTGCTGCTATTATTGATATCAATAATTCAGTGTTTTTATCTCCAAAATTTCATTAGCGATTCGTTAAATTTTATATAAATGTGTGCCTCGCTTAAGATTTTTTAAGTTGTAAAATTGATTTTTGATATCAAGAATTGATATCTGCCATCTAAAATACAATTATTGATAGCAAAATATAAATTAATCAAATCTACATTGGTTTATTGATATCTTTAATTATATGTTGATATCAAAAATAAACATTTAATGTTAAAATGGCATTCTCGAGATGGAGTATATAGTCGGACTAAGATTTACAACCAACTCGTGCTTGAATTTCAATTCAGATGAATTGTGAATATTGAAAATGACCAGAGGTAATTTTCCGTTGCATTATCTCGGCCAAATTTTGCAAGGCACAGAACTGTCGGATTTCAAAACATGATTAGACACTGCTTATAGACGAAATTAATGAAGCCAAATAAAAGCTGCTCATAACTGTATTTATTCAATGATAAAATCACAGCCACCAGAAAATAATCGTTGCAATATAACGGCGGATAAATGAATACTTTCACAGATCGGTGTACCACAAACAGACATGATTTTATTACAGACCTACAGAAGAAATAAATGCAATTTTACATGCCATTGGGTCAAATTATTACCATCACAGTCAGGAATACCTCCCACTGCCACAAAAACCTTAACGACTATTTGATAAAATAATACGGATAATTGCAATTCCCTATCTCAACAGCGCAAACACAATGAATAATAGCACAAGAAAGAAAAACCAAGGGATCTAATTCTGTCCCATCCTTAAGACACCAGGCTTAAAATACTTAATGAGTGCATATATAAATGATAAATATGTTGCTCTTAATAAATATTAGTTTAATTTATTGTGCCGTATCCTTTTATTCAATCTGATTACAATTGTCTGACATGTTAATATCAGTTCAAAATTTCATTATATCTAACTATAAACGGAATATTACAAAAATAAAAAAACTGCAAGATACACAAAAACAATAAGACAGGCTAAATTTTCCGTTTGCACTATATTGTTTCTGTCTTCACGTTTTTCGGGGTTCATGACAACGCAGTTGCGCTTGACTATGCACTTGGTTTGAGATTTGTGGCGCCGCGACGGCTGACATTTACCGGAACCGTTGCCACAATTGTCGGAACCCAGTGCACCACTCTCCAGACTATCGTCACCACTGGCGGAACCCAGTGCACCACTTTCAGGACTATCATCACCACTGCACAACTCTCCGGACCATCCCTACCACTATAAACCATCAGACCACTTCCAGAACGATCGCCACCGCTGACGGAGACCCACAGGACTATATCCGGTACCACAGAAAATGGCGTGATTAATTAAATGACAGAGTAAAACTGTGAAGCTAGTATCATGTTCGTACCCGGAGTAGGTACAGGACAAGTGCCAGTGTGACAAGAGCCGCTGGACAACTGCCACCTGGACAACTGCCGCTGGTGTACAATGCCGGCAGTGATTAATTCTCTCCTCAAAAAAGTTAATGTTTAAACGTAACTCATGTCTAAAACATTTACTTCACACATATTCACTTCACAGACATCCACATCTTTTCTGGATCAAAAGATTAATCCATCACAGCAGTCGTATTTGAACTTCATATACACCATTAATGCTATTTTTAAAATGTGATTATCCATAAAACAACTTTAATTACATGTTATTTTTTTAAGCCAATTGATTATATCACATAACGTAAAATTACATTGCGTCCTTTTCCTGAAACAAAAAAAATAATCAATTTAAAATGGGTGACACTTATCCTCCGGCGGCGCTTGTCCACCAGCGGCAGTTGTCCACGAGCGGCAGTTGTCCAGACGGCGATTGCCCAGCGCCACTTGCCATAACATCATACCATAACATTGACCCGGCAGCAGTTGTCCTTGACCCCCCCCCCCAAAAAAAAAAAAACAAACAAACAAACAAACAAACAAAATAAAGATATTTGCACCTTCATGCATAATTGCAATCACATCTTATCCCTGCATGGTAGTTGGATAAAATTCTTCATAGCAATCGCAACTTATGAGATCCCTGATAAAACAAGAAATATGCCTTTTAGTTAGGCATAAAAAGTGTATTTGAATAAGTAACAATTCACTTTAATGCTTTGAGCTGAAGAATTCAGGACAAGTATTAATGGATTTATTTCAAAGTTAAAACTGATTTCACCAGTTGGTAAATGTTTGAAGCTGCTCAAAATTTATCAAGACAAAACCTTTGAAGATGAAGGTACAGAACTGCCGTGACAGGGCTATTTCTGGGCGAAAGTGGTAGTATTTCCGCCAAGAATTAAGGTTCTTTCCGGTGAATTTCGGAGTGCGCAGTGCGAAAATGAGAGAAGAAAAGTGGCATACTTCCGGGGACTGTTCGCGTTACCGGAACGGCTATTTGCCGAAATGGTGGTAGACAACGCGTGTCGAATAATTCTTACAAAGCACATTCCTCAGGCGCAAACACGGCACACGCAGTCTTTTCCCTCGAATTAATTGCGGTGCATATTTATTACCGAGTCTGGTCACACGCCATGTTGCTTGTCACAAATGACCACTATATTGTCCCGATTTTTCTCGTAAGACGGGATATGTCAAAACAAAGTGTCTGGCATGAATGATGGGTCAGGCGAAAACCCCCCTTTTCCCTGCTGCTACCAAACACATTATTCAAGCTGTCACGTGATTAAATGAGAAATGACCAGAACAGGGCAAGTCCCCTTTAGAAATGACCACCCTGTTTTTTTTTCTTTACATTCCTGCAAGTCGATCAAAATCCTCATTTTGAATTTGATTGCTGAGACTGGCAGTGGATATCTATTCAAACACTGCAGGTCTACACGTATTAATAATAAAAAAGCGACTGCTGTGAATGCCAATGCCACTTATGTGTATGCTAAATTTTTCATGTTCCGGGCGTGTCGGTGTTTTGTTCGGATCTCACATATCCACGTTGGTGCTTTCAAGCTGATTTCAGGGTGTTTTGACGAGTCCAACCCACAGTCCAACATTCTTCCGCAAATGTCGGAAGAAGTTGCAGTAACAAAACGGATTTGTTTTAAAATCCGACTTAATTATCGACTTAATTTTTCTATTGTCTTTGAAGTATTTTCTCAGTTATGAATCCCCGCTAATTTTCAATCTGTTATCAGAATGGTGTCTTAATTATTGGTTTGGTTTAGCTCATTTGATTTCTTTTTCGAAGGCAGATCTTTCGAATTTCACATGAGCGAGCAATTAATTAGTACACTTGTATAAAGTATGGACAGATGGATACGGGCTGGAGCACCCTCTCTTTGCAGGCGAGCATCCCAGCCACTACGCCAAGCAGGAACGGGGGGGGGGGACATAGTAAAACAAAGTAGATATCGTGCATTTTTGACAAACGTGTAGGGAAAACTTGCACCTTGGATATCTCCACTTTTACTTGGGTTTCGCATGTGACTCTATAAAAGGCCACGCAAACCACAAAACAATTTTCTCACTGCAGCTCTAATAGTCCAGGCCTAGAGACTGGCCAATCAGGTACGAGGGTGAAGTGGTACTAATTTTCATTCTCGTCTTGCGCGCGGTACCAGCCACACACGTTTATAGACAAGTTGAAGAATTTTTCGTTCACAGTCAGCTTAAAGGAGCTTATTCTCCACTTTCCATGTTAATTCTTCGGATAATATAATTAGTTGATTGGGATTAAAGTTTGGTTGTAATAGACTTAACCTGCTTGGAGAAATCGCCTTCCTACTTTTCACTGCCAGTAAATCTGAGTTTGCATTTTCCCTAAAAGACGTTATTCGTAACTTATCCGACGGTTTAGTGGAGTCAGACCCCCGGGGAGGGGGGGGGGGCACTTGGTATCTTATGTGTTACCATGCGTGTCTGGAACGCGGAGAAAGGGGGAGCCGAGGGATTTTGAGGTGAGATTCGTCATCACGGAATGCAAATTTCGTTGAATATAGGGTAATTTTCCTTCTGTACCCCGCGTTTCCTTTAAAAAAAAAGGGGGGGGGGGGTTGTTTCGGAGGTACACTACGAGCGTTATTTCAAAATTAGCACTCCGCGTTTAGGTTTCGTTTTTAAAAGCCATGGACACCTCGGGTAAAAAGTTGGTACTTGCAAAACAACATTTATGCAGGGCCGGTTTTTACCATCTAGGACCCTGGTCCACCGGAACCAATCCCGTTCAACCCCATGAAGTCCGAAGACCAAGGACACTTGGTCCCTTGATGAGCCCAACAACCCTTTGGTCTCATAGACCCTTGGTGCCGTGACCCGGTAGGCTCATAGACCACGGTGCCTTTGAGCAGGCTGGGGATTTTGGAGTATGGAGTGTTATGGTTTAGGACACACCACTTCGGCAGTCACACAGGTTAGGTGTCATTACTGGCGCTTCATCATGCTGCAGGTAACTTGAAGTTATGTAGTTCTGGAAGTTATTTATGAGTGTTATGTAATGTTACACACAAGTTTCCCTGCGAGGCCTACTCTAGTGGCCATGACGGATGCACCGAGGGGGATGCGTGATGTGTTTATGTACACCCCCGCCGTTTTGCCAAGGGAAGATGGAGTACCGGTCTCGCAGAGGTGAAGCACCAAGAACCAGCGCTAACTAAGGTACAGGTGTGTAGGCTCCCGTACTACCGTCCTTGGGGCACTGAGCCATAACTAGAGCGCAAGGTGCTCTGGTGGGTGTCACGACGCAGTTAACGGCGGCCTTGGTTTTGGTCCTTCTTGTACTTGCCCGCGGCGTTGCCAGAGCACTGGTAGGAGTTTTTTGGCGCTTGGACTTGCCTTTGCCCTTGGTCGACGGTTCACTGTGCAACAGACAAGGGTTAGTTAGAGACTACTGCCTCAGCAGCTACGAAAGGGCCCAAAGAGCACAATCCCGATAGTTCGTACTGAGAGTAGCCTTTTAGGTAATATTTAATGAACGAGTTAGGAGAAGACCAACAACCCGTCTTCAGAATGTCAGTTAGAGACACACTACGTAGAGCCCTAATTGAGTTGACTACTTGCCTTACTTGATGGGCTTTAACTTCACATAGGTCTCTGAACCCAGATTCTACCTGGGCCTTTTCGTAAGGCTCCAAAATGACATTTTTGATGTATTTAGAAATAGTTTGTTTAGACAAATCCTTACTGACCTTGGGCATAAAGAAAATGATTAGTGCTTTTTGCCCGTCTTACCTATAGTTCTCTGACACCTCGAGATACTTACGCAATGCCTGCACCGGGCAGAGAGAGACCCCTTGTCCCCTCCCTCCAAGGCTGGCAGTGTTATCTATTCCAAGGTACCAAGACCCGCGGTGGTGATGTGTGTCTTACCCATGAAGCCTGCTCTCGGTCTAAGGAAGACTTTTTCTGCTCACCGTTCTCCTTCATAATTTGACGGGCCAGGGCGTGAATTTATCCTCTTCTCTTGCCCGAAGCCAGTGCCAACTGGAACGTGAATCTTACCGTTGCATTTTTTAGGGTGATCACGTCGTCCCCGAAAAAGTCCGCCCTCTGAAGGTAGCGCAGTACCAAAAAAAGATCCCACTGTGCTATATTGTTGTTTGATAGGGTAGAGTTCACCTTAAAGTGCCTAAACCGCATAGATAAAGCTGAGCCTTCCTTTTCAGTCTAGAGCCTATGGCGGCTCGGTAGCCCTCGATTGAACCCTCCTTTAATTACTCGATCGTGAACAGGTGATAGGGTAGAGTTCACCTTAAAGTGCCTAAACCGCATAGATAAGGCTGAGCCTTCCTTTTCAGTCTAGAGCCTATGGCGGCTCGGTAGCCCTCGATTGAACCCTCCTTTAATTACTCGATCGTGAACAGGTGATCCAGGAAGTCTGTCACCATCGCTGGTGTGGCTCGAAATAGGTCCAGTTAGGCTTTAGGGCGCCAGCTAGATAATTTTTTCCACTGCGACCGATAAACCTTTGCTGTGGACTCCCCGTGACTATTTAGCATTTTCTCTGTCAATTCTTTGGAGAAACCTTGTTTCTCTAAGAACGAAGGGACAGGCACCACCGGTATAGGTCCAAGAGGCGGGACTTCTGGTGGAAGTACGACCAATGGAGCTGAGATAAGATCTCTGGGTGGCAAGGTAGCCTTAGCAGTAGATTGGTCGCACACTTGGTTACGAGGGGAACCAAGGGGTCTTGGGCGGGCACGGACTTTCAGGAGTAAGTGTAGGGTCTGAGTAACATTACTCTCTGTATCACCCGTAGCAGGATTGGTTGCGTGGGGGAAAGCATACAGGACCTCGTCTGTCGGCCAGTTAGGGCGTCGATTGCCCAAGCCTGTGCGTCTGGGCATGGCGAGACATACCTTGGAAACTTCGACGTCATTGCGTTTGCAAGCAAGTCCAGGGTCGGTTTTCCCCGCGGAGAGCGCCTGGTCACGCACGCTGAGATATGCACCATTCCGTGTGTCTGGCTTAACCGCACCTGGAAGCTAGGTCGGCTAACACGTTCAGCGGTCCCGCTGAATGTCGAGCTGGTAGGTGGATCCTTTTCTCTCGGGCAAAACTCAGGATGTTGCCAGTGAATTTTGTGAGTTGCTGGGATCTGGTACCATCCCTTATGTTTAAGTATGCCACTGCCGTGGAGTTGTCTAGGTGAAACTCCACATATTTCCCTTCCAGAAGGTGGGTCAGATTGGTTATATCTATCCACACTACCTGCAACTCTAACCAATTTATGTGGTGGTTTCTTATTTATTCTGACCACTGGCCCTGCCACTTCTTGTCGTGGAGTGAGTCCCCTGCCTGCCAGAGACGCGTCGGTTTGCACCTCTAGTTCTGGGGAGCAGGGTTGAAAAGGGGACCCCTTGGCTCATGATCTGATCGTCGCACCACCAAACCAACGCTTTGTAGGCTTCTTCGGGAACGGACATCATGGCCTGGGGTGCCTGCCCGGGCGCAAGGCCCGTCTGACGTCTGCCTGAAAAGGCCTGTAGCGAAGCTTTCCTAGAGGAACTGTCTTTTCTGTTGCCACTAGACAGCCCAGAAAGGACTCCGTCCTTGCCAGACTCACCCTTGAACCTGGTTTTACGGACAGGATCCTTCTCCTCCGTTCGGGGTGGGGTAAGCCCTTGCCAGGCTTAGATCCCATTTTTCTCCCCAAAACACCATTACCTGTTTTGGTATTAGCTCGGACTTGTTGAGGTTCACTAAGAGACCTACCTGTGTTTGCTGACTTACCGTGACTTGCGATGTACTAGTAACCAGTCGTCTAGATAATCGATATTGGAAGGCCAACCTTGGATTCGGGCCCAGGTATTCAACACTTTCATGATTTTTGTGAAGACAAAGAGGGCCGTAGAGAGACCGAACGGGAGAGCCAAAAACCAGAATTTTTTCCCATTTTTTGGAAGCATAGGTACTTTTTGGCCGACTCGTGCCAAGGCACGTGTAGATACGCATCGGGCAGGTCTATGGATGTGCCCCACATGCCCCCACCCAGACAGCTCTTTATAACCTGGGCTGTGTCCATCTGAAAGGGCGTCACGTGGAGGAATTGGTTCAGGGTGGATAGGTTTATGACTAACTGCCAACCCCCCGATTTCTTGGGTACCAAAAACACCCGGCTGAAAAACCCTTTGTGGTTTTCTGAAATCTCCCTTATCAATTCCTTGTGCACTAAGTCTCCGATCATGGTTTGTATAACTTGCTGCTTTAGCGGGTTTTGGTCGTAGGAGGCAATTAGGTTGTCTGGGGCTTGGTCGCGCAGAGATATGAGTGGAATATGCCCTCGTCGGTCCCGTCTGAACGGGAGTGCGTAACCTTCTCTAAGCCAACGCACTACCGTTTTCGAAGCACCCGTCTCTCGCCAAGCATGCAAGAACCTGCCTAGCCTGCCCCCTGCGAGCAAGCAATCCTCGGAGGGCTGGGAGCCCTCCTCGCCTTTTGACCTATAAAAGTATCTCTTAGAGACGAGGCACTCCCCTCTGAGAGATACTCGGTTGATTGTTACCTGCACTGCTGCGAGGCATGTGGGGGCGTCTTTCCATAGCCCTGTTGCCTCGGCTTCTTCGGAGGAGAAGCCCTAGTCTTGCTACTTGATCTCGACCTGTCGTGGCCAGGGGAGCTGCGAGTGTTGGAGCTTCGGTGGGCGTGCGAACTGTCTTGGTGCCATTGTCATTAGAGCTATGTCCTGCGAAAGGGATTTGCTCTCCTGGTGCACTCTCTCTATCTCATCCGGGGGGGGGGGAAGCTCTCTCTGTCTTAGAATCGGAGCGTGGCGCAGGTCACGAAGGCCTTTGACGCTCGACCAGCAGTCTTGCAGGAAGGCGTCACGTCTCAGGTACACTAGCGAGGTGGTCAGGTAGGTTGCAGGTTTCACCATATCCCTGGTAGCCAAGGCTAGGCACTCTAGCAGTTTGAGTGCTACCGGGTGCGATAGTCTCAGATCATCCAAACGCTTCTTCAGGGCACTCAGAGTGTGATCCTGGAAGGACAAAATGTTCAGAACATGTCGTGCTGAGCCCTTTATGGCTTTAGCGCCTTCTCCAGTAGTAGGATATCTGAGTCCTGGCGGACCGAACTGCCCAACAAACTGTTCGTTTGGTGGGCTGTTCCAAGGCTTCCAGAGGTATGATTTCGTCCGAGAAGCGGTATGGGCCTTGCTTCACCGTGCAGTGCCTGGATGGGTGAAGGCGTGACAGTACCCGTCCTTCGACTGCGTCCAAGCGCTTGAACTCTCGGCAGCGAACCGACAAAGCGTTGGCTACTCCGTCACTGGTCGTCAGAGCCACGAAGGCTTCCGTTTCGGGTATAGTTTCTTGTGAAGTCATGCAGATGGGCCGATCCTCTCTGTCTGACACTGGGCGTCCGCACTCTATACCCGCAAGCCTGGCGATCTCTTGGATAGCAATCCGAAATGACACGTCTTCGGTGGCTACTGAGTCTGCTGACGGTGAGGTAGGCGACTCAGATTCCGGGTAGAAATCCGGTTGAGACGGCGTACGAATCGGTCGTCTATCCGCGGCCGTTGGGTCTTTCCACAGTCGTTGTCCTTTGCCCGGGAAAAGTATGGGGTCTATGGAGGGGAGAGTAAACTGTACTGAGGGGAAAAAAACCGCGAGCTAGGAGAGTCACCTTCAGCGTCACCTTCCACACCTGAGCCCTCCGAGCTGCCTTCCTCTTGACAAGCTAGACCTGCTTAGCGACTACGCCTGAGAAGGGGTTGTATATTGCCCTCTCTCTATCCTTGGAAATCGCCGCAAGGGGGTGAAGTTTCCAGTGGGGCGAGATCCTCATCCTTCTCGACGTGCTGTGTCAAAGAGATCTGACCCGACGGGGGTACCTCAAACATTTGCCTCGAAATATCCATAAAAGAACATCGAATGCAACAAATAATAGTATTTTTTGAGAAATTCACCCTACACTGGCGGTAGGAAAAAAGCAAAAATTTTCCCAGCCTCAAAAACGCGTGTGGTTGGTGCCGCACGCAATGCGAGAATGAGGCTTGGTAACAAAGTACCAAGGATGCTAACTGGCTGGGATTAAGGACGGGACTATTCGAGCTACTAGAAAAATTCTCACTTCCTAATTGCGTGATTCTTAGAGCTTTACGAGAAAACTGGTATAAAAATGGAGATAAGCGAATTCGCAGCTTTTACTAAGTAAAAAATTAAACTTAAACAAAGTACCATTAAATATTCCTGAAAATGACTTGAAAAATACCAAATCTGCACCTTTTTACATAAAACACCTTTTGTGCATCAAAATATCAAAATTTTAATTTAATTTAATCGTCCTTATCAAAGCCTATTGCCCATACTCAGCACTGATGCGCATCACGAATCCTCTCTGTGATTGCTCATTACAGCTGATGACGTGTCCGGGGTTTTGTATGACGATACAATAAACACCGTATATTACTTGTTAAAACTTCAAATATATAACTGCCACAGACCCTTGTAAGGCTTCGACTTCCCAAGTGTTCAATAATATACTGCCTACTGCCGATAATTATTATCAGATATTATTAACGCAATTAATCTGGAAAAAATACCAAACGTTTGCGCCTTAATGAAGTCAAAATAAACCTTCTCTAGAGGTGTAGAATAACTAACGAACGTTAATAGCAACACGCCTGCTGACAAACAGAAGCTGCACGCAGCATCACTGTGTTGCTTCTCTATTCACAGCCTTTGCGAGCTTCACTGGTCACACGGAAACGAAGATTAACGGTAGTTATTGGCAAAGCCGGGCAACCTAAGGCAATACCTCTCTTTTCGCGTAGGACACAGTAATGAAATAGGCTCCGATATTCGAGATTGTTGTGAAGAAATACACTTCCGAATATGGCAGTATAGTTTACAAAAAAAAAAAAAATCAAAACGCACAGTCATGTTGTATATTTTATTTTTTCTCGCGTTCATTTGAATGGCCTCACGGCAATTTCTTTGGCCGCGTAACATTTACATTTCATGTAGTGTTTGACTATTTATTTCGCGCTCTTTAATTTCGCCATAATTTTTGTGTAGTGTTGGTAGGCGATAAAACTTGCTCGCCCCTCAAACAATTCTATTTAATTTTGACTTTTTTATTTTTATTATTTTGTTTTGTTTTGTCAACAATTGCTAGAGTACGTCGGGAAAAAGACGCTGTTTCGACTGTCGTGTACATTCAAATCGAGACATTTATCCAACGTTTCAACAAAGACGTTACATACACGTTACGCTTTGGTTATCACGAAAAACAATCAACTACAACTGGAAAAACGTTGGAAACTGGGCAGTGAGAAAATTTGGACGTGATAAAATTCGGGTGTGAGAAATTTGGCTGTATTCCGTTTCTTGCTTTCCACAGCGGGAACATGTAAGTTAAGTCTGTGATGGCACTGCCTTAACGACATAAATTCAGCGTCTTGGCAGGTAAGAGAGTGTGGTGTATTAGCATTGCTCGAAGATGTCATTATTTGCGGGAGACAAAATAAGCCACTTGAAATGGCCACAGAGTGGAGAGCGACGGAAACAAGTTCATAATTGTTCAGCACTGCTTTACTGTCCTTTCAACAGGAGGTGATGAGGATTCCGGTGTCGCGTGAAAAAAAACTGATCCGTAAATTTTCGAATACCCTCCCTATATATTTCTTTATAAATGACCAAGCCTCATTTGATTGACAGGTATGCCAAAATTTACGGCAAAATAAAATTTTGGGAAGCGGGTGGTCCATTCTTGGATTTATTTGTTGTAGAGATTTTAGGAGACTTCCTTCTCGACCGAGGGTATTCTTTTTACGGGGAAATTTTCATCTCTTTTCGGAGAAATATTTGCTTTTATTCTTTGGTATGCATGTCCATATTCATTTACATTTCAAAAATTGTAACTCGTCGTTGGGTCAGAGCAATTAATTGCAATGAACCAATCTCCGACAATTTGAAATGTTAATTAATAAATACCGTTACTAATTATACTGTAGAAGTGTCACTATGGGTGCACTGCAACGTGTCAATATGGGTGCACTGCAACGTGTCAATATGGGTGCACTGCAACGTGTCAATATGGGTGCACTGCAACAGAATAGAAGCCCTAAAATCTGAATTGCAATGAACAACTGGATTGGTAGAGAATACGCATGGGTAGTTGAATTTTCAGCCTTTTCAGACAGTGTAAATGCAGTCAAACTTCGGTATTTTTCATGCACTTTAAGCGACTTGGTAAAAATGGGGAGACTATAGTTGCTTTTTAACGCTATTTGAATAAAACAATAATGACTGACCCCGTTAAAGTATTATTTTTTCACCGTATTACTTTTTAATGAACCTGGTGCATTTAAAAAAAGCACCTCCACTAAATGAAATCCCTTACGCAAACAAAAGTCCATGCAGACTATTATCTTTTTTCACGGTATCATTTTTTAAATGCACCGATGCATTAAAAAAGGAATGGATTATTTTTGTCTTTTACTTTTTTCACCTAACACTGAGACGGGCACTTTTTTTTTGTTTGTTTGTTTTTGTTTTTTGTTTTTTGTTTTTTTTTTTCCTCAGACATAGCCTATAGCAGATCCCTGAAGTATTAATTTAAGGGGGTTTGGAGGTTGAGATGGTTGTGGGGTGGGGGGGGGGGGGTTGAGGAGGCAGTCTGTGGCTATTCATACTCTCATATGATAGTCAATTCATTACGAAAAAGGAAAGACTGGGTTAAGGTATGTATGAGGGATCAAGTTCAGTTTTGGGAATGAGTTTGAAGTTACCCAGCAAACCAGTCGACATCCAATCAACGTTGCGAAGAAGTTGCAAATGCCCATTCAACGTCTTCATGCAAATTGAATCAACGTCGAGAGTGTGAAGTTACCGCGTTTAATTGGGGATTTGGGTGAGTCGACGCCCCAGGCTCAAATCGGTGTTGGATCGACGTCGGAGTGTTGAGTGGGTTGATTGATAAAGACAATGTAGATGTAACATAGGTAAATCTCCAAAGCAATGACATTTCTGGTTGGGAGGGGGGGAGGGGGGGAGGTATAAAAACGGAATTTTTGTGTGCGCATGATGCGATACCCCTGCATTGCAGGAGCAGAGATGGGGACGTGTTATCAGATCAGTTGGAATCAACTAAAACAATTTACCCCGTTTTCCAAATGTGGCATGGGATGGAAGTTACAGGACCTATTGCCCACCATTTTATTCATTCAATGGTCTACGTGCTTCTCGAATTGACTTGCTTTTTTTACAAACCATATTAAGTCAAAGAAAAATATATATGATCTAATATTGTAAAGAAAAAAGAAGCATTCTTGAAGTTGCACTAAATTTGATTTAATGAAATAAGCTACTTTATGAAATTAATACCTTCGTCGCTCAACATTGAAACTATTTGTAAAGAGCAAAACGATTCCAGCATCAAACTAAATGCGTCGCACTTCTTTATGAATTAAAAAGGTGTAAAAAGTTTTAAGTCTGTTAATTAATCAAGATCTAATTGAAAAAACGAAAGCTAATTACTGTAAAAGGTAGTGATTTTATCATCCACCCCCTCCCCCGCCCCGCGACCACCACCTTCTTGTGCCTGCCTTTTTTTCGATCATCCAGATTCCAACCTCTCTGCATGGGAGAACAGCTAGGACTTGTTTGTTTTTCATCATCCAAGTTTTAGTCCCAATATTGAATAGATTGAAAAAAGTCATTGGTGCATAGACGTTGCAACTGACCTCTCCAGAAGTTATTCTGCTGCTCGCAAGGTTTTAACCATCTATTTATACAAAGCATTGACTTTTTACTTCTTCTTCTTCTTCTTCTTCTTCTTCTTCTTCTTCTTCTTCTTCTTCTTCTTCTTCTTCTTCTTCTTTAAGGAATAAGGAAATAACGGAAGGACACAACATGAGCAAGGAACTGGTTATACGTCAACACAACGCCCAATACTGCAGAACACAATCATAGGTCGAAAATCATCCATTCTCCCTTGGTATCAAAGATACCATATGAGGTTGAAATGCTTAGAATTCTTCACCTATTTTTTCTTTTAAATCAAAATTTTGTTCGCGCTTCTCGTCAAAAACCGCTGGGCGTAGAAAGTTGAAACTTGGCACACGTACGTAGATCAACGTGAAGTTGATCTGCGTCGATTTTCAGTGACCTTAATTCCATGAAGTTACGGCTCACGCAGTTGAAAGTTGAAATGTTTCATGAAGTCGCAAGGGAAACCCCGTTTAAGAACAGACAAGCATCTCTACTAACCCCACGTTGCTGATACGCATGTGATAAAGTTGTGGTGCTAATAATATTCGCAGCACATTGACAACTGTCGGTAACTACCGCTCAGTGCAATTCTACGTCACAACCCGCTTGTAAATAAGTCCGAAGTGGCTTAGCAAAAATTGATGAAAAGTGCTTGCCAATTGCCTTCATTTAGGACCCAGCAATTGCCATCGATCAAATTCGTCAAAACCTTCAAAGACTTTCTGTAGCCAACAACACAATTCGGCGTAGTTGTTGGGAGGGTGAATAGATTGTAGGGAGTGCGGGTTAAGTCATTTCGGTAATTTTACACGAAGCTTTGTAATCACTTAAGTGGGTCAAATAAGAAAACTAATTCAATGTGGAGGTTTAATATCTAGAGTTCTGAAGCACTTTTAATGGATTGTTTGAATCCCTTCAGAGATGGGTGGGAAGTTTTAAGGCAGGCTTGGGACTGAAAAGAAGATAAATTACACGCGGATATTATCATGGCAGATGAGGTCACGACCCGTGTGATCGCCACCCCCGTCCCCCTCTCGCTCTCTCCTCTCAGGGAATCGAGTTAACTGAAAAAGCATAAACCAGATCTCAAGTTTCTTAAAACAAACGAATATTTCAGTTGTCAATGCTTTATTATTGTCATCTGATTAAGGAGTTCCTTCGACCATAATATAGATTTTATTTATTTTTAAAATGATTTTTTTTTTTTTGCAAATTGTCTGAGTAACATTCAAAATAGTCCTTATCGCATGGTTTAAATAATAATTTATTAATTAGGCAATTATTGATATAAAGACTTAATTTTTCATCTAATTTTTTTATCAAGAATTAATTTTTGCTATCTGTAAAATATTTTGAGATGTCAAAAAATATGTATTTATAAAAAAAAATAATTTTAAGTACCTGAAATTGATTTTTAAAGATCAAAAGTTTAATTCTTGATAGCAAAAAAAGTAAATGTTTCACAAAAATCTCAATTTTGAGCTTAAGTATTTTTTATTTTGTTTTTATTTACATCAAGATTTTATTTTAGATATTATTTTCTCAGAATGAGACTTTTTATTTATATAATTCTTTTTCTATCTCAAAAATTGCTTTTGGATATCAAAATATGAGAGTCTATTTTCGGTGTCATAATTCAGAATCGAATATCAGTGGATGAATACCTGTATACAGGATCTTTCTTTTCATTTTGTACTGCAGATAAATGAAGCGTTTCTGGAGCTCAAAAACGTGTTGCTATCATTGATATCAATAATTCGGTTTTACATCTCCAAAATTTAATTGAAGTTTCGGTAAATCTTATTTAAATGTGTGCCTCCCTAAATATTTTTTAGCTTTGTAAAATTAATTTTTTGATCTCAGAAATAACTTTTTGATATCTAAAATGCAATTATTGATAGCAAAATATAAATTAATGAGAACTGGATTTATTTATTAACAACTTTAATTATATTTAGACGTCACAAATTAATATTAAATGTGAAGCAGGCATTAACTGCCAAAAATTTGAAACTTACACAATATTACTTTTTTTTTAAACAAGGCTCACCCACAACTGTTTTTTTGCTGTGGCCCGGGTAACTGGAAAAATGAAGTCGACCAATCTCTCAGCTGAGTTGGTAAAACCCCTCACATATTAGATATTAAAGTGTGTCAAAGATCAAACAGCAATAATATTTGCCGAAAAACGCTTAGAAGCAGAATAGGCCGCCTATTGCTTTCGTTAGTTACAATATCACAAAGAAGGTACAGAAATGGAAGAGAACCCAGCGATATAATGTCTGATTCACGCCACGTTGGATTAACTTTTTAACAGTTAGTAAAATTTGCAAATAAACGCTGCATAAATGTTGTTCTGCAGGTCCGGAGGATTGGGGTGGGGGGGGGGGGAGTGCAGTTACGTATCAATTGGTTACCATGCGTGCCCATGCACCCATGGCTTTTTAAAACGATCCCTAATTTTTGAAATAACACCCCCTTTTAACCAAACGCGGAGTGCAGTTCTGAAAAAACGTTTTATAGGCAATGCGAGTGACAAAATGACCCCCCCCCCTCCTTTAACCGAGATTGCCACTCAAAATTACCATATTATTCCTCGTTTTTTTTTTGCACACGCATGGTAACACATATAGTACCAAGTGCACCCCCCCCCCCACCCTCTATGAGCTTTAGATAAGCATCAGAGATACAAACAAATCACCACCACACAATGGCAATTAGATCGTATTCGCTCAATACAAATGGAAGCTATGACGGCGTAATTAGAAAAGAATAAACTGAGAATGTAAATGTTAAACTTTCAGTGCTGTGAAGAAAATAAACATGCTTTAACATGACGAATGCCGTGTTGAGATTATTTTACCGGGAGCAGTGCCATGGATTAATCTGCTACAAGTGTCGGTTTGAA
This sequence comes from Protula sp. h YS-2021, assembly GCA_949752745.1. Classification (NCBI taxonomy): domain Eukaryota; kingdom Metazoa; phylum Annelida; class Polychaeta; order Sabellida; family Serpulidae; genus Protula; species Protula sp. h YS-2021. The sequence goes on along the minus strand of OX457029.1, from coordinate 38,522,109 downwards.
CGTTCTTCTCCTAATGATCATCTGTACGACATTTTTATCTCTGTGAAACGCAAGAGATGTTTTACTGCAAAGAAAAAGAATCTACTTTCTTTAAAACCACCACAGCATTACAAGACTTCACTGCGGGCTGTTGTCATAATTTGGTGGAGAAGTTGTGGATAACTGTCGCACTACGCTGTGGAAATATGTGAATAGGTTCAATTAGTAATTCTTGACCGCCCATTCACCCACCCGCCATTCCACTTACAGCAAATAAACAGCAGCGCTGTGGGAATGTGCAAATAGCCGGCACTTGTAGATGGAAGGCAGCTCCTTTCCCTTTAAATAAGAACTATATCCTAAGATAGGGCATTTATTTGAAGAAAAAAGGTGATCTGTTCTCAAATTAACAATTAATAGTGGAGTCCCCAACTGAAATTTAAAATCCAAGATAGCTGCCATTCTGACCTTGAAACTGGGTCAAGGTAAAAAAAAAGTGCACCTACCCACTACTATAGGCCACTTATCTGTCAAATACCGTAATAATCGGATTATTAGGATGGGAGTGACCGAAGAACAGACAGACGGGCAGCCAGACAAACAGATGGAAGAACAGAAAGATGGACAGCATTCAAACCTACAAACCCCGCCCCCCCCCCGGGGCCTTAAGTCCTGGTTTGGAGCTAAAACCTCAATAGACTGCGGATTAAACTAGACCGTTTTCGTTACCGCGCAGCGAAAACTACACTTGGGACCATAAAAATTTAAAAAATTAGAAAACCTTTGTTAAAAGTAATGTCGCTGATTATTCAGATCCATAGATCAACGTCTAAGCAATGTCCTTAATACAACGTTGAATAGACGTTGGATAAACAACGTTGCTCAGAGGTTTGCTTGATATCGAAAGCGAAACACAATCAACATCTTTGATGCAACGTTGTACAGTCGCAGAAAATTCATCTGTACAACATCAGGAAATTGATGATGTTTCGACTTTCAGGGGAATTTGTATTACTGTGGAGCAGAAGAAGGATGGGTGGAGGAGGGCATTTTAGAAACCTGCCAATGCATTTAACCTTAATTCCTTGTAATTTGAAATGTTTTGTACCAGTATTAGAGAAATACAGAAGTAACAAAAAATCGACAAAATCACGTCATAACTGGAACCTCATTTCGCTGGCGAAATATCAAACACTTGACAGAAATTAAAACGCAAAAATACTTCCTTCAATGGGTTATTTCTTGAATAATATATCGCAAACAACACAGCTTGAATACGTCTTATAAGCCGAGTAGTTTTTGGTTTTTGTTGACTTAAGGTTTTATTGACTGATCAGGCATACGCCCTGTTATCTATTTACGCAGTGAGAGCTCGCACAAAGCTCAGCAACTGTGTTCTGTGATGTACGTTAAATGCTCTGCGTTTACTTGCAAAAATACACTCTTTTCACATGACGTTTTAACAAAGAAAACGAAATCGAAGACGAAAATAAAAAGTGACATGCACACGTTCAGATCAAGCTCTTCATAAGTCCCAAGTTTCATGGTCCTAGAGCCCATAGTGTCAGAGAATAAGAAGACACAAAAATTGGAGAAACTGTCAAGAAGAAAAAAAAGGAGGAACGGCTGCTCGCACAAATTCATATAACCCTTGCAAGCCAAAGGCTTGCCAAGTGTTAAAATGGAATTGGAATGTTATCAAGAGGATGCGAGACCATACTTAGCTCGACAACTAAACAAGTGGTGCGTACAGATCTCTCGTCTTGCATAGCGTGTAAAAATAGTACCATATCATACATAACGAGAACCTATTTCTCAATGCGAACCATTAAATACGTGCCCCAAAAATAATATTTAAAAATCACTTTCTTCTTCCGAGCAGACTTTTAAAACTTTTCTTTTCTTTACAAATAAGATCATATTTTTCATATTCCGAAACCTTTCCAAGAAAGCCGTTTGCCAATTGGAAACATTTTTAGAGAAAAACATAGCTTGCCACTTACACTATGAAGTGATATCCCTTCACCCTCCCACCCCACCCCTCACCAAGAATAGTGCGTGACTGAAGCTGATAATTTGTATGAAGATTCAGTTTACTGAAAATGGTCAGGCAAGATTTTGCATCCACGCATCGTTCTTTTAAAACCGGCACAAGCTTTTCACTGTTGCATAAGTTTTCCCTGCGCGTAAAAACAGCCCGTTTTTACGTAGAAAACTATCGTTTTATTTCGTAAAACGAGCTTTTACGAGTAAAAGCGCAATTCGCGTTCTCCACTTTTAATGGGTTCCCTTCCAGTAATATTTACCACGCAATATAAAAAAGAACTTTTTGAGGTACTGTTCAAGATACTCTAACCCTTCCATCCATCCTATGGCCAATCAGAATGCCCGAGACGTCGTCTGCTAGTCTCGTATAAACGACATTCCCTTTTTAGCCCCAAAAGGCGGTAAAACACGCCCAGGCTAGTTGGGGATGGATGGGACGGGTTAAAATCAAAGTTAAAAGTGGAGAACGCGAATTGCGCTTTTACTCGTAAAAGCTCGTTTTACGAAATAAAACGATAGTTTTACTTCGCAAAAGCTTTGAATTCGCTTATCTCCACTTTTAATGGGACTTGAGTCCGGAGCAGGGGAGCCTGCCATTCTTGAACTGCCCAAAAAGGTCGCGAATTACACTATGGCTTGTAAAAGCTCATTGCATATAGGCGAGGAGTGCTGTGCACTCGACGCAAAGAAGAAATAAAACTTGTCAGCTAAGTTTCAATTCTTTTAATGATTTCCTAAATAAAGTCCGGAGGCGTACCATTCCGGTCTTTCAACATAAGGTAAATCGTAACAAAGTAAAAAATATCACAGCAACTGTCAGTTGAGATGAGAAGGCTTCCAACCATGCCATCATCTTTTTTGAGAACTATCACCATCCCCCTCCAACCGCCCACCGGATGGATCCCTTCCTCAAGTTCTCACTATTCACTTGCTATGTATTGATGAACAATTAGGTTTATTTAGAAGTACTACAAAACGATCGTAAATCCATAGGAATTACGCAAATAAACTCTTTGACACTTCTAGTAAAGTGACTGAAGTGTCTTACAAGACATGCAATTCAAACTTGAAAAAGAAAGCGAGTCCGCTGTCTAACTTTTCTTCTTCTCATTTGATAAATTACCACGTTTATTTGAAATAAACTCATAGCGATTGACTAGATAGTACTAAAACTACTGTAAATCGTCATAAAATGAAAAACAGAAAAAATTTTGCTTATTTATGACTGTTTTCCTATATGGGGCCGTTATGGTCCCATAAGCCCATAATGACACTATGGTACCTCATACCATGAACCATAAACCGGCTTTCGGCCTTCCGGCTACAACGGGTGTACGGTCACTGGGTACGTCTGGGACCGACATGGTCCCCCCCCCTTTCTTTCTGAAAAACATGAAGAAAGGAGATCAAAACTTAAGCATCCGAGTAGCCGTAAGACCGAAGACTGGGCTGTACTCATTACACATGCGATCCTGAACACTTCGGAGTAAATAAATGCTTAATTAAACATAACCGTCCAGCGTTCGTCCGTAACTTAATATAAGCACGAACCGAAATGGTCCAAAGGACCTGAGCGAAAGGCGAAATGTTCAGAGTAAGAAGGAAAGACCTTCTTGTAGGTTGTTACTTTCGTGGCTTGTTGTTGTTGTTACTGTTCCCATTACGGCCCTTGGAGAAGTTACTCTTGTGCTTGCCCTTGTTCTTAAACTTGGGAGAAGCATTCCTACAACAGAAACACTCAGCCTGTAATGGTCGTTTCTGAAGCCACGAACGGTCCTAATGAATATAAGCCAGACAATTCATCTTGAGAAAAATCTTTCAGATAGTATTTAACAAACGAGTTGGGGGAAACCCAACAACCTGTTTTTAATATATCCGAAAGGGACACGTTGCGTACCGCCCTGAGGGAATTGGCTACTTGCCTTACCTGATGGGCTTTGATGTTTGATTCCCCTAACGGGTTAGGGTCGATTTGTGCATCGTCATAGGCTGCCAAAATGATCCTTTTAATATAATTTGAGATCGACTGTTTCGAAAGATCTTTGTTAAATTTCGGCATAAACGACATGATGAGAGCCTTCTGATTATCTGATCGGTAGGCCTCTGACATTTCCAAATACTGTTGCAGCGCTTTGACGGGACACAAAGAGACCAGACCGTCTGAGTCGGGGTCATCTGGTAGGGATGGGAGAGTAATGTGATCGAACGTTCCCATCCCTTGGGTCATGATGTGGGTTTTTCCCATGAATCCTGCTCTAGGGACTAGGGTGACCTTCTCCCATGTACCCTTATCTTTATTTACCTTTCTGTCTAGGGCATGGATTTCGCCTCTTCTTTTGCCCGAAGCTAAGGCCAATAAAAACGTGAATCTTAATGTTGCGTTTTTTGCTGAAATCACGTCCTTACTAAATATATCTGGGCGCTGAAGATACTGTAAGACTATTGATAAATCCCACTGCGCTATGTTGGATGGGCAGGGTGGGGAGCTTACTTTAAAATGTCTTACTAGCTGTGATAGGGAAGTATCTTCGCCCGGGTCGTAGCCTGTAGACGCTTTGAGTCTTGACCCTATAGCGGCCCTATAGCCCTCGATGGAACTTACCTTTAATTTCACCTCCGTGAAAAGGTGATCGAGGAAATCCGCTACCACTGCTGGGCTAGCCTGAAACGGATCTAGCTTAGAAGTGCTACACCAAGCGGCAAATTTATTCCACTGCGACCTGTAAACTTTGGCCGTTGAACCCTTGTGACTGTTTACTATTTTCTCTCTCACCTGCTTAGAAAAACCCTTGTTTTTCAGAAAGGACTCGTCAGACACCATAGGTGGAGGTTCAGTAAGCGAGGGGAGGGGTGGAAGTGATGCCAATGGGGTTGTGATAGCAACTCGTTGTGGCATGGGATCGGTATCGACCTTACTACCTTGCAATGGAGTAGGAGGGCGAACCATGGGGCTTCCGGTGTCCATGGGGCAATGAGTAATAGGAACGGTGGTTTCAACTCGATTACTCTCTGCAGGACTTGCCCTAAGATTGCTTGTGGGGGAAAGGCATACAGTACCTCGTCCCGTGGCCACTGACAATTGAGAGCGTCTACTGCCCAAGCTGCTGGGTCCGGGCAAGGAGACACGTACCGGGGAAGTTGGGTGGTCATCGCGTTTGCAAACAGATCCAGAGTCGGGGCACCCCATGGGGATTGGTGTGTCACCCACTGAAAGGACCGAGGGGATAGGCACCACTCGGTGTTGATAACTTGACCCTGTCTGGAGGCTAAGTCCGCTAGGACGTTTAATTTCCCGGCCAGGTGACGGGCGGAAACGGTCACCTGTTCCTCCCTGGCCTTTGAAAGAATTTGGAATGCAAGTTTGGACAGGGATCGTGATTTGGTGCCCCCCTGCTTGTTGAGGTAAGCTATGGCTGTGGAGTTGTCTAACCGAAAAAGGACTGCCTTGTTTCTGAGTTGGTTGGTCAGCTTGATTAGGGCAATCCAGACCACCCGAAGCTCCAGCCAGTTTATGTGGTAGGACTGAAGCGAGGGTGGCCATTTGCCCTTCCATACCTGACCATTCCAATAAATTCCCCACCCCGCATGGGACGCATCGGTCTGAATCTCTATCTCCGGGGTGGGGGGCTGAAATGGCATTCCTTCGGACATAATTAGAACATCGCACCACCACTGTAGGGCTTGTAGGGTTACCTGTGAAACTTGCATCCTCGCTGCGGGTGAACGACCCTGATGCAACGCCCATCTTACCTGGCTTTGAAATGGCCTGTAATGGAGACGGCCCAGGGGGACTGTCTTCTCTGTTGCCACTAACAGGCCGAGGAGCGATTCCATGGCCTGTAATCTCACCTTCTTTCCTGGGGAAATACCTTTTATGGCATCTGCAATTCTCTGGCGGCGTTCTGGCGTAGGGAACGCCTTTGCTATTGCCAGATCCCAAAACTCCCCTAGAAAGGTAATGGACTGTTTGGGGGTTAGTTCGGACTTGGCTAGGTTTACTACTAGACCTACCTCTAGTGCCTTGCGAACTAAAGACATTGTATGATTCTCGGTTACCTGCCTGTCTTGATTCGCCAGAAACCAGTCGTCCAGATACTGAAAGACTAACATCCCTTCTAGCCGTGCCCATGTTTTCAGTACTTTCATGACCTTGGAGAAAACGTACGGGGCCGTAGCCAGACCGAAGGGAAGTGCCAGAAACCAAAATCGTCTTTTCCCTACTTGAAAGGCTAGAAATTTTCTTGCCGAGCGATGGAGAGGAATATGGAGGTAAGCATCGGAGAGATCTATGGAGGTACCCCACATCCCTTCCCGTAATGACCCTTTTATCACCTGGGCCGTGTCCATCTGAAAGGTGATCACTCGGAGAAAACCGTTTATGGGGGAAAGGTCGATTACCAGCCTCCACCCTCCGGATTTCTTGGGAACCAGAAAAACTCTGCTGAAAAAACCCATTTGATTTTCTGGCATTTCCTCTATCGCCTGTTTTTGAGACAAGCTCAGTAGCATTTCTTGGAGAGCTCGGTCTTTTTCTGACCCCTTGGCGTAAGAGGTGACTAGTTGTCTTGGCGCATGGGCGGTTAGGGGAATAGGGCACCTGAGCCCGTTCCGGTCTCGTTTGAAAGGTAGGGAGTAACCTCTCTTTAACCAACGTACTACCCTTCGAGACGCCCCCATTTCTGCCCATTGCTGCCAAAACTTTCCTAGTCTTCCTCCTACGGGCAAGGAGGCGTTTAAGGAAAGTAAATTTTCCAAGTCTCTTAAGTTTGCTAAAGTATCGCCAGGAGATAAGGGAATCTCGTGACGGTACTTTGGTTGGCTGCTACCTGAACGACTGTGGAGCCGGACCCTCTGTCTTGCTGCCGGGGCTGGGTTTCGGTTTCTTGACAGGGGGCTGTTGTGGCTGCGCACTCGGCTTAGACGGTGCTGGAGAGGACTGTTGTGGTCTCTTCCTCTTCAGTGGACGTTTGAAGGAGGAGCGAGACATCCTGGACATCAGGGCATAATCTTGCGAAAGCGAACGACTTTCCTGGTTCACCCTCTCTATCTCGGCGGGAGGAAATAGTTCTCGTTCCTCCAGGATAGGGGCATGACGCAGGTCCCGCAAACCTTTGACACTAGACCAGCAGTGCTGGAGAAAGGCATCTCGACGTAAGTAGACCATTGAAGTCATCAAAAAAGTGGAAAGTTTGACCACGTCTCGGGTAGCTAAGGCCAGGCATTCCATCAATTTAGCAGACACGGGATCACTAAGGCGAAGTTCTTCCCAACGCGACTTTAGTGCTTTAAGTGCATGATCTTGAAAAGACATAATGTTCAGGATGTGGCGAGAAGACGCCTCGATGGTCTTTGCGTCTTTCTCCACTAATGGAATGTCTGAGTCACTACGCACTGTGGGCATCCAGACTGTACGCTTCACGGGCTGCTCCAGTGCCTCTAGGGGAATTTTTTCATCCGCTGACCGATATGGTCCTGGTCGTACTGAGCAATGTTTAGATAAATGGAAACGCGACAACGTGCGACCCTCACCGGCGTCCATCTTCTTGAACTCTTTCGCGCGGACCGTGACAGCATGAGCAATGCCCTCACTGGTGGCTAGTGCGATAAACGAGTCCTGTTGTGGTGGAGCTGCCTGAGATGTCATCCGAATGGGCGGATCCTCCTTATCTAAATTTGGGGAGCCACAGGAGACCTCTGCTAAGCGGGCTATCTCTTGAATGGCATCCCTGAACGGCACGTCTTCTGGTGCAATCGTAGAAGCAGAACTCGAGGGGGCCGCGTCCTCGACCGATGGGGCAAGATCTGGTGGAGAGGGAGTACGGATGGGCCGTCTGCCCGCTGCCGCTGGATCTCTCCAAAGTCGATGCCCTTGGCCGGGAGAACGCACCTGCTCCACTGCCCGTAACGGTAAATGACAACGGGAATGTACTGACGTACCCTCGGATTCTTCTTCCCCGTCTTCCACCTCCGACTCCTGTTCATCAGATGCTGCTTCTGGGAGTTGGGATTGTGAAAAATGTGACATGTGGGGTTCCCCTACTGGGGTGTAAATTTCTTTCTCCCTGTTGCTTGGGACTGCTGCTAGGGGAGAATTTTCCATCGGCCCGATTTCCTCATCATCTTCCAGCAATGCGGAGACTTGGCCCGAAAGGGGCACGCCCACGGAATCCTCCTCGCTGATGGTGACCGTTTCGGGAATATCCACGTTAGAGTCCAGCGGGAGGTGAGGTACAGGCGAGCCCGATATCGCTGCCACTGACTGAATTTCCGGAGGAGGACGAGAAACCGTAGCTGATGGTTTAGGCTTTTGCCTTTGACTAAGCAGACTCTCCTGCTTCTGAACTTGACTCTGTAAATCCAAAAGTTGTTTTTGCAGTTGCGATTGCATAGACAAAAACGCTGAAAATTCACTCGGGAGACGCTGCAGCTGAGGAGGGGGGGATAAGTCCTCTCGCGGGGGAATGCCTAACTGGCCTGTAAACGCCGAAAGTACTGTTCCCGTATCCTTATGCGTTAAAGTCACTTGTTCCTCAGACGGGGACTTAAACGCCCCTCCTGGACTGCCACTGGGTTTCACTCTAGGAGGTGAGGCCCATGCCTCGCGGAGACGATCCCGTTCTTGCCCTTCCGGGATGTCCAATTCTGCTACAGTCTCAGAAAATGCACGTCCTTTACTCTTGGACTTTTTATGTCTCTTAACTGGCGTAGCGGATTCCGATTCTGCACCAGTGTCTACGTGTACGGGGGTGGAGACCTGGCCCAGAATAACGGAGCTAGCCTTCTTCATGGTATCACGAATAAATTCACGAGTAACAAACGAAGCTGACGAAAGGAATTTGCGCTTATCCCTCCTGCGCTCGTTCTTGGTCCTATTCCGTAATAGGACTTTCCAATCCTCTGGAGAAAGATGTAGACACTCGCCACACTGGCTGTCTGGCTCACACAGAGGTATTCCACTATTCCGTCTACAGCGGTCGCAGATGGAGTGGGGGTTACACGCGGTTGGAGGATGGATACACTGAGGCAGTAACGGTGGAGAATGTAGACTGGCCTCTGTCATATCTGAAATGCAAGCAGAGAAAAACAACGGTGAGAATATGTAGTATAAAACAACGCACAAAACTACATTTCTCCGTGCTTTGCTTCAACTGCAAGCTTTAACCTTCCAAGCTGTGTTTACAATTGCTTAAACACCGCAATAACTCGCTGGGTCTAAGGAAAGACGAAAAGAGATGCTTCCCGGAACGATAACGTTCCCGGGCCGTAACGGGCTGGACCGTAATGGCACCACCCGTGTCGGATATGGATCTCTCTTGCCTCAGATGCACCTGGGACCATCGGACCGTAACGGGTTTTGTGAATCCCGTTGGACCAGAATGGTCTTCTCGCACCCGTGACCGTAAGACCACAAAGGGAAAACGGTCCTGGCAAAGAAAATGACCCTCAGACGTCACAGAAAACGTCTCTTTTCGTCGGAGAACGCTGTCAGACTTGCAGAACCTGCTCTACAAAGACTGAGAAGCGACCCATGGAGTAAAGCTTAAGCAAAAACTGGCCATTTCCGCGATGACACAGCTGGCTGGTAAAGCTTGGAGTCTGATCAGGTCCAGCAGCCTGAAAAGATCCTACTCCTAGACGAACTGAGGTGGAACTGGTAAGTTCCTCGATCTGAATGAAAGTGGAGAAAGAGGCGCACTTCTCGGGACTAGGAAAGTGTCTCCGTGATCGTGCAAACTCAACCTAATCAGACCGAAGAGTAAGATGGCGAATAAACACACTTCGGCTCCATAAATTTATCCCAACGCACAATAATAGATAAAACAATCCATTAGGCAGTGAATTAAGTAAAAATGAAGCAATTCGCACCTTAAACCAGTTCCCTTGCTGCAAAAAACCGGCAGCACACAGAATGGCGTGTTGTATCGACGCCACGCAAAAAGGGAATGTCGTTTATACGAGACTAGCAGACGACGTCTCGGGCATTCTGATTGGCCATAGGATGGATGGAAGGGTTAGAGTATCTTGAACAGTACCTCAAAAAGTTCTTTTTTATATTGCGTGGTAAATATTACTGGAAGGGAACCCATTAAAAGTGGAGATAAGCGAATTCAAAGCTTTTGCGAAGTAAAAGGCCTTTTTTACGAAGTGCAAATCTTACGAAAGGGAAAACTTACGGAACATTCACTATGGGGAGCGTATTTGGCGTATGCAAATAAAGCACACACTCTTTATGTAACAATCTGGTATGGCTGTTGGCAGAAACGAGAAGTTTGTGTAAATACTGTTGCAGCCCTTTCGACTTACATATCTTGAAAAACAGAAAACAAAAGCGAAAATAACTTCAGATAAAGTACTAGATATATGCGCAATTTCGAAGTCCTGGGGCCGGTATTATAAGAGGAGTAGTAAAGACAAAATGACAGAGCAGTAAAGAGAAAAAAAGGTTGGCCCCGTACAACTTCAATGTACAACTAGTGACTATATTAATTAAATACCCAATGTGGTTACACAGAATTTACCTTATGAGTATTTAATAGAATCATTAAAATATAAAGGCATTAATAGACTAACAGGGTGGAATGCCAGATCACTAATTACGTCACGGCTCTTGAATTGTTTATTTGTTAACCTATTTCAGCCTTCGGTAGGAAGCAAATATTTGCTCCAGTACACGCAATAGCTATACTAAATGGTCTTGGAATACTTTTCACATTTTGGAGGTTTCATGCTGTCGGTCCCACGTTAAGAGAGAGGCAATTTTTGTCTGGAAAATATTCTTTTTTTTGCTGACTTGTCACATTTCACATATGTGCTAGGAGAAAAACTAACCGTGGCAGCAATGAAACGCAGCCACATTTAAAATCAATCCCGATGACCCAGATTAAGATATGCCAAGGAAAAGCATTTTATTTAATTAACACTGAGAAATTAGTGATGGTGATATTTCAATAAGATGGCCGCTTAGTTTCGGTGTACGTACAACGCCGGTTCTAATGCAGGAGCTAAAATTATTATAACACTGGGATGAGCTTTGCAAGAAACCCATAAAACGTCATTTTAAGAATGCGCTGTCTTGCAGTATTTGTCTATATTTTGTTCTGAGTGTAAACTCATGAAAAATCAGTGAATGCTTATTGTGTTATAGATAAGAGAAATAGTGGCATTTATACAGTGCATATAACGAGCGGATATAGGCACAGCCATAGTCCTTTTTTATGGAAAGCATCACGAATGCATTACGAAAAGTGTGCACTTGATGCATCGCAATAACAACGTAACTCAGCTGCGAAAGTCATCACAGAGGGTGTAAAAATATCTAAATTGTAATTGTAAAGAAAACGTGAAATAAAACTGGTTTTTCAGGCTCATGCAAGCAGTGCTACAGGCGTAGGGAGGGTTTTTCGGACCAGTCCACTTGCTCGTGTGGTTTTATTATTATATTAATAAACTTGCAGTTTACTTGTTGATCGTTCTGTTCTGTAACGTTTGGTCAGCATATTGCAAACTTACACAATTTAAATATAATTCTACGTCATGAAATATAAAGTTTGTTTTAGTCACCATTGCAAATTATTTGTCAATATCGACTTTTAAATACCTACGTTTTTAGCATCGCTTTGATACATATGAATAAGCCTTCTTTATGCTCTTTCCATAATGACTACCTTTTAATCAAATCAAAGGACTATGATATTTTTTGACACAGGTTTAATGAACACATGGCAAACGAAGCTGTAAAAATACAATTTGGATGAGGGTACATGTTTCAGCTCGCTCGTTTTATGCCTTGTACCAACTCTCACCTCGACGAGTGCCTTTCTTGTAGTATAATAAATATCACAGTTTTTAAATTATTTTCTATTAATTATATTTTGATAATCCTTTACAATGATGTTGATACCGTATATTTATCGAGAATTGTCCTATTCAAAGTTCATTAAGATTAGACATTATACTTCAGAGGGTAGTCAGACACGTGCTAGGTTGCCCAACAATAAGAATATTACTTTACATTTTTGAAAAATGTAAGAAACACACTTTTTGCTAAAACAAAGAGAGTTCTATACCAAGGAATTGCGTCAGACATGACGCCATTAGAAGCTTTTTTAATTGCATGTTTTGATGCACTAAAATTGTTCATTTCAGTAATGTAGAGCAGATTATTTCTCATTGACTCGAGTTCCACCACAAGATACAACAGCATAAGACAGGTCACGACTGTGCTAGAAATCGCAGACAATATTAGAAAAGGGAATGACTATCGCCAAATGAAAAAGAAAAAGGTTACAGATTATAATAAACATATAACATTAGAATAAAAACCCAGTTAAATATAGAAGATGGACCTGAAAGTTGGGCACTTTGGAGTGGACTGGAGTGAACATCTGAAGAACATAGGTTTAGATTCACAATGTAGATGTAGTTGACTAATAATAGAAGAACATAGGTTTAGATTCACGATATAGACGTGGTTCAATAATTGTGTACTGCCTGATCTATTTAAACTGACACACCAGTTTGGCTATTCTTTGTTCTCAAACACATCAGCGACGGGCATATTGAATCCTTCATACGGTACACAAAGCAAAATTCTCTAGACAATTGATTATGAATGTGGCAGATATTTTGGTTTCCGCAATGTACGAAATGTCGGTCAATTCGATTCCCATAGCTGAGTGACTTCCCCCTAAAACAGGAATCAGGGGGCGTCGTTGGATTTACACTCATTGCATTTTATTGCAATGATTAAAGCAAAATTATCACTGGCATTTGATCCAATTATATGCATTTGTTTGAGAAAATTACATTTAAAGGAAAGGGAATATATTAAAACACCTTTATGCGTTCATTTTCCTCAATTTACGGCCAGTATTTTTTCTTTAAATGCAGTTTATTTATAGCCTTTCCAGGAATGAGACCACTGGCATGGGTTGAAAAAGGTGATAATATTTTTGTCCCAACACACCTAATAACGGACCGTCCTACTGGTCGGTGCAGCATTTAAAATTTAAACCTTAGAATTCAGTGTTATTTTAGTCTTACTTCAGGCTGTGATCAACTGCAGCTTGAAAGACACTCACTTCCATATCAACTTTTATTAAACGGATTTCATTTGAACCGACATGGTTTCAGAGATAGAAGACATATTGTCAATTTTTGACTGTAGCTTTGCGATTAATGTAATCCCTAAGCATACTGTTTGGTTTGTGTATAAAATGCATTTTCAAAGTTACACTGTAGGCAACTGGAGAAGAAAAAAGTTTTAATTTTTATGCTTCATGAAATTTTAAAACTGTCAGCACCCTAGCTTAATATGTCAATCGACAGACGCACGCTTTGCTTTAAATGCTCAATTCACTCACAAATTGTTTCAAATTAACAGCCCCAAAACCTTGCGCCTCTTGGTGACATACATCCTGTTATTTAATTTGGTCATTTCTTTGACTTTAAAAATGATATACAAGCGTTTAAAGTTTGAAGTCTAGTACCTTCAGTGACCACTCATTTCTCCAAAATTTAATTATCTAGAGATCAGTCATATAAATACATGCAATGTTTTACCAGAAACCGTTCAGGTTTTTGGCAAAATCGTGTTTACAAATGCAAACCAGCGTTAAAAGTTAAAATTAACAAGCCCAATAATAACCTGGAATGACCTGACAAAGGCAAATTTTTGCCCACTGAAGAGGCCATCCATCCACGCACAACCTGCTTCAAGAAAAATAATATTTAGAATCGTCTTCATGAGATGCACAAAACTGGAAATTCAACGTCAAGTGGTGAAAATGTAACTAGTATGAGAGATTATCTATATGGATACTTACATCGAGTTTCATTTGAGTCTTCTAACCGATTTGCTTGAATCCTGTTCGCATGATCCGTACAACACTCGCAAAAGACAGTGTCAAAGATAAAACTTCCAAGCCAAGAAATGACCTTGAGATGTCATGAGAGGTTATGAAATCTTATCAGCCCGAGAGATCATCTGTGTGCTTCCACTTCTCGTTTCGGCAAAATCCACTCGCATGCTTTGATTGAACGAAGTTCAAAAAGTCAAAATACTCACATATACAAAGCCGATGAATGTATAATTTTGCAATCCAGGGACGGCCTTGAGGAGTCCCCAAAATCAAATTCAAAAGCAATCAATGGTCATGAAAGGCCCAGTGAAGGCAACAAATTTTATCCACCATAAGGGTCATGCATATGAGCATTCACACTGATTTTCGTACGAATCTGTACTTGGCGGACTTCATGTTCACAGGACACCGTAAATCCACCCTTACTACAATACAAAGCAAATAAAAATTGCAGTAAAAAGCAATGACCTTGAATGGCATCTCGAGATTAAAATCTTAATATTAAAATCTAATAAACCGAAGAGGTTATACATATAAAAATTCACATCAAGTTTCATCAATATCTGTTAGCATACTTTGGCAGAAGTGTGTTCACAGGATAAACAAGAACCACAGTTGGGAAATGCAGAAATTGAAAATTTAAAATCCTGCGGTAACTGTCACTTCAGATCAGCAAAATATAATCAGTCTGAACAGATACTCATATAAGCATCCACCCCAAGTTGTAGCAAAATCTGTTTTCTTTCTTTGGCGAAATCGTGCACACAAGACTCACGCTTGCGACAGGGTTGGAGATAAATATTTAAAGCCGAACAGTAGCCTTAAACGACCATTCATGGACCCCAAAATGTACGGATGAACGGCTCGACGAACGGACTGGCGGTCAAGTCAGAAACAATATCCTTCCTGAGCTAGACATATCAGGTCATAAAATAGCTTATACAGAATGCAAATTTATTGCATCTTGAGTTGTTATCGCATGTCGATCATTTAAACTTTAAATTAAATACGTAAAAACACAAAGCATTCCAAGGTTACAATAAAGTTTTCTAATGGCACTCTTGGTTTTGAACTGAAACTGGACATTGAGCTTCAGCAGTTCCCAAATAAATAACAGAGACCATCACAATTTCCCTCTACACCTCATTGAAAACAGTAGGTTATCACGATTCACTGTGGACATAATAGACTGAACCAGGCATGAGGCAAGTGCTTTATAAAAGTGAGAAATATATAGCAATCAATATCAATGACATAAATTAATAATTTTAATAATTTATTTAATTTTAATAATTAATATTACTTGGGGTGGATGCACATCAGCGATGGGCATATTGAATCCTTCATACGGTACACAAAGCAAAATTCTCTAGACAATTGATTATGAATGTGGCAGATATTTTGGTTTCCGCAATGTACGAAATGTCGGTCAATTCGATTCCCATAGCTGAGTGACTTCCCCCTAAAACAGGAATCAGGGGGCGTCGTTGGATTTACACTCATTGCATTTTATTGCAATGATTAAAGCAAAATTATCACTGGCATTTGATCCAATTGTATGCATTTGCTTGAGAAAATTACATTTAAAGGAAAGGGAATATATTAAAACACCTTTATGCGTTCATTTTCCTCAATTTACGGCCAGTATTTTTTCTTTAAATGCAGTTTATTTATAGCCTTTCCAGGAATGAGACCACTGGCATGGGTTGAAAAAGGTGATAATATTTTTGTCCCAACACACCTAATAACGGACCGTCCTACTGGGCGGTGCAGCATTTAAAATTTAAACCTTAGAATTCAGTGTTATTTTAGTCTTACTTCAGGCTGTGATCAACTGCAGCTTGAAAGACACTCACTTCCATATCAACTTTTATTAAACGGATTCCATTTGAACCGACATGGTTTCAGAGATAGAAGACATATTGTCAATTTTTGACTGTAGCTTTGCGATTAATGTAATCCCTAAGCATACTGTTTGGTTTGTGTATAAAATGCATTTTCAAAGTTACACTGTAGGCAACTGGAGAAGAAAAAAGTTTTAATTTTTATGCTTCATGAAATTTTAAAACTGTCAGCACCCTAGCTTAATATGTCAATCGACAGACGCACGCTTTGCTTTAAATGCTCAATTCACTCACAGATTGTTTCAAATTAACAGCCCCAAAACCTTGCGCCTCTTGGTGACATACATCCTGTTATTTAATTTGGTCATTTCTTTGACTTTAAAAATGATATACAAGCGTTTAAAGTTTGAAGTCTAGTACCTTCAGTGACCACTCATTTCTCCAAAATTTAATTATCTAGAGATCAGTCATATAAATACATGCAATGTTTTACCAGAAACCGTTCAGGTTTTTGGCAAAATCGTGTTTACAAATGCAAACCAGCGTTAAAAGTTAAAATTAACAAGCCCAATAATAACCTGGAATGACCTGACAAAGGCAAATTTTTGCCCACTGAAGAGGCCATCCATCCACGCACAACCTGCTTCAAGAAAAATAATATTTGTCTGAATCGTATTCATGAGATGCACAAAACTGGAAATTCAACGTCAAGTGGTGAAAATGTAACTAGTATGAGAGATTATCTATATGGATACTTACATCGAGTTTCATTTGAGTCTTCTAACCGATTTGCTTGAATTCTGTTCGCATGATCCGTACAACACTCGCAAAAGACAGTGTCAAAGATAAAACTTCCAAGCCAAGAAATGACCTTGAGATGTCATGAGAGGTTATGAAATCTTATCAGCCCGAGAGATCATCTGTGTGCTTCCACTTCTCGTTTCGGCAAAATCCACTCGCATGCTTTGATTGAACGAAGTTCAAAAAGTCAAAATACTCACATATACAAAGCCGATGAATGTAAAATTTTGCAATCCAGGGACGGCCTTGAGGAGTCCCCAAAATCAAATTCAAAATCAATCAATGGTCATGAAAGGTCCAGAGAAGGCAACAAATTTTATCCACCATAAGGGTCATGCATATGAGCATTCACACTGATTTTCGTACAAATCTGTACTTGGCGGGCTTCATGTTCACAGGACACCGTAAACCCACCCTTACTACAATAAAAAGCAAATAAAAATTGCAGTAAAAAGCAATGACCTTGAATGGCATCTCGAGATTAAAATCTTAATATTAAAATCTAATAAACCGAAGAGGTCATACATATAAAAATTCACATCAAGTTTCATCAATATCTGTTAGCACACTTTGGCAGAAGTGTGTTCACAGGATATACAAGAACGACAGTTGGGAAATGCAGAAATTGAAAATTTAAAATCCTGCGGTAACTGCCACTTCAGATCAGCAAAATATAATCAGTCTGAACAGACACTCATATTAGCATCCACCCCAAGTTGTAGCAAAATCTGTTTTCTTTCTTTGGCGAAATCGTGTTCACAAGACTCACGCTTGCAACAGGGTTGGAGATAAATATTAAAAGCCGAGCAGTAGCCTTAATCGACCACTCATGGACCCCAAAATGTACGGATGGACGGCTCGACGAACGGACTGGCGGTCAAGTCAGAAACAATATCCTTCCTGAGCTAGACATATCAGGTCATAAAATAGCTTATACAGAATGCAAATTTATTGCATCTTGAGTTGTTATCGCATGTCGATCATTTAAACTTTAAATTAAATACGTAAAAACACAAAGCATTCCAAGGTTACAATAAAGTTTTCTAATGGCACTCTTGGTTTTGAATTGAAACTGGACATTGAGCTTCAGCAGTTCGCAAATTAATAACAGAGACCATCACAGTTTCCCTCTACACCTCATTGAAAACAGTAGGTTATCACGATTCATTGTGGACATAATAGACTGAACCAGGCATGAGGCAAGTGCTTTATAAAAGTGAGAAATATATAGCAATCAATATCAATGACATAAATTAATATTTCAAATCTGCTAAGCAAGCATTGAATAGCAATGCAAAATATTATTCAGCTGCCGAAACACATCTATGATAACTTTGGATTTTGAATTCCTTCTTAAATTTCTCTGAATTTTCTTGATAGGTGATAGAAACCTGAAGTCAAAGTTAATAGCCATACAGTTCATTCCAAAAGTCATTACGGATTTTTATACTTCTTCGCGCAATACATTGACAAATATATTTACTAAATATTTTGGATATTAGATAAACATATATATATATATATATATATATATATATATATATATATATATATATATATATATATATATATATATATATATATATATATATATATGTTTATCTAAGAAGTCAAGTCTTCTGCAGGAAATATAAGTACCACTTATTAACACTCCTGTCTGAGAAATTTGGATTTCAGATTTTTTGATCTGGAGTAGAAACCAAAAGTCAAGTTAGTTTATGTAAACAATCACGTATAATTTCTTTCTGTAGCTATTATGACGCCCGATACAGTAAAATATTATTTAATTAGAAATAAAAATCGACTGGAAGTTAGTTTAAAGAGTAAAAAATAGTACATTGCCGAATCCAGTCAAATGTTATCCTACAGGTCAAAGTACCATTGATTTGTCGATGCCATCAGATATTTTTGATAAATGAATGTCAAACCTCTTGGGTGTTGTTTAATGTAAAACGGAAACTGAAACTGAAATAGGCCATTCGTTTAGCCAGTAAATAATTTGAATAATAGAAATGAACATTAATCAGAAGTAAGGCGAGGTGGTAATACCAATAATGCTATTAATAGGCCAAACATATATCTGACAGCAAGTTGAGATATCGTTATTTGGTCGAAATATTGAAAGAAGAATTATGCTATCAAAACGTGAAGTACATAGCCAAGCGGTTCATACTACAGCTTGGCGATACCCAATTTCCAAGAAGCTGCTAGACATGGCCAGCAGATACCTTGGCAGGCTGAAGTTGCTGTTTACCGTCAACGACACCTCAACTCCATGACAGAATCTGGAAGTGGGAATCATCACTGGTTGCACAATTTCAGTTATCCCATTCCTGTAAGCATTTAATCTATGTATCACGACAGTTTAGAAAGAAGTAAGAATTTTGCAAAACGGACAGAGACAAGAGTTTATGAAGGTTAGAGATAGAGCTCATTTTCGACCGCAACTTCAGCCTGCCAAGGTATCTGCTGATTTCTGGGTGCTAATGGCCAAATCGTCCATGAACACCTTCATAAACTCTTGTCGCTGTCAGTTTTGCAAAATTCTTGCAATTAGCACCCAGGTACCTCTTGTGTAACGTTGCTTGGGCCCAAAGGATCGAAAATGAGGAGGCGGGGTCACCGTCTGCTCGGGACCTCAGTACCACCAGTGGTAATGAGGTCCCGAAGTGGCACTGAGGACCCGGTGGCACTGAGGACCCAAAATATTTTTTACTTTAAAATGCTAGATTAAGTTGCTTTAAGCTGAAAGAAACGTTCAAAACCAAAAATCAATGTTACTTTCCCCAAAAAAGTGAAGATGTGGTACTGAGGGCCCGGTGGTGGCACTGAGGACCCAAATTTTTTTTTGCTTCAAAATGCTAGATTAAGTTGTTTTAAGCTGAAAGAAACGTTCAAACCCAAA
Organism: Protula sp. h YS-2021; assembly: GCA_949752745.1. Classification (NCBI taxonomy): domain Eukaryota; kingdom Metazoa; phylum Annelida; class Polychaeta; order Sabellida; family Serpulidae; genus Protula; species Protula sp. h YS-2021. The sequence continues at coordinate 38,502,673 of OX457029.1, read as the reverse complement.
AATCAATGCTTACTTTCAGAAAAAAATAAAGTGGTGGTACTGAGGACCCGGTGGTGGCACTGAGGCCCGGTGGTGGCACTGAGGACCCAAACTTTTTTGGCTTCAAAATGCTAGATTAAGTTGTTTTAAGCTGAAAGAAACGTTCAAACCCAAAAATCAATGCTTACTTTCAGAAAAAAATAAAGTGGTGGTACTGAGGACCCGGTGGTGGCACTGAGGCCCGGTGGTGGCACTGAGGACCCAAACTTTTTTGGCTTCAAAATGCTAGATTAAGTTGTTTTAAGCTGAAAGAAACGTTCAAAACCAAAAATCAATGCTTACTTTCAGAAAAAAATAAAGTGGTGGTACTGAGGACCCGGTGGTGGCACTGAGACCCGGTGGTGGCACTGAGGACCCAAACTTTTTTTTTTGCTTCAAAATGCTAGATTAAGTTATTTTAAGCTGAAAGAAACGTTCAAAACCAAAAATCAATGCTTACTTTCAGAAAAAAATAAAGTGGTGGTACTGAGGACCCGGTGGTGGCACTGAGGCCCGGTGGTGGCACTGAGGACCCAAACTTTTTTTTGCTTCAAAATGCTAGATTAAGTTATTTTAAGCTGAAAGAAACGTCCAAAACATAAAATCAATGCTTACTTTCAGAAAAAAATAAAGTGGTGGTACTGAGGACCCGGTGGTGGCACTTAGGCCCGGTGGTGGCACTGAGGACTCAAACTTTTTTTCGCTTCAAAATGCTATATTAGGTGATTTTAAGCTGAAAGAAACGTAAAATACGTAATCTAAAATTTAAAATAATCGGGTCGTCAGTACCACCACCTGGTCCTCGGGGCCACCACCGGGGCCTCAGGACCACCACCGGGTACTCACTACCACCACAGGGTCCTCATTACCACCACCTGGTCCTCATTACCACTATCGAATCCTCAGTAACACCAACCGAGCCTCAGGGTCACCAAGAGGTCATCGATGCCACCACTTAGTTTTTTTTTCGAAAAGTATGATTTTTTCCCACTTGCAAACTTCGTTTGCAAATGAGTATAAGTTTGTAGTTTTTCTCGAAATTTCTGCCCTTTTTTCCTTTTTTTCTTCTCTTTTTTTCCGTCACGGAGGTTTCCAGAACACTCCTCCTAGGCTATTTGACGTAGGGGGATGAAATTTGGCATAGTGATAGAGGGTGACGAGATGTCGTCAAATCCGCAAATTTTTTTGACTTTGACCTTAAAGGTCAAGGCCAAATTGAGGTCAAAGTTTTTCTGATCTCAAACTAGTTTCCAGAAAACTCCTCCTACAGGGTTTGTCGTAAAAAGACGGCATTTGGTAGAGACATAGAGGATAATAAGTTGTCGTCAAATCCGTAAAATTTTTGACCTTGAACCTCAGAGGTCAAGGTCAAATTGAGGTCAAAATATTTTTGCAAACACCTATTAATCACGAAAACCAGCCATAAAGGTGCTCAAATTCCAGTGTAAATGCATAAAACGTACTCACTAAAGGGTAAACTTTCATCACTAACCTTGACCTTGGGGGTCAAGGTCAAAGGTCATGTGACTTCACGCGTCCTTAACGACAGGCCGACTCAACTCGAAAACGGTTAGAGATAGAGCGATTTTGAGCTTATTTTAGACCCCTTTGGCCTTAAAGACGTTATATAAGAGATACCTCGGTGATCTTGACCTCCTCCATCATGGTCAAGGTAAAAAATGTAAGTTGACCAGTATCTCAAAAACGGTTAGAAAACTGAATTTGATTTATTTGTGCCCAAATGAGGTTGCATTATATTCACTTCGATGGCCTCGTTCAAGATAATAATCCGGAAGCGGACAATTATGTCGAAACACTGAAAAATGTGTCTTTGACCAAATATGTTGCGTCTCTGCCCTGCAAGTGGGTGCTATTTCGCTACGTGTAGCGAAATTCGGTCTAGTTGTTATTGTTATAATGGTTCATTTTCACTCTCAAGCATGACAAATCTAACATGTAAAATGAAAATAAAGCAAGAATGTCCAGGGACGTTGTGACCAACCGAGATCTAGTAAATCACGTATCAGTAGGCTTTTATGGTCGCCAGAAAGTGGTCATATTGCAAAACACGGCTGCAGAAAAATCTTACAAATTTATGAAGGAATCCGCTCAAAATTGCGGGAGAAGAAGCATTTGGAAAAATTCGACGCCAAAAATTAAAAAAGAAAAATGCCCCCACTTAGCCAATATTAGGCGGATCTCCAAATGAAGTAATTTTTCAAGAGAGGCCGACCTAAAAATATTCTTACAAATTTTAAGAAAATCTGATCAATACCGTGGGAGAAGAAGCATTTTGAAAATTAACAATCGAAAATTTTTTTATGTCCCCCGCCCCCATATATATATATTCCCTCCGTCTCATTTTAGCCCCCCTCTTCCCCGTTCTCTCCCCCCCCCCTCCGATGCCAAAAAGGGAAACTACGCTTATTTTAATTTTGTGAATAGACATATGTATTTGTATATATTTTATGAAAAACAATTAAAAAATGCACCCAATTTAGCCAATATAGGCTAAATTGGCTAAAATGACACATACTCGAAAAATGCACGTCTCAGTGCATCAATACCGATAGGTAGAATGCATAAAAAGAGTGAACAAAAACATGCCGTGTGAAAACGTCAATGCTGCTCATAGTGCTGCTTTGATGAAGCGCTTCAAGGCTTTAATAATTGCAAAGCCGATGGGAAAGGGGAAAAAACGCAATTTGTCTTTGTTGGAGGGGTGGACGCTATATATATATATATATATATATATATATATATATATATATATATATATATATATATATATATATATATATATATATATATATATATATATATATATATGCCAAAAAGAGAAATTTCGCACCGCATCTTTTTTTTCTTCAACCTTTTGTGAATAGGCATGTGTATTTGTATATATTTTATGGAAAAAAAAACTGTGAGATATTGAGAGAAACATATTGGGTGATGGTGGGGGGGGGGGGCGGGACAGTGGGAATACAAGAAGATAAAAGATCCCATGCCACCAATGACGGCGTCGCCTAACGGGGTGGCAAGGAGGGGGCGGAAGAAGCAGTGATTTTAACATACAATTAAAGATGGGCGCGGGGCGGGAACGGGGACGGGGAGTTCATATGAAAAATTTGTCGGGACCTCAGTGCCACCGGGTCCTCAGTGCCACTTCGGGACCTCAGTACCACTAGTGGTACTGAGGTCCCGAGCAGACGACAACCCTTACTGAAAATGAGCGAAAATCGCTCTATCTCTAACCGTTTTCAAGAGAATACTCAATTTCCAGTTTTTGACCGTGACCGTGACTTAGAAGGTCAAGGTCATCCGAGATTTATAATTGAGGGGATATCTTTTTGAACTGATTCGCATAATGTGGGTTGTATTTTTTTTATTGATAGACCAAATGCATTCCCGGACACCAGTTCCATAGGCTAGGACGCAAAAGAGCGGAACAAACATTGGGGAAAAGGTATAAAAAGACCGGCAAAAAAAAGTAATCAAAGCCGCCAAGTAAAAGACGACGTATCAACATTGGATGTGAATCCTTCCACTCTCATTTCAATCCGGAGTTTTATTCATACAACCCGTCGATTTTCGCAATTCTGCAAGTCGCTCGCGGTGTTCAAACCACGAATTATCTCCCCATTCGAAGTCTGGATACGCCAAAATCAGCAACCAGAAAAGAGGAAGATAAACTTCAATTTCTCCGGAGACAACATGCAAAGATGACAAATCAGGAAATCACGCGCAAAAATTATGTAAGGAGTATCGGACATAAATTTCGAGCTGTCGTTCTGTAAATATTGAAGTAGTTGGTTTAATCAGTTGAGACAATAGTTTTTTTAATATGTTTCATTATTGTAGATTTTATTACAGTTCAAGAACATTGCAAGTTCAGTGAAATGGGCTGCAGACACTGAAATATTTTGTTTGAAATATTAGTTTATTCATTAAAGTTATCACTGTAGTCTTTTTAGCCGTTGTATGAAAACCTGTGACTATCCGCTCTTTTGATACATAAAACGATCGGCTCATTTGCGTCCTTTTTTTGCCGCTCTCTTGAGTCCTTTCTGTCGCTCTATTGCGTCCTAAATCCGCTCCTTTTGAGATATTCCCGTCCCGTACGGTACGTTTACACTTCACAGCATGGCTCATTTCCGTACGATACCATAACAATCAGTGTTCACCCCACTAATGTTTTGAAAAATGCTCGAAAAATCTGCATAAAGCACTACCATTTCAGTAATTACATATAATTTCTCAGAGAATAAGGTAAATGCGCTGTAAGCACCACCGGTTGCTCATAGGCCTTACCTGTAGTAAGGCCTAGTTATCCCCTTAGTTCCAGGTAAAAATAGCTAGATCAAATTTCGTCACTAGAGAAACCACCGCCAGCCAGTCTTTACGACCGGCACCGCTGACGTTAACACTCATAGGGTGGTGGAGCTCGAAAGTAATCTCAGAATTCTTCTCTGTTCATGGGAGCAGTTTCATTCGCCTTCGCTTTGTGTGCAAACACAGCTCTCTCACCATTGGTTTCGATATTAAAGCTGGAGCAGGGAGATTTCTTAGTGCGCAGCAGTGTAACGAAATGGGGAATCAGAAAATGGAGCCAAATAAAAAAAATGAAATTTTCGGCTTTTATTTGTTTTTTTTTTATGTTGGCAAAAGAGCTGGACCTACCAAATAAATGTCCAGTTAAAATAGTTTCGCAATGGGACGTTTAACACGCACACTTTGACCAATCAATTTAAAAAGATATCCCCACAATGATAAATATCAGCTGAATGTCGCAGATGCCAGTTTCGGCAAAATGTCGCTTAGTATAATGTTGAGATGGGAACAGAACAATTCCCCCCAGACAATTCCCCCAGTCAATTCCCCCCTGACAATTCCCCCCCCCCCCGAACAATTCCCCCCGAGGACGGGAACAGGACGGGAACAGGACAATTCCCCCAAGTTAATTCTCCCTGACAATTCCCCCCGAACAATTCCCCCCGTAGGACAATTCCCCCCGAGGACTATTCCCCCCCCCAATCATTTTTATTTTTCTTATTTTTTTCTTTTCTTTGTATTTCTCTCTCTCTCTCTCTCTCTCTCTCTCTCTCTCTCTCTCTCTCTCTCTCTCTCTCTCTCTCCTTTTTTTTTTACAAAAACGGTTTTTTACATGTACATCGGTCGGATCCGCCATAATGTTCGCGGTGCACCTGGTTAAATTATGGGTGGCCACCACGTCGCAATTGCAATTTACATGCCCTATTCAAACCAATGAACTTTAAGTTGGCCACCTCAAACGGTTATTTACATGTACATGTACATGTACTGCCCATGACACCAGGTTTTAAATGGCAGAAAAAACTTTCGTTCCAGACAGAAGAATTTTGCATTTTTGATTTTAAGGTGTTTTAAAAATAAAGACTTTGGCATTCAAAGTAAAATAAAAATAAAGATTAAGTGTGGGGGGGGGGGGGGGTTGTCCTACGGGGGGGATTGTTCGTGGGGGAATTGTCGGGGGGGAGTTGTCTGGGGGAAATTGTCCTAGACCACCCCCCCCCAGGACTATTCCCCCCCAATCATTTTTATTTTTCTTATTTTTTTCTTTTCTTTGTATTCCTCTCTCTCTCTCTCTCTCTCTTTTTACAAACTGTTGCCTTTTTTTACAAATTGTTGCCCTTTTATCTTCTAACTGGAGATGGTGTAATTGTCCTTTCATTTCAACATTGTCGCAATTGCAATTTACATGCCTTATCCAAACCAATGAACTTTAAGTTGGCCACCTCAGTGCCAGCAAAAACGGTTTTTTACATGTACATCGGTCGGATCCGCCGTAATGTTCGCGGTGCACCTGGTTAAATTATGGGTGGCCACCACGTCGCAATTGCAATTTACATGCCCTATTCAAACCAATGAACTTTAAGTTGGCCACCTTTTTTACATGTACATGTACATGTACTACCCATGACACCAGGTTTTAAGTGGCAGAAAAAACTTTTGTTCCAGACAGAAGAATTTTGCATTTTTGATTTTAAGGTATTTTAAAAATAAAGACTTTGGCATTCAAAGTAAAATAAAAATAAAAATTAAGTGTGGGGGGATAGTCCTCGGGGGGGAATTGTCCTACGGGGGGAATTGTTCGGGGGGGGGGGGGAATTGTCTGGGAGGAATTGTCCTAGACCCGTTGAGATACCATCTGCCCCATTCAAGCCACATAAAAGTTAACCTGCTCGCCGCCTGCTTACTTGTTAAATCAGCTATTACGTACAGCTCTTACGTACAAATTCAGTGATCTGTACAGGTTTCAAATTTGAGGCGATTATCTAGATAATCCCTACTCTCTGTTCTTGCGTGATTCCAAAAAAGGACAAAAAATAATATTTATCCTCCAATCTATTTATAAATAAGCTTCATAAAAGAGGAGAAAATTCTTTGAGTTTATTTTACATAGTATATAAGGTAAGTTGTAAATCTTTTTATTTAATTTGAAATAAAGGTGAAAAAAGTACAAATCATTTACAAAGCAGATAATTCTTAAAATGAATTGAATGTCTTGCAAACATTAGGTAAGAGTTACCAAGAATTAAAAATTGTTTATTTAAAGTGCAAAGATTATTAAACTACGCATTAAAAATAGTATGGTGAAATTGTAATAAAATACGCAAAACTAAAACAGGCTGTGTTTATTTTTTATATTTGTTCATATGCTACGAAAAAAACAGACAAAACTACACCGAATTTCGCTACACGTAGCGAAATGACAGAAGGCCAGAGACAAAATATTTAACTATTTCGAGATAAGTATCAGCTTCCGGGAGTTTTATCTTCGAAGAGGTCATCGAAGTAAACATAATACAACCTCTTTTAGGCACAAATAATCCAAATATATTCAAAATCGCTTTCGACATAATTGTTAGCTTCCGCTTTTTGATCCTGATCATTATAAAGGAGGTCAAGGTCACCCGAAGAGGTCCGAGTAACCTAGGTACCTCTTATATAAGGTCTTTTAGGCCCAAAAGGTTGAAAATGAGCTAAAAATGACTCTAACTGTTTTCGAGATTATGGTACACTTCTGGTTTTTGACCTTGGCCATGACCGAGGAGGTAGAGGTCACAGGGATACCTCTTGTATAAATTTTTTGGGCCGAAATGGTAGAAAATAAGCTCCAAATCGCCAATAACCATGGTAGAAATAATTGTCAGCTTCCGCTTTTTGACCTTAACCATGAAAAATGAGGCCTGGATCACCGAGGTATATCTTATATAACGTGTTTAACCCCAAAGTGTGACAAATAACCTCAGAATCGCTTTATCTCTAACCGTTTTTGAGATAATGGTAAACTTCCGGTTTTTGACCTTTGCCATCACCGGGGAAGCTAGGCTCAACTAGTTATCTCTTATATAGTCTTCTAGGCCCAAAGCTTGGAAAATAACCTCAAAATCTCAAAAACATGCACGTAGCAAATCAGTGAGAGCTAGACAGCTTTTGCTACCGGGCAGTGAAACTACAATTGGGACCACAAAAATTCGATTCTCAACTGTTAAAAAATCAGAATTCTGTTAAAATCCGGTTTTTGACCTTGACCGTGATCGAGGAGGTCAAGGTCAACGAAGTACTTCTTATATAACGTCTTTTAGGCCCAAGGATCGAAAATGAGCTCAAAATCGCTCTATCTCTTTTCGAGAAAGTGGCCAACTTCAGGTTTTTTACCTTGACCATGACCGAGGAGCTCAAGGCCACCAAGGTACCTCTTATATAACGTCTTTTAGGCCCAACGGGTCGAAAATAAACTCAAAATTGTTCAGTCTCTAACTGTTTTCGAGATAATGGGGAGCTTCCAATTTTTGACCTTGACCAAGACGATAAGGAGTTGGAGTTCAATGTCCCCGAGGCATCTCTTATCCCAGTAAGCACAGAAAGATTTTCCCATGTGGGATACGTATGGGTTTTAATTGGGATTTGCATGGGAAGGTGGGAAAGGGGAAAACCCATATTAATCCCGTGGAGAAAGGAGCCATTTCTGGGTGGGAAATGTCTGGGTTTTCCCACCCTGGGAAACCCCCTGTAAAATACACATGAAATATGTATGGGAATGCCCATGTAAATCCCACCCGGGGAAAACCCAGGTGGATTCCAACTGGGAAATGCATGGATTATGCGTGGGAATTCGGACCATGGATTTTACCTCGATTTTTGTCTCGTTCCCATGCAAATCCCTGCATGGGATTCACGTGGGAAGGCCAAAAATAACTCTGGGTTTTACACGGGTTTTACTTGGGTGTGCTGACCGGGATATAGCGTCTTTTAGGCCCATATGGTCCAAAATAAGCTTAATATTGCTGTATCTCCAACCGTTTTTGAGATAATGGTCAATCTTTCTCTAACGCATTTCGATATGCAAAGGTCACATGACCTTGGCTTTGATCCTGAGTCGAGATTGAAGCCGCGCGGTTACTGTATACTTACACCGTACACGTGTTGAAACAAGGACCTCAGCGCTATTTCTAGCCATATTTCGTGGTGAATAGGGCTTTTTAAAAATATTTTGACCTCAATTTGACCTTAACTTCGGAGATCAATGTAAAACAAATTTCGGATTTCACGAAAAGCCATTACCCTCTATACCTCTCATAATTGTCGTCTTCCTGCGTCAAACCTTGTAGGAAGAATTTTCAGAAAACCCTTTGAGGTTAAAAATACTTTGACCTCAATTTGGCCTTGAAGGTCAAGGTAAAAAATTGCGGATTTCACGGCATTTCGCCATCCTCTATCTGTGTGCCAAGTCTCACCACCCTACACCATATAGCGTAGGACAAGTTTTCTGGTAACCTCAGAGAGGGAAAAGGGAATAAATAGCCAGAATTCTTTCCAAAGACTACCCATTTGCAAACTTTGTTTGCAAGTGGGAATTACAAATGCCAATACCAATAGCGATAGGATTAAGAGGGAGGTTTATTGCCACGGCAGTTTTCCCTGCGTACACTAGTGGCGTTCAAACACATGCATGGAGAAATTTGCCTGCAGCCATCACCTTTTCTTTTTCTTGGTGGGGGGGGGGGGGGGGTGTACACATCCTTAGCACATAAAATAAAGACTTGGAGGTTTTATCCAAGAAGTAAATAAATACATGGTAGACCATTATCTTTATCTTGATCCATGAACCAGTTTATGGCGTTTCTTCACCTTTATATTCCTAACTAGTTCCACAAGAAAGGGCATTAAAATACAATTTCTTTCATATTTAACATAGATATATGGAATGCCGTTTTCACATTTATTAGTGAATTATTGATATCAAGAACTAATTTTTTTATCTAAAAATTAATTTTTTGATATCAAGAATTAATTTTTGATCTCAATAAATCCACATTTTGATATCAAGAATTCATTTTTGCTATCTGTAATTGTATTCTTGATATCTCTAAATGTATTCTTGATCTCAAAAAATAATTTTTGATATCAATAAATATTTAGAGATATCAAGAAATATTTATTGATATCAAAAATGATTTAAAGATATCTAAAATTGATTTTTTGAGATCAAAAATTCAATTCTTGATAGCAAATATGAAACATTTGAGAGCAAAACATATTAATTTTGAGCTCACTAATTGATTTTCTATATATCGATATCAAGAATTTATTTTAGATATCATTATTTCAGACTGATGCATTTTTAATTTGTATTTTGAAATCTGCAAACGATTTTTGATCTCAAAAACTGATTCTTGATATCAAAATATCAGTCTATCTTTTTAAATAGAAAATTCAGAAACGCTGTAAATAAATAATGGCTGTCCTTGTATACAGATTCTTTATTTTAATTTTTTACTGTACAAAAAAGAAGCAATTCTTGAGATCAAAATTTATGTTGTTATTATTGATCTCAATAATTCAAATTTTCATCTCCAAAATTTAATTGACGATTCGTTATATTTTATGTGAATGTGTGTCTCCCGTAAGATTTTTTAGGTTTGTAAAATTGATTTTTCGATCTCAAAAATAAATTTTTGCCATCTAAAATTCAATTATTGATAGCAAAATATAAATTAATGAGATCTAAATTGATTTATTGATATCTCTAAATATATTTTGATATCAAAAATAAGTATTAAATGTTAAAATGGCATTCCTTATAGATAACCTTAAACATTATAACGCGAGAAAATGAATAGTAGAATCCTCGGCAGCTACTGAATATATTTGCTCTTATTGCAGTAGATAAGGCTGTAACTAACTAAAAAAGGCGAAAGGCTTAATCATAGATACGTCTAGGCCCGTGGATAAGCGTTAATTTTGTTCTTTAAATTTTATCTCAGCCCAAAGGTCAAGGCGAACAATGCTTTGGGTTTTCTCAGATTATCTCCACGCTCCATATCAAGTTTCAATGTCCTAGCTCAATACATTTATTAGTCATTGTTTGGAAACAAAAATCGGGAGTAATTCAGAATGAACGCCTGTTTAATCTTTCGACCATTCCTTTAAAAATCAGACAATCGGAAAATAAAAAATATAAGCCAACCCTCTGATTTGAAACCAATCGATCAGGCTGAATAAAAAAATATTAATTTCTGTAGCAGAAAAATCAAATTCCACTTTTTGAAATTTTGTTTCGTTTGGTTTTATCTCATGTTACAATGGAAGAGAACAACTGAAGTGCGAGACTGGTGTTGGGAATGACTTCCTTCGCAGAGTCAAAATCTGTTTCTGTGTTGTGCCTTTTACCTTCCCCTCTTTTGTGTTTCAAAATGGGACAAAATCAAGCGAAACCAAAACTAAACGAAGAACTGTTTTTTTTTTAAAGTAATGTGGAAATGTTGAACATAACGCGTGGACAAGAAAGAGGCATCAGAATTCTACGAATCCACATTTCTTCTAGCGACATTTGATCTAAATCTGCAGGGTACGAGAATTGGTCCCTTTTTTACATTGGAAGAGAAAAATAAAACAATTAAACAGTTTTCATCTTTTTATATTATTCGCCTTCTATGGCAAATATTCTCCTTATATACAATCACAACTAAGGCTACTGCAAGTATTAATGGATATTGATAAGCATCATGCTAGATACCGACAAGCAGCAACAGATACCCACCTGCAATGTACTATAAATTACTAAAATCACCATACAAATAAATATCTAGCTGCTAAGTAGTCAGAGGTGCTGAATCGAGTACTGAGTACTAACTGTCTGCAAAATCACAATACTGATTCTGACAGCTAGAGTTTTTACACTAATCACCACTTTCTTGATGCTCGCGGTTGATCGGTTTCCACGTGATATTGTGGCCTACCCGCGTAAGAAATTGTCGATGTTCTTGTCACCACTCACTCGCTGGCGGACGAGGGTGCGTAGTCGGACTTGCAGACCATGGTACTGTCTGCATACACTTTTTCAGTGACGCGCCATCCTCATCCGGATTAGGTCTGGTGTAATCGGTGGATTATGTCCAAGTAAAAGCACCTTTGGCACTCGGGGGTACTCACCAAGTGACCAGCGGACAAGTAACTACGTACTATGGTGACCAGCAGGCAAATAACCAACTACTACAATAACCATCCGGGGCGGATAGCTGATCAAATATAATAAATTAATAAGTTTTACTTTTTTTATTTTTCATTTTCGTTTGTCTTTTAGGATGCAAGGTTAACGTATTATCTTCGTTGATTATTTTGCATCGTGGCATGTAAGGCGAATAAGAAGATGAAAACTGTTCAATTTCTTTATTTTTCCCATTCAATAAAAACACGAAAAAACAATTCTAGACCAGTTGTCGTACCCTGCAGATTTAGATCAAATGTCCCTAGGTCAAATATCGGGATACCGAATTCTACATAATCATAACCTAGAAACAGAAGAAAGCCAGATGAGAACTATTTCATAAACATTTGTAAAATTTGATGCTCGATGAATTGATAAATAATGCACTTAAAAAGGCTAAGGCCAGGCAAAAAAAAAAAAAAAAAAAAAAAAAACAAACAAAACTAAATCTTATGTTCATCCAAATTTTACGAAAATTGCGACTCTTTCATTTTTTTTTCTCGCACAATTGAACTTGACCAACACCTCATATTACCTTAAATTCTTGCTTCGTTTTTAGAGTGTATTTTGATTTTTTATTAAGGATTTTATGTTGTGTTTTTTTTTTGTATTAATGCATCGTTATTCAGTTACTTTTTATAAAAGTGTAACGTGCATTTGTTTGCAGAGAGAAATTTTTGAACAACTAAACAAAAGCTTGTTTTTATATATTAATTATATTAAAACAAAATACAACAAAGAATTCGGTTATTTCACTGTATAATTGTCGGGGCTTTTCTTTAAATTCACACCCTAGCCTAATTCTTTCTGAATATTCCATTCCATAATAAACTTGGATTCGTTAGTTTTTTTTATCCTTGCATGACATTTATAAATATTTCCATTAAAGTTATTCTCATAATGTAAGAATAAGATATCATAACAGAAGGCAGTCTTTGTTTTAATAAACTGATGGTAAAGGCAAGACACACAGGAGTTTTGGTGAAGAAAATGCTAGTCATGAATTATACTTGCAAAGTAATGAGGAAGCCTAAATGAGGCTAATATAAATAGAAAGTGTTGACGTTTAGGCAAAATATAAAGTTGAAACTCTACGAAATGAAAAGTTAAAAAAGTTTTGAAATTTTTATTTTGAAATATTTCATGGAACAGTTCATGGACCATAGCTCTTCAAATATGTCATACTCATGGACCATAAACAAAACAGAACAAAACAAAAACAAAAAAAAAAACGAAATTTTTAAGTCTTAAGAATGGTTGTGGCTGGGAACACTGTGACTGGTCCCTTTACTATCAAATATGTCCACCAGTTCCAGTGATTAAATACCTATATACAAATTTATATAATAATAATATAATAATAACAATAATAATAATAGATCAATTTATTGAATTATGCCTGAGAAATTCCATTGCTTTCCGTGAAACTGGAATGAATCTGCATTGTCACTTCCGGCCCACCATTGTTTTGAAATTGGACTGGAGTTAAGCTGGTCTGTACACAAGGAGCTGTTTCTTCGGTGGTTCCGTTACGTCTACGACCGTTTTGTCGTCGAGTAGACCTCTCCGACGCTCGCTGTCCACAAGAAAAGACAATGACGAACTCCTTCCGGAAGTTGTCATTGAGCCATCCATATAGCACGGGATTAATGCAAGCAGACGTAAGAACTAACAAATGACAGACAGGGAAAACTAATCCATTAATGTCCATTCTCTGTAGCAATGTGTGATTAAAATCCGCCATAATATTAAACACATTTAACGGCATCCAACTGAATGCAAATACGACTGCAATCATAACCAGCATGATGTTTGTTTTCCGTTTCCGCTTGCGTTCCGCGGCTTTCTTTCGCGCCAAAAAGGGCGAATGAGAAGTAACTGTTCTGTGGTGTTGATTTACCATGCGATATTTCAGTTTGAAACAAATTCGTGCATGCGCAACCGTGACTAAAAGAATTGGGACGATGTACTGAAACAGCATCGATGCTACGGAATACGCGCCTTTTTCGTAATGTAGATCCGGATTCTCGACGCATACGTCATACAGAACGATACCGTCCCATACTTCAACACTTTGTGTGACGTTGAAGATTAATAATGGACTGGCCATTAGAAGAGAAATTGTCCATATTGACAACAAGGCAATGACAGAGCCAAGCTTCATCATATTCTCTTTTGTGGGATAAACGATCACCTGGAATCGGTCCAGGGCTATTGCTGTTATGCTAATGGTGGACACGAATACATTCGTACCTGCGAACATGGGCACGAATTTGCACATAAAATTACCTAGATGCCACACCGGCATTGACACCTTCATTAAATTGAACGGCTGCGTAAATAAACATAACGTCAAGTCCGAGATTGCTAAATTTATAATAAAAATATTTCGTGGAGTGCGCATGTGTGGATTCTTCGCAACCACGTAACAAACCAGTCCATTTCCTGTTGCGCCAAACACAATCAAGATTGCAAAAACAAGGATGAGAACAATCTGTGTTGTCAGATCAAAATTTGTCGAGCCCACAAAATGCTGCTCATTTTCCCTGAGAAGTTGCTCAATCTGGTCTTTACTCATAAAAGAGCCATTCCATATTATTTCTCCAGCCGTTCTGTTATGACTAGCGTAAAAGCCTGGAATAGATGAGTTCCGGTCTCGTCCTGGAAATGACATGATGCAGGCTTTAAGAGCTAGTGTGATGCATGGTATACAGTTTTTCCATTACATGAGAAAGTTCTCTGTTCTTATTTCAAGCCAAAACAGTTATAGCTTTGGGGTACGGGTAGTTCTTCAGTGTGCGCCAGGCTTCTAATACGGAGCAGTTAACGTGGCATTTGAAATAAGCCAATCTTTAATGGCGTTATGGATGGAGCCGTTTTTTTTTCGCTCAGTATTGTGCAATTTTCAGCGGGGGTTTAGAATTTCCAGTGTGACGCACACTCTTACTGCCTTTGCGTGTTTTGTTCATCTCAGTGTTGGGGTTGAAATGGAAATCAGTTCACTGAAAATATAGCTTGATTCAAAGATGGCATACAATAGCAAATTGCTTTTTCTTCTACAGCGATTCTCCTCAAGCGAAGTATCAAATGCAGCACTGTCTTAACCCCTGCCTGATGGAACCTGCAACAATACAAGCGATCTGCTCATGCCAGTGTAATATCACTCGTATCTAACTCAAGTTAATGTCTTCTTACTTAAAACAGCGTTAATTAGCCAATATTGGCTGATTTCGAATCAACAAGTCTTAATGACAAGTAAGAAAAGGTTGATCAATAATACCGGTTCATGTTGATTCAAAATAAATCGATATATGCTTTGTTATATGACCTAAGCAGCGTTTTGATTACAAATAATCGCGATATTATCAACTTTTGCGTCTGGTCAACATTCAAAATTATTGACTTGGAAATCGACCAATCAGACCCAAGTCATATATAACTTGCAGGGGGAAATGTGTTTTATACAGTGCACCGCGACCTGGCTCGAAATTAAGACTTCTTTATGGCCAATGCGCAGGTGGTATTTCAGTATGGGAAACAAAAAGAAAACAGAAATATCCAGGTTGGTTTTGTACAGAAGCACCTGGTTAATTATACCCTGGTTTATTTTGCAAAATAATCTGAAGTCAGATTATTTTTCTACATTGACTCAAAGTTATCTCAGCTTTATTTTGAAAAGAAAAATTCGAATGAATGTATTTGCTATACACGTTTTGTTCTCGTTTAGTTATACTGCAATTAATAAGATAGAAAGTGAAATTTTGTGGCATTGGGGGCATCACTTAAAATTAATTATTGGTCAGTTCTAACATAAATCTAAAACAAATTTTGCATGGTCAGTTGAGAAACTATTTCAGCACATATTAGCTGTGTCCAAAAACAAATGTGCAGAGATAATCGTTTTAAATTTTACATGTTAAACAGTAGAATCTACGTCACATATACTGCGGAACCAGAACTCTTGGTTAGATATTCTATGCACAATATATTTAGTTGTAAAACCTTAAATTTTCGCAAATATATTATTTTTCACTAAATTACAACGGGATAACCGTTGAATTGTTTACTTCGACCCCTTGTGGTGATTCTACGATTACATGTAGGACACTTTGAGTCTACGCTTACAGGATCATTATAAAGAACCCGCTGTAATAGTATATCTTGCCCCCTGTTCAGCCCCCCCCCCCGGGGGGAAAGATAGACTAGTCAGCAGGCGGCCAAAACAGCTAGATAAGAAATCTCGGGTAATTTGAAGTTGAGGCATAAGATTTAGTCCTGACTGTAAATAAAAACTACAAGCTTTTTCACCACCTGGTATCACTTTCTAAATGAAAGATAAAGTTGAAAATACAAAGCGCTTCTTGGATAATACAGATGTTATTTGTGATAATCTTAGCGATCAGGACTATCCACCTGTCTCTCTTAAAATGATAGAAAGGATATTAAGAGAAAAGCAAAGAACTTTCTGATCAAGGATACCTTTTGTATTTTTGTTTGAATTTTGTGGAATTTAGTCAATAAAATAGTTTAAGATAGTTTTATAGAGTTTAATTGAGTCCATTTGTTCACACGAACAACTATTATCAAACTATATTTACACGCAAAAAAGTTTGTGGGGGGGGGGGGAGGGAGTTGGTAAATATACGGGAGGGACGAAGATGGCCTAGTCTAGCTTCCCCTCCCCCCGGAGAGCGAAGCTGTACAGGGGGGGGGGGGGGTAAGATAGCCTGTTATCACCGGTGAATAAAACCATTCCAGTTTGCTCCTCTTTTGACCAGTCGTCGGCCTAACAGTTAACCAGGACAGTTTGGAACATTATATGTGCGCCCTCCAATGACCCACCCCCACCACCACCACCATCGCCACCATCTCCCATTTACCACCCTGCAAACACATACCACTGTCCCTGGTTCGTTTACATATGAACGTACTTACTCATTCGCATTTAAACTTGTTGCTCTTTAACTGGTTTATCCTTAACAGGTGTCACCATGTTATTACCATATGTCAAGACTTTTCTGGAAGCGCGTTGAACTCTTCGTGCCGTTTCAGTTTCATTAGGTACTAAAATTTCTCGCGAACTTATCGCATAAGGTAGTTAACTTCAAGTATTCTTTTTTTTTTGTCATCACAAAATTCATAAACTCTTGTCCTCATAGATCGTAAGCGACGTTTTCTTAAATCTTATCCACGTTTTTCGCATAGATTTGCCTCCAGGGAAACGGCAGTGTTGTCGTTTCTGCTAGCTACTGAATCGTGCAGCCAAACAACTTCTATTAATTATGTCTTATCTATTTTCAATAGAGCTGTGTTTCATTTAATGGAAAAACAAATTGTCAATACTACTCCCGTAGAGTTCTGCCCCAACAGATTACAGCTGTTGCACTGTGTTCATAAAATGGCTTTTAATTTACTACAAGAAAACAAGTTGTTTACGATGTGGTCTTCTTTTATAACTCATTGACAACTCCCCATCTGTTGCAAATAAATCTTCAGGTTTGTCGTTTCGTCAGCTCGCTTCGGTCAGAAATAAAAAGTCAATAAAGGAACATTCGCTTCTTGGATGGTTGCTTGGTTAATAGCCAACAAATTAGATTCAAATTCCCTTCTTGTCTTGTCAATAACGACTCAGAATGCCAAGATTTATGTTTTGCAATGCCTAACGATTCGTTACAAGCGTGTCTCATACGTGCATCATATTTATATGGTAAATATTTCATCGTTTTTTAAAAACAAATTAGAAATGTAAGCGTTGTTTAAACTCAGATAAAATGATGTTGGAATCGGTTTATTTAACAACACACACTATTATGTTTTTCACGCAGATTAATATTTCTTTTCCTCACAATAGCTCATATTAAGTTGTAGCTTTACATTTATATTAACTTTTTTCTCAATTTTTATCAAATTTTTATCCAATTACTCTGTGTGATTCTTTGCGATGTGTCCATCATTAAGCAGCATATTTCTGTGAACTAAGAAACATAGAAAAGCCTGTAAATTGACTTCCAAGCTTGTTT